>JARFIX010000085.1:0-600000 GCA_036346125.1 Lycocerus yunnanus
AGATTTCTATAATCAGACGCTTAAGACATATTACTTTAAGGCTGTCTTTGTTGCACCTATGATACTAATAATTAATTTAAATAACCAGTTGTCGGTACTTAATTGAGATGGTACTGACGTCAGCTTCATTTTTCGTGCAAACAAGTGTATTTGCCTCCTCCTTGACCCCCAAAAAAATTGAAATATGATTATTTTGCATATATAAAAAGTTTAAATTACAATATCGATCCAAGTTTAATTAATATACTCGTAGACATATTATATTAAAATATTTTTTTAAATAGGAGATAAATCAATCAAATTATAAAACTCGTGAAATTTAAAAATATCGACCAAACTCAATTACAATATTGTAATTTTCCAACTTGGGATTAACTACAATCTCGTAGATGAAAATCAGTACAGTTGCTTTCAGGTAAACTTTGTACCAATATTCGACTTCGACAGATTAAAATTAACTAGTCAAATATATTGATAAACTTATTAAATTGCTACATAATTTTTGTTGTTTGTAATAGATTTTAAATGTAATTGGATTTTTTTCGCATTTGTCTATGCAAATCATTCTTTTAGACAAGTGGAGGCACACCTTAAATCTGAGTAAACTTAACCGAAAAGAACTACAGTTAAATGTATGTCTTTTCCAAAATATGTAACTTTAAAAGCTTGCGGAGAAGGCTAAAATGATGTTCTATACAGGGATTTACAGATAATTGATTCTAGTTTCACTCAACTCTGGATCAGTTTTGAGATAAAAGAAAGAAAAAAAAGTAGTCGACGTCGAAAACTAAAAATTACATTTTTTTTTAAAGTTATCGTTCTTTTCATAGATTAAATCGCAGAAACTAGATAAGCTAGAACAACATTGTTTTTAATTATTATTCAGAATTCTATTATATTGGATACAAAACGGTTCAACTTGTAGTTCCCAAACTTTCCCTATTCCAGATCAAACCTTCGAGAGATAAATAAAATGAAGAAAAGAGAAACATGGAAAACTTGTGGGTTTTCTCAATGCAGACCAAATTTTACCAATGTAGTGATTGAACTAAAAGTAAATGTATAATGAGCAAAATGCACTTGATCAAGGTTTACATTTGTAACATATTTTTCATACTTAAAACGTTTCTTGAAAATTGTATTTCTATGTTCCATCGCTCTATATGACCAATTTCGAAAATTTCGCCACACGATTTCACAGCCAAAGGATAAGAGCAATTTTGCTGGTCTGTAATAGTGAGTGGAAGAAGGTCAAAAAGAAGAAAGGAAAACAAACAAATTTTTTGTAAACAGTAACAGTACAAAAAAGCTTAACTGAACAAACCAATGAATTCTTGATTACAATTCTTAAAATTGAGATTTAAAATCAGATTAGAGAATTACTAAAAAATCTTCATACATAAAATCTTAAAAGTCCTTTTTTAATGACGCCCATGATAAAATTTTGATTAAAGCCGGAATCTAAGGGGTAACTCCCCATGAAAAGCCCCTTGAGAAACTATCAATGATCAACATGAACAACGTAATATAACTTTCAATTGTTTTTTCTCTTCATTACAACATTTTACGTTTTAATTTATTTTTCCAAGTTAATTTTTCTACATCAACATTTTTTGTAATTTATTAGTTTACCATACATTTGAGTGTTTAGTTTTTGGATACAGTCAACCAAAGCATGTAAACCCATTTCAAGTGTTCACAATTTTTTTAATAATTTCTATTTCAAAGCTCAAAAGTATATTTCCATACACTGCAACTGTTTTTACTGCTGTTGTTATTTAAACATTTATTACAACCTACTTATTAAGAGTAAGGTACATGTGTGTCCCTCATCATTTATCTTTTCCGTCAGGATTATAAATTGATATTTAAAAAATAAGTTTTTAAGTTGTAAGGTATATTATAATGTTAATTAAAAAGAGGTAAATACTTGTATTATTTTGATTGCGTTATAATTTTAAGTATTTTTTAAATTAACTATTTTGTGTAGTTATGGAATTTTTTTTGTCAATTAAATCAAACCCAGAGAGACAATTTAATTTTTTGACCGGAGTAATTTTTAAATTTTAATAATAAATATATCAAAAAAAGAACAGCATTACAGCAGCATTATCATTTAAATTTTATAATCGAAAATATTAAACGAAATTGAGTGGAAAAACATTATAACTTCACAGTAGTTAACTGTTTATATTGTTTTCCATGATTCAAGGTAAAAAAAGATATCTTGACAGTCTTTTAGACTTAACGACTTTTCAACGAATAATAAAATGGTCAGTCGTTTCACAAAACAATGTTTATCTATTATTTCGAAATGAAATTTAAGGGATTCCACCAGATTTTGAAATATTTTTTTAGGATTTTAGGACGACAAAATATACATTTATTTTAGGACATTTATGATATTCGAATTTGATTCGAAGATTTATCCCCATACACAGTAATTAAAGCTTCAATTGCAATGTATTCAAAACGTTGATATAATGATGCCTACGATTTAGTTAACATTAAAGCAACTCGATAACCAAGGAAAGATGCAGACAAATCGGAGCAGCGCCAACGTCCCCATCCCCAATAATTTTCATCAAAATTTAAGGATACAGAAAAAGATTACTTGTATGCATTTGACAAAAAAATTGTGCAGATGCCGCTGTATTAATTGTTGCTTTAATTATGCATCTTTTTTCTTTTCAAACAGCCCTCCCCTGAGACGCTAGTCTCAAAACGAAATATATTAAAAATATATTTTATACCAAGCATTTGAAAAGTGACAAGAAATACTAAATTCTAGATTGCAGGGTTCCCACTAAATTTTTTAAACAACATTCTCTGACTCCCTGATTTTCCACGATTAAAGTTGTTAATTTTCCATGACTTTTCAAAACTTGGTAAATTTTAAAAATTAAAAATGGATTAATAATGAAAGTTAGGGCAGTCACTGGCCTATTAGTTAGAGCGATAGACTACTAATGCTAAGGCACCCGGTTTGAACCCGAGAGAGTCTACAAAGGAAAGTTTTCTTTTTGACTCTCTTTCTATCTATGACTGTCTTCGTGCTTCGGAAGGCACGTAAAGCCGATGGTTCTCCTATGGTGATGAATTACCATCATTAACAATATAAAACAGGGTAAGCTACTTCCAATGTAAAACAAATAATATATGCTCACAGTACCAGCAGTGGCTTCGGAACATCATTGAGATTACTGTTGGATATTACAGGACCTAAACCTAAGTTAAGAGGAAGAAAAAATATGGATTGACTAAACAATTTAATACAAATAAACAAAAATTATTGATGAATTTGAATAAATCAAAAAACAGAATTTTTATAATTTTTTTTTAAGTTTTCAAGTTTCGAAATATGTATTCAGGTTTTCCGAGTGGGAATTTATTTTTATTTAAAGTAAATTAGTATTCAAGTCTCTAGCCGATCTGGAAAACTACCTCAGATGTAAAACAACTGCATGGTAACATCATCACCACCAAGGTAAAACACATGTCCCAGACCTAATGTTAAAAAGAAGATGACCCCCCCCCCTCAAATAGAAAAGGAAGTTAAATCCATTTTTGCCCGACATTTATGTTATTTTAGTTTATTTTAAGCCATTAATTCCTCTCTATTGCAAATTTCGGTGTACTCCGAAATGTCCAGAGAAATGTGGTAAAAATAATATAAGCTTCGTGTGCTTTACAATCAAGAATAAATTCTAAAACTCTCTGTTGATGTTCTAATAAACTCGATTTGAAAAACTTCTTGGGATGGAGGAACCATTACAAAGTCATCACCATTTATTAACGCCATAGACGCCTAATACAAATAACTCCAAAGCTCAAACCCCCAGAATTTTTCTGAGAAAGCTGGGCTTCCCCTACCTGAGTGGTACGAGTACACGTAATTCTGAGTGTTTTCTTAAAATAAAGGCTTTCCTTTCCTGAGACTTAGAATAAAAAATTACTTGTTTCTGTTGAATTTTTACAAAATCAATTTGTAATCAGTAATATCGCATTTTTTTAAAATAAATTATTGGAAAATCAGCCCCACCTAAATATTCTGATACCCGGTAATTTATGATAAATTAATAAATTTTAATAAAATTTTTAATTGTTGAATCAAAAATGTAAAATTAGGTATTTGGAACACCCTTTACATCTTCATTTTACACTGTTTAAATGTCTTTTTCAATATTTCACTTGAGAGCCATAAAAAAATTCTGACCCCCTTCCCTATAATAGAAGGTTTCTCGAAATTATGTTTACACAAAATATTTTCGTATTTATTAGGTAGGTAGTTACTTTGAAACATTATTTTTGTATATAAAAAAATAATAGTAATAAACCAGCAGTATAGCGTAAAGCATACACCGGCCGACTAGAAAGCGGTAGACCGCGATTTAAGTTCTAGTCGCGTCAGATACATTGCTGTGATCACAGGTCCAATATCAATCTGTGGACCATGGGAAGGTAACAGGAAACCACCCCATTAACAATATTCCCTAGGAAAGTCAACTCAGCTTCAGCTAAGTTAATCGCCTATGCACTGTGTAAGTGTATGGCACTTGAAAAAGAATAAACTTAAATAAATCCATTCCATTTGGGATGTACTTTTTGGTCTTAAATCGGGAAATGCTTTTATGGTAGTACATACACTTTTAGAGTTTTATTATTTCTGTAGTACAAAATTTAAAGAGTTTTGGTTTCATGTCCATTATTAAGTAAAAGGAAATTCTCTGGGGATTCCCTTCGTGAATTTTGGCTGAATCCACTCTTATTTGTAATATAAAATCAATAATTAAGCAAAAAGCAAAAAATATTCAACAGTAATATCACTAGTGATCATGATATTGCGCAATTTTGCCGAATCGATACGACTGCTTGTTGCGATGAAAGAAGACGAGTGCGCAGCACGAGGGCTTCTTTTCTTGTAACAACAAGCAGGAGTGGTCATTCGGCAAAATTACCAGCAAAATCATGATCACGAGTGATATTTATTTTGACAATTTATTGAACAATAATTTTAATTTAAATAAAATTAATTTTAAATTAAAATCAACAAGCATAGGTAAGTACGTTGCTAAGATATTGTTGATAGATATTATTTAGTCGACTGCTATTATTTTTCTTGTTGCCACGGCGATGGCAAGAGTGCACCCACATAATATTCGCTGAAAGAATATTAGATAGCTTTTGATTGGTCCATGTGACTAAAACGATGCAAACACATTGGATGATATAATGTGAGGTAAATTGTCAGATTAATTAAATTTTAAGATTTTAAGGGCAATTTTAAAAGTAAGTAATTGAGAATTTTTCATAATTTTAAGATTTTTGGAAATTATAGGATAGGGGAAACCCCACTGATATTTAGAGTTATACATTTTTTCCAGTTATTAATTCAATTTAAATAAACATAATTTAAATTGTTTAACATTTTAGTTGACAACTTAAATTTCTCAAGCTTTAGTTTGCTAGCGACTTCCTTAGTACCACGGCAGATCCTTCTCTAACTATTCTTATATAATATCTGTTATATTACACAAATATTACTATATTAACTGAATTATTAATTAAATTAAATTAATGGAAAATTAACAGATATTGCATAAGACAGGCCAGCCGTGATTTTGCCAAGCTAGCTATGAAGCCGCTACCAAACGTATGCTGAAGTGTAGCCTCCAGGCCGCAAAACGTTGTTTGAAGATTATGCCGGATTGTAAAACGACATGTCTTCCTCCGTTAGCAATTCAAGGTCGGGTAAAAGATAAAAAGTTATATGGATTGTGGGTGTAACAATTAATTACTCATTAGTGATGAGGATGTAATCTCTTTCGAATGTGGAGAAGAAGGAAAATTAGTAATGTTCCACCAAATCCAGGTGGTTTCCTTACAATTTACATTGTTCCTTGTAATTTCAGAAGCACAGTTCTCACGAAATTAGCAAAATATTTGTCATACACTTGATCCATATCAGAGATAAACTACAATAACAAACACGCCCCCTAAAGTAATTGCACCAAGTAGGCAACCATGGCGTGCAAAAATTGCTTAAATATTTAAAGCAAATTTGTAGATTTAATATTGTATAATTAAAATAAACTAACCTGAGTATCATTAGAACGCTCGTTATCACAGTTACTGGAGGATTTTCGTTTTCTTTTTTCACTTGGCGGTGATTCCCTTTCTCGTTTGTTGGGTGTATCCGCAATGTCATCTTTATGATTTAAGGAATTGTTATCGGTGAGGCCCCTAATTTGTAAGGCCTCGGCCGTTTTTAGGAACATGGGCAGTAAATTTTGCGACACATTAACTTCACCTTGATACATAAAATCAAGCAGCGCGCTCATCTCATTCGAATTGACATCTTTTAAGAATATAATCGGCTGAGGATGTGTATTATCACGAAATAAGTTCTCAAAATAAGGACTACACGCAGACAAAATCGTCTGATGGGCTTTGAAAGTAGCTCCGCCGTCACACGCCAACGTTACATCACAGAGCAGTTCCGATTTGTACAGTCTAGTTAACACACCGGTCAAGTTTGTCGGATGATTATTCCAACGCAGACAAAATTGCTGATCCATTTTATTTTATTAATAGTCTTTCGTTAATTGTGAAACCTGCGAAAAAACAGAAATTAATAATCAGAACCACTTTAATTCGCGATTTGTTGTTTTGGCACAAATTTTTCAGTACAGCTATAAGAATGACCTGAAAACTGTAAAACTACAATATACAGTTACTTAATTGTGCATAATTGCCAATTTCATAGCCTGAGGGATCAAACACATTAACACCTTTTCAAATAACTAACATTTTAATTTCTAACGAAGAAAAGGGCGAAACTTGCTGCGAGGACACAAAAAAACATCACTCATTTACCTTCCAATGGCATGCCCTTAAAAGCAAATCTTCTTATTTGGTTACAACACTTAAATTTAAAACCAAAAATAACGACAGCATCGCACATTTAATTAACACTAAAATTAATCGAGATAACGTCCTTTTTAACACAAAATCGTCGACGACTTAAAAATTGCTAACCAAATCACACATAAAACTGTACATTCGTCATCTTTTACCGCCATTACGGCTTTGGTATGCGACGATTTCTTAGCCATTTATTTCGTCTATTTTATTCTTTAACGACAACGATAAAAAAAAGTCGAGATAATTTCCAAACGGAAACGTGTTTCATCTTTCACGCAAAATCATAAAGGAATTTAACGATGGTTTAACCTTAAACCAAATTTACTTACCTTTTGCCAAGTTTTTGCCATCACTACGCCACCCAAATTTCAACCTTCCGCACTGCCATGACAATCTGTCAGAAGTTATATTATTTTTGTTTTGCAAGTTAGGCAACCGAAAAAATTCGTCACTTTTATTTCTTCCCAACAAAAACCGTGGCGATGTAATTGAAAATGTTTACGTTTAAAAAACTTACAGCCAAAATTGTCAATATAGCATCTTAATTTACATAATTTTATTGTTAATGAAATTATTACATAATTAAAGCGAACACTAAATAAAATGTTGATTGGTACGATTAGTTGCATAATACGTAGGCGCCATTTCTTTCTTCTCTTTTCTTTCTTCATCTTCTAGTTCTTTCTATTTTATGGCGAATTAAAGTTGATTTTACAGTTTGTTGCAAATTAATAATAACGTTAAATTTAAATATTTTCTACATTTAATTCTCTGATTGCGGGCCATTTTTCAAAACAAATAAAAATTTGACAAACAATTAACTTAAAAAATTAATAATATTAATAGCGAAGGTCAAGCGATAAGAAAATCAATCAGTTCTAATCGTACATACATTGTCTCGTTAATAGCAATATGAATAATAATTATTTTATTGATAATTTTGCGATCAATTTACATCTCTTTATTAGATGCGACAAAATAATAATAATAGCGTCCTTCGCAATTTCTACGAGGTGCAGTAGTAAAGTAATTGGTTGAATTACTTTAAAAGCTCGAAAGTTCAGTTCTCTGCGAAAAATTTCGCGGATTGCTGAAAGAAAAATTGAGAAAACTAATCCGGTCGCGCCGGCCAGGATAATCGGGCGATAAAGACTTCCTGAACGTTCCAGCAATTTTCAAGTAAATTAAATGTTGGTTAACATAGAAAATCAATTACAGCAAACGAAAAATGTAGGTTGAACTAATAACCTTCGGATGCTGAACAAATTGAACTGAGATTAAATTATAAAAATAATTTTATAAATATCATTTATTTCGTTGAAAATTTTTATGGTAAAATAAAAACTCGAAAATTTTCTTCTGGCTTCGTTAAAAAATTGTTTCTTCCTTAATTCTTTTCTTCCTTCTTCTCTTCTCTTGATTTCACTAGCATGCAATTTTATTCCAACAAATTTTGAAGAAAAAATAAACATCTTATTGTATTGATATTTTTCAAAATTAATGTAATTTTTGCAAAAAATTGGAATTTTTCTTAATTTCATTTTATCTTGACTGATTTAAAAAATGTATCTTTTACCTTGATTGCAGCAAATTTGACGCTGTTTACCTTGCTCAGTTGTCTTGAAAAGGTTCGGTATACCACCGAAATTATTAACCTGTTGCACAAAAGTCAGTTTTATTAACAATTTTTGTCTTTTTAAAGTTCGTTATCCGAGCAGGAAAAAATTATTCACCTTGCACGAAAATTTATAAATTTGTTTAAATAAATAATCAGATTATTAAAAAATCACCATCGGCGGAAGAAAAATTTTTCGAAATGCGTTTGCTTCGATGGCTCCACAGTAACTAAAACTAATCCAATTATTTTATAAGTTTCTTAATAATGAACCAATGGAAGGTAGTTGAGAGCATGTGCAACGATATAAGCCTTTTGCACCTTTCTATTGCACGTACAGGTTGCACCAACCCCTTTTCAATTCAGTGCTATTTTAATTGAATGGCAGAAGACCACCCTTTCAAGCTCGTCGCAAGAAAAGGTGGAATTCGACGTTTTGATAAATAATTTAAAAATTATTTTATAAAAAAATAAAAACAAAACTGTGTACATCTGGTGGAGAAAATTATTGTGGGCGGGCAAATACAAGCTTTTCAATTGCCAGAGAAGGAATTCTAAAAATAATTTGATTTTTAAATTAGAAAATGAAAAATAGTTGGGATAACCCACAGCAACCAAAAGTCGACACATCTTTATCACGCCTAACTTTCGTTACTACCCCTATTTTCACATAGCAACAAATTATAACTACTACGTGTACGTTTATGTCATAATAATATTAAACGTTGAAAAAGTTTTCCAAGTATTGATTTATAAATAAATTACCACCTACTGTAATACTCCAACGTTTTTCTTTATTCCTTTCAATATTTTTTAAACCGTTCTCATTGTAAGACAACATCTGATACGATTTGATGGTTTTCCTTTCAATTTTTTTTTACCACGTGAAACTGAAACTTTTGTAAGCAAACAAAGCATAATAAAAATTTTCCTTCAGCCATCAATTGCCAGTGTAGTATCTGAAAAGGCTCCCAAAACTAAATGTGAACATCCTAAAGTCAAAATAAAAACATTAATGACCAACACAAAGTAGAGCCAGGGAATAAACGCCATGACCTATATACCCTAAAATAATCTCGAGCAAAAATTCGCCTCTTTAATTATTATTATTATTATTGGTAGCGGGCATGGTTCTAGTGTCCTTAGCATTCTTTCTAAGAGGAAGATAAACTGAAAAAAATGACGGGATACTTCATTATAAGTTAGTATCATCAGTTTGACATCTATTTGAATTATTTCTCTAACGGAAAGTGTGTAGCTTAGGTTTTGTCTCATTAAGTATCTTATAGGAAGATTTAGTAACGTGCAATAACGGTCTTAGAAATTAACGGAATTCACCTTATGTTAAATTTTTAAAGTGATATTTTAATCCATCATTTTATAATAATTTGTACGTGAGTTATTAAATAAATTGAGTCGATCGATTGATTCCCGTTAGAACACTGCAATCAAAGAATGTGCGAAGTACTTGAATGGATGGCCCTTGTTCCTTGACGATTGTTTCTACGGTCGAGGAAGACAGAGAGACTAAATCCTCCTCACCCAGTTTTAAAATAAAGCAAATTAAATTAACTTGAACATGGAAATTCTAAAATATTAATTAATCTCACGGTGGCCAAGTCTAGGGAAAAACCAATTTGAAAAATTTGCTTGGGTGCGAGATTAACGGAATTCTAGTTTCCCCTCACAAACGATTTAGTTTGCATAAGACAGGCCAGCCGTGATTTTGCCAAGCTAGCTATGAAGCCGCTACCAAATGTATGCTAGATGTAGCCTCCAGGCCGCAAAACGTTTGAAGATTATACCGGATTGTAAAGCGACACGTCTTCCTCTGTTAGCAATTCAAGGTCGGGCAAAAGATAAAAAGATATATGGATTTTGGGGGTTCAAACACATTGTGGGTGTAACAATTAATTACTCATTAGTGATGAGGATGTAATCTCTTTCGAATGTGGAGAAGAAGGAAAATTAGTAATGTTCCACTAAATCCAGGTGGTTTCCTTACAATTTACATTGTTCCTTGTAATTTCAGAAGCACAGTTCACACGAAATTAGCAAAATATTTGTCATACACTTGATCCATATCAGAGATAAACTACAATAACAAACACGCCCCCTAAAGTAATTGCACCAAGTAGGCAACCATGGCGTGCAAAAATTGCTTAAATATTTAAAGCAAATTTGTAGATTTAATATTGTATAATTAAAATAAACTAACCTGAGTATCATTAGAACGCTCGTTATCACAGTTACTGGAGGATTTTCGTTTTCTTTTTTCACTTGGCGGTGATTCCCTTTCTCGTTTGTTGGGTGTATCCGCAATGTCATCTTTATGATTTAAGGAATTGTTATCGGTGAGGCCCTAATTTGTAAGGCCTCGGCCGTTTTTAAGAACATGGGCAGTAAATTTTGCGACACATTAACTTCACCTTGATACATAAAATCAAGCAGCGCGCTCATCTCATTCGAATTGACATCTTTTAAGAATATAATCGGCTGAGGATGTGTATTATCACGAAATAAGTTCTCAAAATAAGGACTACACGCAGACAAAATCGTCTGATGGGCTTTGAAAGTAGCTCCGCCGTCACACGCCAACGTTACATCACAGAGCAGTTCCGATTTGTACAGTCTAGTTAACACACCGGTCAAGTTTGTCGGATGATTATTCCAACGCAGACAAAATTGCTGATCCATTTTATTTTATTAATAGTCTTTCGTTAATTGTGAAACCTGCGAAAAAACAGAAATTAATAATCAGAACCACTTTAATTCGCGATTTGTTGTTTTGGCACAAATTTTTTAGTACAGCTATAAGAATGACCTGAAAACTGTAAAACTACAATATACAGTTACTTAATTGTGCATAATTGCCAATTTCATAGCCTGAGGGATCAAACACATTAACACCTTTTCAAATAACTAACATTTTAATTTCTAACGAAGAAAAGGGCGAAACTTGCTGCGAGGACACAAAAAAACATCACTCATTTACCTTCCAATGGCATGCCCTTAAAAGCAAATCTTCTTATTTGGTTACAACACTTAAATTTAAAACCAAAAATAACGACAGCATCGCACATTTAATTAACACTAAAATTAATCGAGATAACGTCCTTTTTAACACAAAATCGTCGACGACTTAAAAATTGCTAACCAAATCACACATAAAACTGTACATTCGTCATCTTTTACCGCCATTACGGCTTTGGTATGCGACGATTTCTTAGCCATTTATTTCGTCTATTTTATTCTTTAACGACAACGATAAAAAAAAGTCGAGATAATTTCCAAACGGAAACGTGTTTCATCTTTCACGCAAAATCATAAAGGAATTTAACGATGGTTTAACCTTAAACCAAATTTACTTACCTTTTGCCAAGTTTTTGCCATCACTACGCCACCCAAATTTCAACCTTCCGCACTGCCATGACAATCTGTCAGAAGTTATATTATTTTTGTTTTGCAAGTTAGGCAACCGAAAAAAATTTGTCACTTTTATTTCTTCCCAACGAAAACCGTGGCGATGTAATTGAAAATGTTTACGTTTAAAAAACTTACAGCCAAAATTGTCAATATAGCATCTTAATTTACATAATTTTATTGTTAATGAAATTATTACATAATTAAAGCGAACACTAAATAAAATGTTGATTGGTACGATTAGTTGCATAATACGTAGGCGCCATTTCTTTCTTCTCTTTTCTTTCTTCATCTTCTAGTTCTTTCTATTTTATGGCGAATTAAACTTGATTTTACAGTTTGTTGCAAATTAATAATAACGTTAAATTTAAATATTTTCTACATTTAATTCTCTGATTGCGGGCCATTTTTCAAAACAAATAAAAATTTGACAAACAATTAACTTAAAAAATTAATAATATTAATAGCGAAGGTCAAGCGATAAGAAAATCAATCAGTTCTAATCGTACATACATTGTCTCGTTAATAGCAATATAATAATAATTATTTTATTGATAATTTTGCGATCAATTTACATCTCTTTATTAGATGCGACAAAATAATAATAATAGCGTCCTTCGCAATTTCTACGAGGTGCAGTAGTAAAGTAATTGGTTGAATTACTTTAAAAGCTCGAAAGTTCAGTTCTCTGCGAAAAAATTTTGCGGATTGCTGAAAGAAAATTGAGAAAACTAATCCGGTCGCGCCGGCCAGGATAATCGGGCGATAAAGACTTCCTGAACGTTCCAGCAATTTTCAAGTAAATTAAATGTTGGTTAACATAGAAAATCAATTACAGCAAACGAAAAATGTAGGTTGAACTAATAACCTTCGGATGCTGAACAAATTGAACTGAGATTAAATTATAAAAATAATTTTATAAATATCATTTATTTCGTTGAAAATTTTTATGGTAAAATAAAAACTCGAAAATTTTCTTCTGGCTTCGTTAAAAAATTGTTTCTTCCTTAATTCTTTTCTTCCTTCTTCTCTTCTCTTGATTTCACTAGCATGCAATTTTATTCCAACAAATTTTGAAGAAAAAATAAACATCTTATTGTATTGATATTTTTCAAAATTAATGTAATTTTTGCAAAAAATTGGAATTTTTCTTAATTTCATTTTATCTTGACTGATTTAAAAAATGTATCTTTTACCTTGATTGCAGCAAATTTGACGCTGTTTACCTTGCTCAGTTGTCTTGAAAAGGTTCGGTATACCACCGAAATTATTAACCTGTTGCACAAAAGTTAGTTTTATTACCAATTTTGTCTTTTTAAAGTTCGTTATCCGAGCAGGAAAAAATTATTCACCTTGCACGAAAATTTATAAATTTGTTTAAATAAATAATCAGATTATTAAAAAATCACCATCGGCGGAAGAAAAATTTTTCGAAATGCGTTTGCTTCGATGGCTCCACAGTAACTAAAACTAATCCAATTATTTTATAAGTTTCTTAATAATGAACCAATGGAAGGTAGTTGAGAGCATGTGCAACGATATAAGCCTTTTGCACCTTTCTATTGCACGTACAGGTTGCACCAACCCCTTTTCAATTCAGTGCTATTTTAATTGAATGGCAGAAGACCACCCTTTCAAGCTCGTCGCAAGAAAAGGTGGAATTCGACGTTTTGATAAATAATTTAAAAATTATTTTATAAAAAAATAAAAACAAAAATGTGTACATCTGGTGAAGAAAATTATTGTGGGCGGGCAAATACAAGCTTTTCAATTCCCAGAGAAGGAATTATAAAAATAATTTGATTTTTAAATTAGAAAATGAAAAATAGTTGGGATAACCCACAGCAACCAAAAGTCGACACATCTTTATCACGCCTAACTTTCGTTACTACCCCTATTTTCACATAGCAACAAATTATAACTACTACGTGTACGTTTATGTCATAATATTATTAAACGTTGAAAAAGTTTTCCAAGTATTGATTTATAAATAAATTACCACCTACTGTAATACTCCAACGTTTTTCTTTATTCCTTTCAATATTTTTTAAACCGTTCTCATTGTAAGACAACATCTGATACGATTTGATGGTTTTCCTTTCAATTTTTTTTTACCACGTGAAACTGAAACTTTTGTAAGCAAACAAAGCATAATAAAAATTTTCCTTCAGCCATCAATTGCCAGTGTAGTATCTGAAAAGGCTCCCAAAACTAAATGTGAACATCCTAAAGTCAAAAATTAAAAAACATTAATTACCAACACAAAGTAGAGCCAGGGAATAAACGCCATGACCTATATACCCTAAAATAATCTCGAGCAAAAATTCGCCTCTTTAATTATTATTATTATTGGTAGCGGGCATGGTTCTAATGTCCTTAGCATTCTTTCCAAGAGGAAGATAAACTGAAAAAAATGACGGGATACTTCATTATAAGTTAGTATCATCAGTTTGACATCTATTTGAATTATTTCTCTAACGGAAAGTGTGTAGCTTAGGTTTTGTCTCATTAAGTATCTTATAGGAAGATTTAGTAACGTGCAATAACGGTCTTAGAAATTAACGGAATTCACCTTATGTTAAATTTTTAAAGTGATATTTTAATCCATCATTTTATAATAATTTGTACGTGAGTTATTAAATAAATTGAGTCGATCGATTGATTCCCGTTAGAACACTGCAATCAAAGAATGTGCGAAGTACTTGAATGGATGGCCCTTCAGGCACATGGTGTTCCGTTGTTTCTACGGTCGAGGAAGATGGAGAGACTAAATCCTCCTCACCCAGTTTTAAAATAAAGCAAATTAAATTAACTTGAACATGGAAATTCCATAATATTAATTAATCTCACGGTGGCCAAGTCTAGGGAAAAACCAATTTGAAAAATTTGCTTGGGTGCGGGATTAACGGAATTCTAGTTTCCCATCACAAACGATTTAGTTTGTTCTTCAAAATTCATAATGCAAAACTAACCGGCGATTAGTCGTCACACCAAGCAAATTTTTAGAAAACAAAAGCAGTGCAGGCTCGAAGTTTTTTCTTGAGAACGCTGAAATTCTGCACGATGGTAACCTTGCTCTGAAAACCGGATAACTTTTCCCCCACGTGTTTACGTTCCCCTCGTATGACGAAGCCGAAAAAGGTGTCGTCTTCACTCAAGATGATTTTAAAAGTTGCATCGAGAGAAAAGAACAAGAAGAAGATGAGTTCGAGATGATGTTGACTAAAAGATCTACTTCTCATTTCTCGCCAGTGATCAAAGAAACATTCAAAGAAGAATTCAAACACAATCTACCCAGGAGAAATTTTGAGTTTCGATGACGAAAGTACTGAGATAACCACCATGTAAAAAAGCCTGAAGGCCTGGAAATGGCCTGATGTGATGTCTTGGAAAAGATTAGTCCTCCAATCTTAAAAAATGGGGTTTGTACCAGGTCCCAGAGCTAGACAATGGTTTTGACCAACGTAAATGAAAAAATATTTTAATGTGATGATTATTGTGTGCTTTTAGTTTAATTAAGTAAAACAACTGTTTTACAAATTAACAACTGTTTAAATAATGAAGAAAAAATGTTTTGTGAAATTTGATGGTTTTCAGAAATAAAATTTTTTTCCCATGTGGCAATTATTGCCATTTTTCGATTTTCAATGCATTTACAGAGGTTTTTAAGGCAAAGTTTGAAAAACTACAGGTAGCATTGCTCCAAAGTTTGAATTTAAATACATAATTGTACAATTGAGATGTGAATTTGAATAAAACATGAAAATATTCAAGATGTCTAAAATGTGATGTACACCAGGTACGTTGATTCTGAACTACCGTTTCAGCAGAAATAGTAATTTACGAACAAATCAGCAAATCTTGAGTCAAAGTTCAACGGTTTTACGTTACTTTAGAAAGACATTATTTATTTACAATTTTTAAATAATTAATTTGTCATTTGACGAATATACCCACTTGCAGGTATCGTGATAACTATAAAATAAATACAAAAGCATATACACGGTGTAAGCAAATAATAGGCATAGGAAAAATAGTAACGGACAATTTCTGATGACAAAATTTTGTTACAATACCTAATTTTGATTTACAATGGGAGAATTTAAGTCGTTTTTTTTTTATTTTGTTATATGGAAGTACATATAGGTTAAGGTAGTTGCAGCGATCCAGTCTAGTTTTTGAGTGACTAATGCATAAAATATTGTTATTAATGCTTTAAAATTGTTATAATGGTATTGCTAGTTATAATATTAAAACGAATGTGTGAGGATTAAGAATCGATTGTTTTATTTCAACATATCGATTTATTCAAGAATTTACAATAACTCATTTGACTCACGGATCATATACGATGTTTCAATTTGGCAGCGCCGCAATAAGTTATAATATAAATTATTAATCTAGCACTCTTTTTAAATTAAATAATCAAACGTCAAATATATTTAAATAATATTTTGTGCTCACGTGGGCAATTTATTACAAGATGAAATTTTATCAACACCGTAACCCTACAATTTTGCAATCAATTCCAAAAGTACGCTTTTGGAAAACTCAAGTCTTTTCATAATTATAGTTTGTGTAGAAAATAATTGATAATAGGCTCATGGCGTGATTATCTAGCGTCCGTCCTCATACACACGTGATGGTTGGATCGAATCCCACGATTTTAAGTTTTTTCTATTTTAATTAATTTTATTTTTCAAAAAATTCATTTTATTTTTTATTAAAATTAGTAATAAAACTTTCCATTGAAAATATTTTCTTCGAGTGCCATACATTTATATGTACAGTGGCGGCAATCTAAAATGCCCGGTCGAAAAATTTTAAGTTATTCTTATTTTTTTACATGTTTCATTAACATAGAACTAATCCTTATGTTTTGTAATTGTTTAACTATAATACATTGAAAATTATTAAATTTAATGATATATTGTATAAATAACCAACAAAATACTTCTCTGGAAAATAAACCCCTATTTTCAGGTATATTTTTTCTCGAATATTACATAAATTATGTAGTAAAGTAATTATACAAAAGACAATTAATGTAGAAAAATGTTTATTACTAATATATAGAATACATTTAGTATTTAGTAGAGCCTCCCTTTGCTTTAAGAACATCCCTTAAACGGCATGGCATGGATTGTACTAACTGTTGCAGGTAGTCGGGGGTTAAATTATTGTCCCAAACAAATTTAATCGCTTCTATTAGGTCAGGTAGACCTTTAGGACTTTTGTCCACCACATATTTTTTTATAATGGCCCAAAGGTGTTTGATTGGGTTGAAATCGGCCGAATTTCCAAGCCACTCGATTACATTAATACCGTTATTAACGAAATAATTCGACACCTGTGCAAAATAAAAAGCTATTAATTTATAATTTTTTAATTATTTGTTAGTTAAATGTATTGCCATCATTACCTGATTAATACATTTTGAAAAAAAAAATTATCTACAAAACTATTACTTACCGTTTTTGCAGTATGGCACGGTGCATTATCTTGCTGAAAAAACCATTCTTCGTTTTCAGCAAATAAATTTGAAATCGATGGCTCCAAACTGGTTTTCAAAATGTCTATGTATTTGGTAGCATTTACATGACCTTCAATGATATGTAAATTGCTTAATCCACTCTGGGAGAAGCAACCCCATATCATAATCCCTAGTCCCCATATCATAATCCGCGTGTTGTTTTAACGGTACATTTGTCCGATAGTCGTTCGGTTTGAAATCGTCGCACGTATTTTTTTCCATCCGACCCACGGAGTAAAAACTTCGATTCATCTGAAAAGATGACTCTACTCCAATCATCGACTGACCAATTACGATATTTTTTGGCAAATTTTAGCCGTTTTGTTTAATTTTTTTGTCAAAAGCGGTTTCTTGACAGCAGTGTATGCACGTAATCCAAATTCAGCCAAACGATTACCTCCAGTTCTAACACTAACATTCACAGCAAGTTGATCACTTAGGTCTTTTCTCAATTGTCTTCGAGATTTGAAGCGATTTTTTAATGCCCATCTGCGTAGAACTCGATCTTGCGATTTTGTGGTTTTTCTTTTAGAATTCCCTCTGTCAAGTGGTTTTGTACTGCCACTAATAGCATATTTTTTTAAAAATCTACTTATAGTACGTCTATCATACCCAACTTTTTCACCAATATAAGTATAACTTTTATTTTCACCATGCAAAACTAAAATCTTCTGCTTGTCACTTTCGCTTAAATTCTTTCTACCTGCCATTTCTTGTATATTTGAAGACTTGTTAAACTATAATGAATGAATTTTGTATACAAATGGTTAAGAAGGGTTGCCTTATAAAGTATGTTTTACAAAAAATTTACCAACTTTAAAATTAAGCCAATCGTTGCAGGTATATTGCAAATATTTTACACCGGGCATTTTAGGTTGCCGCTACTGTATAATGCATAGACAATCAACATGGCCAAAGTCAGGCTGACGGTTGGTTTCTTGTTGCCTTCCCATAGTCCACAGATTGACACGCCGTAAAGGAAGTTTAGCATTTTGAGTGCACAATAACTGGCTGAAGAATTAGAAGAAGGATTATTATCAACTGACAAAATTTATCTCTTAAACAAATAGATTTTTCTATTTTATTTGCACCATACGAAAATTATACCGTAATAACATTGCACCAAACCTTCTTTCTTATTTTCCATCGAATGGCCGCACTTTGAACGATGGTTTTCCGCCAAATTGATTTATATTTCATTTGAAATAGAAAATAAACCTTCTTCTTCTTCTTTTCAGGGTTTAGGCTTTATTGTCTGTTCCGACTTTATAAGTTCCGCCATCGTTTATTTTAGAAAATAAACCCAACTTTTAAAATTGACACTGACATAAAACTTTTTTAATTTATGCGACGATGCCAAACTTATACGGTTTTTCAGAAATCAAATCGCATCATATTCAAAAATTATTTACGGACAAACCAAATGGTCAAAATTTTTAAATTTTTTTTGCCATTTTGTAAGATATTATTCTACATGTAGACTAATTTTTATGCGTCTGACATGGATTTAACTATTTTATTTTACGGAAATTCTAAACTTTTACTGAGTTCCCTATGCTTTTACATGTTAAATTCAAAAATTTCAAATCCGATTATCTCCCAAGGTACACGGTCAATCTTTTTCAAATTTGTTTTACAATTATGATAAATCATTAACTTTATATCTTGTAATTTTCATATTTTGACATGGATTCGAGAAAATGCCAATGGAGCGCTGCAACCACCTTAAACGGAGGTTTCAGTTTTTTCAAATTTTTGAGTACGTTTAATAGAAGAAAAAATTATTTAAAGTTCAAAATATAGGGTTGTGACGTCAGTCCCCCTATTTGAAATCACCAATTAGATGATAATAACGCAACGCTGTTGCCGTATCTAAATGTTTACCAAGCTAACTTAATGTTATCTGGAACGTACATAAAAAGTTTAAGAGGATTTTTTAAACTGTTGTTATGGCAAGATGGTACAAAATAACCCTTAAACGTGTACCATTGCTTCATATAACTTCTAAAACACAGCATAAATAAAATTTAATATAAATTTTATACTTACCACTTTAAAATAATATTAATTTGATTAACAGATTATTCAAAATTTCATAAATAATTTTAAAAGACCAAATAGGAGATCGCTTCATAATTAAATTTCAAAACAAATCACTTGTCATAACGAAACATAAGTGACATGATAGCTGACAACGTTGCAGAGCTGTGATTAACTATCATTGGTTAGCTGTGGCGCGTAACTTAAATAATTTTAAAAATTCAAAATTTTTTAAAAATTTTACAGGGGGTTTTCAGATCAACCAATTGTATAAATATGGATCATTTTTATTTGATTTTCATATTCATATATTATTTTAAAAATTAATTACGCACTAAACTCCCCCATCAAATACATAATATTATATTATGACGTGGGAAGGAAAAAAATGTTATTTTTGATTGTAATTGCTTTTTATTTATTTCAATACCTAAGGCCTAAGGCTAAACCTAACCACTTCATGAGTTCTCCCCATCTTTCTTTAAAATTGATATTATACCTAAAAATTAAAAAAAAAACAACTTTTGAGAAATAGCTGTTGCTGTTCTAAATAATTTCAAAAATATTACCTCTAAATTTCATGGTGAACCCCCATAGGGTTTCATAAATGACTACTATAAAAATAAAGGGCATGTCTACCCTTAATATTTTTTGTTTTAAATTATTACAACAATATCAGGGTTCCTACCAAATTTTTCAAAACAAATTTCCTGACTTTTTCAAAGTTTCCCTGATTGGCATTGATAATTTTCCCTAATTTTTCAGAACTTTTGGTTCAAAATAAAACAAAAATCCAAAATGTATCAATTATTATTATATCAAAAATAGTTGAATTGTTAAACAAAACAGTTGCATTTTTGGATAAAGTAATAAGTAACTTTCTTGCATAAAACAGTTGAATTGTTAAAAAAACAATCGAATTATTGAAAATCCTGTAGAACTGTTAAAGAAATAGTAGAATTATTAAATCAAAAATAATTGAATTATTGAACAAAAACAACTGAATTACAAAACCAAAAACAATTAAATTTTAAACAAAATAATTGAATTATTGAACAATCAGTTGAATTATTTGAACCAAACAGCTGGAATTATTCAACTAAACAGCTTCATTTATTAAACAAAACAGTTAAATTGTGGAATGACACAGTTGAATTTTTGGACAAAGCAGTTACAATGTTGAAGCAAGAACAATTAATTGAATTATTAATCCAATTAAATTATAAAATCAAAATTTTTGAATTGTTGAATAAATAAATTGAATTATTGAATAAAACATCTAAATTGTTAAATAAAACAGCTAAATTTATTAAACAAAGCAGCTGAATTACTGAATAAAACAATAATTGTTTAACAAAACTGTTGCATTTTTTGATAAATTGGTAACTTTCTTGCTTAAACAGTCAAATTATTGAAAATCCTGTTAAACTTTTAAAGAAACAGCTGAATTGTTGAATCGAGAATAATTGAATTATTAAACCAAAAACAACTGAATTATGAAACAAAAAAACAAAATTTTAAACAAAATAATTGAACAGTTAAACTATTGAACAACACAGTAAAATTGTTGAAGAAATCGGTTTAATTCTTGGATAAAACAGTTACAGTGTTGAACCAAGAACGATTAAATTACAGAACCAAAAATATTTCAATTGTTGAATAAATAAATTGAATTATTGAACAAAACATCTAAATTGTTGAACAAATCAGCTGAATTAAAGAATAAAACAGTAATTATTTAACAAAACTGTTGCATTTTTTGTCAAAGCAGTAACTTTTTTGCTTAAACAGTTGAATTGTTGAGGAAACAGTTAAATTATTAAAAATCCTGTTAAATTTTTAAAGAAACAGTTGAATTGTTGAATCAAGAATAATTAAATTATTGAACCAAAACCAACTGAATTATGAAACAAGAAACAATTAAATTTTAAACAAAAATAATTGCATTGTTAAACAAACAGTTGAATTATTGAACAACACAGTAAAATTGTTGAACAAAACAGTTGAATTTTTGAATTTTGAATTGTATTGAACCAAGAACGATTGAATTATATAGAACCAAAAATATTTGAATTGTTGAATAAATAAATTGAATTATTGAACCAAACATCTAAATTGTTGAATAAAACGGGTAAATTTGTTAAACAAAGCAGCTGAATTATTGAATAAAACAATAATTATTTAACAAAACTGTTGCATTTTTGATAAAATAGTAACTTTCTTGCATAAACAGTTGAATTGTTGAGAAGACAGTCGAATTATTAAAAATTCTGTTGAATTTTCGAAGAAACAGTTGAATTGTTGAATCAAGAATAATTGAATTATTGCACCAAAAACAACTGAATTATAAAACCAAAAACAATTAAATTTTAAACAAAAATAATTAAATTGTTGAACAAACATTTGAACTATTGAACAACACAGTAAAATTGTTGAACAAAACAGTTGAATTTTTGGATAAAACAGTTAGTGTTGAACCAAGAACGATTGAATTATAGAACCAAAAATATTTGAATTGTTGAATAAATAAATTGAATTATTGAACCAAACATCTAAATTACTGAATAAAACAGCTAATTTATTAAACAAAGCAAATGAATTACTGAACAAAACAATAATTATTTAAAAAATTGTTGCACTTTTGAAAAAGTAGTAACTTTCTTGCATAAACAGTTGAATTGTTGAGAAGACAGTCGAATTATTAAAAATCCTGTTAAATTTTTAAAGAAACAGTTGAATTGTTGAATCAAGAATAATTGAATTATTGAACCAAAAACAACTGAATTACGAAACCAAAAACAATAAAATTTTAAACAAAAATAATTGAATTGTCGAACAAACAGTTGAACTATTGAACAACACAGTAAAATTGTTGAACAAAATAGTTAAATTTTTGAATAAAACGGTTACAGTGTTGAACCAAAAACGATTGAATTACAGAACCAAAAGTATTTGAATTGTTGAATAAATAAATTGAATTATTGAACCAAACATTACATAGTTGAACAAAACAGCTAAACTTATTAAGCAAAACAGCTGAATGATTGAATAAAACAATAATTATTTAATAATATATGTTGCATTTTTGGAGAAAACAATTTCTGCTAAACCAAAAACGATTAAATTATTGAACAAAAACAAATAAGCAGGATTCTCACCAAACTTCCCAAAACAAATTTTTTAACTTTTTAGGTTTTCCATGATTAAAATTGGAATCAAATTACTTTTGATAAAATTTTATGCACAAAATTTCTTATTTTATTTTTGTCTCTTTTTTCGTTTTAATATGATTTTCTTATTCGCTCGATTACCTTTATATATTTTTTCTTCCTTCTTCTGTCACTATAATTTCAAACTCTACTTTTATTTGAAGATCCAGTCATCAATAACGTCCATTTAACTTTTAAAAAAGAATTGCTTGAAAGTATTCCACAGGATATTAGTTTATCTACTTTTGTTGCATTAAAAGTTTATTTTACATCTTTGATTGTGGAAGCTGTATATCAGATTTCAACTATCTCTGATGTGGGGTATTAATTTAAAGAAATCTAGACACAAAGCAAAAACCATTGCTATGGAAAAAAACAAGCTGTTTTTGTATTTGTATTTGTTTTACTTTCACAAATACCTAATAGTATTGCTACTATAGAGTCCGAGAGAATATGATAAAACCGCGACCCTATGCGGACACCTTGAACATCACTCGTGGTCCTTTCACTTTCGACATAATATTTACGTTAATGTTGTGTTGCAATAATTGACCCTGTATGAATGATAAATAGTTATTTTCTATACTAGACGATAAAGTTTTATTTTATCGACAAGCGAAAATTGTTAATTTACGAGCGACGAAGTCGCGAGTAAATTATTTTCGCAGTCGATAATGAAACTTTATCGTCGTGTAGAATTTAATTTTTCTATAGCAATGTTAAAGAAAACATTTATAAGAAATTCCAATTATAAATTTGAATTATCGACAGTTTTAATCAAACACACTTTGGAACTCCATCGGTTGCTATAGAGTTTGTTTACAAATTTCGTTTCATTCTGTTTTTTGCTGAAGCGAATTTAGAAATGATCAAAAAAGAAGAAGAAAATCTGCCATCGGATGTGGAAGAAGAGGCGTTAAAAGCAGTTGGAAAATTAATGCCTCTAAAGTCGCGAATGGTGTATGAAAAGGAATATAAGTGTTTTCAGAAATGGAAAAGTGCAAAAAATATCAACACTAGCTCAAATGAAAAGGTGCTTCTTGCATATTTTTCAGAAAAATCCAAGAAAGTCAAGTCATCAACATTATGGTCCTATTACTCGATGTTAAAGTGTACATTGCTGATTAATGAAAATTGTGATATTTCAAAGTAAGTGAATATAGGTCTAGCGGAAGCACTAACAAATAATATCGTGGAATATTTTGCAGATACAGTAAATTGACTTCATTGCTGAAAAGATTGGGTGATGGATACAAGCCTAAAAAATCGAAAATCTTTGAACCGGATGATATCATTAAATTTTTAAAAGAAGCTTTAGATGAGGACTATCTGTTTATGAAGGTACGATTTTAGAATTACTGGATTGAATAATTTATGTAATTGGAATTTGAAATTACAGGTTGTTGCTATAATGGGGTTGTATGGGGCATGTCGGTCAGATGAATTGTACAAGCTGGAAGTTTCAAATGTTGATGATCGAAAATCGGCCATGCTCGTTGCACTTATTGATACTAAAACCAAAAAAGATCGATCGTTTTGCATTGCTGATAAGGAATGTGGAATGAGTGTGTTAGAAATCATAAGAAAATACATCGCCTTGCGTCCTAAAACGTGCCTCACAAGAAGTTTTTCATCAATTATCGACAAAAAATGTACCATCCAACCTGTAGGGATAAATACCCTATATAAAGTTCCTAAGAAGATTGCTAATTTCTTGAAGCTACCAAATGCAGAAGAGTATACTGGACATTGTTTCCGCCGTTCCGCAGCTACAATGTTGGCAAACTCTGGTGCTGATCTGATGACAGTCAAGCGTGTTGGTGGGTGGAAATCTTCATCCGTGGCAGAAACCTACATTGAAGAATCGGTTGCCACTAAGATTGCCGCATCAAAGCATATTCTTAGTGAGGTAGAAATGCAGACTAATACCCCTGTACGATTGCCGCAACAAATAAACACAAGCTGTGGTACAATTCCAAGAATAGAGGTTTCTGGCAATATCAATTGCAAAATTGAAATATTTTGTAAATCAAAAGTAATTTATAATGTATCTACTTATTTAAATGCAATAAAATAAATTAAAGTACTTTATCTACCCTTGCTGTTAAAATGCTACTTTATCTACTCTTGCGGCTAAAGTGTCACTTGTTCTATTATTTTAGTCGAACAAACCGCACTTTAACATTTGCTATAGAAAAACACTATTATTATGTCACTATTTACATTCAACGTTCATCGTAACGTAGCTGACAGCTGATCGGTGTCGATAATATAGATAATTTAAATAAGCCCACCGCTGATTTAAATTATCATCACTGGCGCTGGGTGAAATTACTCCCGCCTATAATGCTATTTTACAACTCGGAGTAATAGCACAACATTTTGCAACTTGTCATATAATGTACTATTGTTTAAAAAATTTCAATTTTCGTACAAATCTACATAATAGCTTAAAATTTTAAGAATAAAGGTAACGATTTACTAAATTCTTTAAAAAGATCATCAGTATCATTAAACGACTGGGATAACAGAATAAATTTGGTATCCAAATTTGAAAAGTGGCAGGTAAGCGGGAGATTTTACAAGCGTTGTGTAAATCTAACCTCAATGATAAAGATATCTGTGTTTTCTGTGTATAAAAGATGCAATATTGCTAAGCAGTGTAAATTAATAGTTTTTTATTAAGGTGTATAACATTTTTAGGTGTTTTATTGTAATTCGAACTGTATAAATAGTTAATTTACTTATGAACTGCGATTATGAGTACCATTTCGAGTATTAGTGGAAAATCCACAATAAGTTCTGATGGACAATCTCCAGCTGAGGTAGTTATAAAACGTTCCACCTATTTGTGTCCAAAATGCAATCGAAAGTACGATGTTCAAAGTAAGTTCAATTCATTCAAGTCGAGTTGAAATTTATATTTAAGTGTGTTGTTTTAGCTCGCAACGGTTCTTACTTTGGTCGAGTTCCTTTAATATTGAGCTGCACTCACAACTTATGCGAAGAATGCGTTCGATCGTCCCTCAATTTGTCTCAAGCTGTGACTTGTCCCGACTGCCACGAGAAAAGTTTTGTGGTGGATAAACACAAGATACAACAATCTTTGCAAGTCAACTTTCATTTATTGGGAGATCTTCAGTACACTAAAACGGGAAATTTTGAGACCTTTAATTTACAGATGAAACCTACCGGAATGAGGTATAAAGATCGAAATAATGCAACACTAGAAGAGAGACAAGAAAATTATGCAAGCTATATTAAAACATTTACCGCACAATCAGCTTTGGTTGGTAAGTTTTCTTATTCTATGTTTGTATCTCAACAAGAAGTTGTTAATATTATTTTCTTTTTAGAAAAGTGCTCACAAATACAGTGCCAGAAGACAGCCACACTGACTTGTTTTGAATGTAATGAAGTTTTTTGTGAATTTTGCAGTAATAAATTGCATCAAGTTGCACGAGGGTTACGAAAACATCAGATTTCATCGGTGTCGTCCCCAGTGGTCCCAGAACTTAACAATAAATGCTCCGAACATGCTAATCAAGCACTGGAGTTTAATTGTACCACATGTGATAAATTTTTGTGTTGCTACTGCATTTTGGCAGAACACAGTGGTCACACTTATGTCATGCTATCAAATTTGGTTAGTCTAATTAGCCTGAATTGAAACTGGTTTAAAAATTGTTTTTTAGAGTGAAAAAGATCGTCCAAATTTTAATCAACTCGTTGAGGATGTGGAGGAAAAAGTGAAGAAGTTCATATTGACTCATAAGGTAGGATTTTTCAGTAACATGTTTTATTATGCTCTCTTTATTCGGTAAGAATTACACTTTGAAACCTGTAAACTTTGGAGTTCCCCTGAATGATATACACTAAGGGCCAATTTTATAACGGAAGTTAATCACCAGATCACGTTGACCCGTGGATCAAGTTCGTTGATTGGTTGAACTTACTCCACGGATCTGTGTGATCCTAGGGTTAACTTCTGTTATACAACTGGCCCTTAAACTGAATTTGCATTTTTAAGGTTATGGGAGAAGAGAGAAAAAATTTAAAAAAATTTTAATAATTTTTAAAAATTTTGCTATACTTTTTGTATATTTATGTTGGTATGTATTAAAGATTTTGGAAGATAATTATCCAAAATAAACCCTTAAACACCTTTAATTCCAAAATTAAGAATTCAGCGTCTTAGCACTTTTAAGTTTTTCACACTTAGCGCTGTGTACACGACTAAAAGTAAAAACGAAATATTGCTCTACGTTTATATTTTCGGATATACCTCCAGTTCTTTCCAAAAGGTTACCCACGGACACGTAAACTGGATTCAATTTTCTTTAAATTCTTGGATATAGTATCCTTCTAACTTTAATATGGGCCGTAGATGTGAGCTTTCAAAGGTGATGATTTTTGACACCTTTATACATTTTTACCTGAAAAGTTTTGCTTAAAATAATAAAATTAAATATTACAATGTGAACATTTTTCGAGATCCTTGATTGGAATAGCTAAAGGTTTTATAAAATCGAAAAGTGGGCTCATTCGTGGAAGTTTAGCACTCCAATTCCTAATCTTAAAATTGAAGTTATTACGGATGTACTCAAAGAATAATGTATAGACTACCACTAGAACAAGAAGCGACACTCGAGTACTTTGTTGGCGAACCTGCACATTGGAGAGTCCAATCGCAAAAAACGCTGTCTAGTGCTCAGGTTCGCCAGTAAAATAGCCGAGAGTGTCGCTTCTTCTGCAATAATATATATTCTTTGGGTTTATCTATGGTTTCCCCGTCTTCTATAATCCATTTAGTACAGGAATATAATGGAGATCAACTATTTAGGGTAAAACTAACATGTGATGGGTGTATGGAAAAAGAGACTAGTGAACAAAATATAAAAGCGAACAGGGTGTCTGGATGCATGAACGAATTAATTTGGAACAACAAACACATACAGAGAGACGCGAAAGTAAGAATTTACAAGAGCGTAATAAGGCGATCTCACCTACGCAGCGAAACTAGATCGGACACTGCGTCAACGAAAAGACAAACTGAAGTTGCAGAAATGAAGACATTAAGAAGAATACTTGGGAAAACTAGAAGAGACAGAATACCAAACACAAACATACGAAAAACCTGCAACGTAACAAACATCTCGGACTGGATAACCGACAGACGACGGTTATGGAACGAGCATATAAATAGGATGGACGAAACCAGATTGGTAAAGAAGGCAAGAGACAGCCGTCCAAGAGAAAGAAGGAGAGTGGGCGTCCCAAGAAGAGATGGCGAGACAGCTTATAACATACAAATTATTATAAATGTTGGTTTAGAACAGGAAGATAATCCTAAATAAAGAGAAGAAGAAGAAGTACAGGAATACCGTAGGGGGCGCTTCCGGCGCGAAGGAGGAACATAAGGAAACCTAAAATAATTACAGCAAATGTCCACTTGACAAATGTACTAAACATATTATGAGAAATGTTTTGTCAAAAACCAAAAGAGAACTTGAAATCTTCGATTTGTGAAATGACAATCGCAAACGAAATATCAGCAGTGTGAACTTGTATAAATTTTAACCAATCACGTTGCAATTTTATTGTAATATTATAGTAATTTTTATTATAATAGGTCAAATGTTACCTAATGCAAATTTTGCCTGCACTTATCTATCCGTAGAAATGTAACTATGTTCATTAATGATTTGTTATCTGGTATTCTTTGATAAAGGGAATTGCTAATAACAAAATATTTTCAAAATTAAAAGTCTTTTCAAGATATCATCAGCTAAACTATCCCTAAATGAATGAAAATCCATTTAAATTGAAATCAAAAACTATATTGGACAATTTTTTTAAATAAAATTAATTGACATGTGTTTTGACAAACCCATATCGACATACTAGATTCTAAAACTGAATGTCACTAACAATAAGTAAACAAAAACGAAACCACTTCTGTGCAACGGGATACTAGACTAAAATGTAAGTTGGAAAATTTTCAAATTTTATTAAAAACTTGTAATTTTTAAAATATTTTATTCAACATATAATTTCACAAGTTAATAATTATTTACAATTATATAGTCATTTTATCTTCGCTAATTTTTGTTTCTCCACCTCTTTTTTTTAACGCGAATAAATTCTACAGAGTAACTGCAAATTTGGTTCAAATTGGTCAAAGGGAACAGAATCAAAGGACCATTCCTTCTTCTTAGAATCCTTTGCCCTACGAAAGGGCATAGTGACCACTTCATGTATTAGTAGGGT
This sequence comes from Lycocerus yunnanus, assembly GCA_036346125.1. Taxonomy (NCBI): domain Eukaryota; kingdom Metazoa; phylum Arthropoda; class Insecta; order Coleoptera; family Cantharidae; genus Lycocerus; species Lycocerus yunnanus. The sequence goes on from JARFIX010000085.1 coordinate 29,015, forward strand.
TCTCTTGGCATTCAAACCTCAGTGGTTTGCCATTGTCTGCCGAGGGAAGACGGTCCTTCCCGAGGGGACGGGAAAGGACCATTATACAGATAAATTTTGTTTTTGTTTATACGGATCGGGGTCTGCAGCATAAATTTAGAAAACATCTTCTTTGAATCTCCAACTGTTGCCCTCTTGAACAAATTTGGTATGAATCCTGGCTTGATATGGTTGATTTTAAAAAATAATAGGTAGATTAGGAATGAATGAAGAATTTAAACATTATCGGATTCAAAGGATAATCAGTAAAATGTCCCCGGTTGCAAAATTGCGGATTTTTCAATCATTCAGTACCTTCTCGTCGAACTGTTCCAACCTGGAAAAAGAGGTTGGTGATTTATATTTTATGAATTGTTGATTTTCAATTACTTAATCCACCGTTTGATTACTCAATCTAATTTCGAGCGCTGCCACCAAACATAGATTTTGATCAAGATCTACGTTAAAAACTCGTATTGGTATGTGGTAACAACATGTAGCGTGGTTTTCCGACTAAATTATTCTGACACGGGATCTTTTTTTTGAAAATTTGAAAACGCTAAAGAACAAGTCTTGCCTTGTTTTGAATATTTTATATTCAAAACAAGGTAGGGAGTAGACAACTAACCATCTGAATGGTTATTTTGGGGTTTTTATGATTTTCTGAAAATATTTTCTAAACATTTTGTCAAAATTTACCTCCGATTGCTTGAATATAAAAGAATGGTCTAACGAGAGATCCGATAGTATCAAATAAAAATTATAAATTTTAAAATATTCAATATCGGGTTCCCAACATTTTTGTACCGCCACATTTGGGCGGGTACAGCATACTTTTTCTAGGTAAATTTATAGGAAACGAAACAATTTATCGAATATTTTAATTACAGGGTCGTTTTTGAAAATATCATTAAATTTAGCGTAAATAATTTTTTTGAACCAAAAAAACGCACTCTTTTTCATACTCGCCTTCAAATTAGACAAATAGAAAGTCACATAATATTATATTAAAAATAATTTATTTGCATTTTAAAATATAATCAATAGTTTAAAAAGTTTTCTAATAACTACGCATATTTATGGCATTTTGATTAATAATAATGTGATGACTTATACATTTTCAATTTTAACACTTTTTTTTTGAATGTCAAATCTACTCGCCACGAACACTGTTTTCGATCTAAATATTGCACATTTTGCCTGATCCACATGAGTTATCGATGACTTTACAAAAAATTAACTTATTTAATAAATAATAACAAAATAATTTAACAAATTTTTCTCTAAAATTTACTTCTTAGTGCCGGAAGTTGAATTTTCATTATTTTTATCTTCTAGTAATTGTAGTTCATCGATTTCTTCAGTTTTGTCATCACTCGATTCTTTCTCTGCTTTTTCTTTCATTTTCTCTTCCATTTCTTTAAATTTCAGCGCCAAATACCTAAAAATTATGTTTTAATAAATCCGGCAGGATGCTTCTAATTTATTATCATATTGAACAATTAAATTTTCTACAATAACGTAATTTGTTTGCTCAAGTTAACGGAAATATCGATTTCGTGATTTATTTAACCTCGACGGGACGACGCCAAGAAACATGGCAAAATATTAAAATTCTAACGGCCGTTCTTTTCACCTCCGGTTAAACTAAATAATCAATTAAGATTTAACTGGAGGCGAAAACATCGACCCTAGAGAAAATATTTACTTGTCAACCAAAGGTCCTGTGTAATCTTCAGGGAATTTTGGAGTTAACGGAATTATGTACTTGTACAATCTCTCGTTAAGCACGTACAATTGGGTTGTGGTCGAACATTTCACATTATACCACCAATCGCACGTTAACGCAACCTGACTGAAGATGGTGCCGTTCGGACACAGAAACGACGCCTGTCCACCATTCAAATCGCAGTAATGCCAGACCTGAAATTTAAATTAATAATAAAATTAAAACAAACTAGTTTCGCTTATTTTACCTGACAATGAGTATCAGGATCTGCAAAGAATCCTTTGTAACGCTGTGTGGTGCAATTAAAACTCGTATGGGGAATTGTTGACAATGCAGGATAGTCTATTCCAGGTTTTCCCGGCGTACCTCCTTCTAAATTTTCTGCTGGAAATATTTGCTTGAATTGCCCATCGTCTTCATTATTTGCTTCGTTTTCTTGTTCGGCTTCGTAATCGCCTTCTTCGGCGACAACGATCGGCTCGATCACCTTTTTTTGCGATTTTAACGAACTTAAGATGCGTACCAGGGTTTTGATGCTGTTGTCTATGTTTTCGGGGGTTAAGGTATGGGGAAGTGTATTGGATTCTTGCAGTTTTTGCAATATTAAACTTAAAAGTTGGGATTTTCTGTTGGTATTATCGGCGTGGTGGTTATTATCGTAGGAAGTTGTTGAACAGTTGGGTTTGGAATTGGATCGTAATGTTGTCCATTATGTGTCACAACTGGCTCTAATGTAGGTTCAATGATAACTATTGGTTTTGGCACTGGTTTCGGTTCATATTGAATTTGAGAAATTTGGTTTTGTGGGACCAACACTATGGGTTTGACTGTCGAAGGCGTAACTTCCTGAAGGTACTGCCGGTGACTTTGGGTGTGATATTGTTTTGGATTTTGAACAACGTAGTTGGTTTGTGGATTTTTGGTCAAAATTGTTAGGTAATTTGGCTGTGGTCGAAATTTAATTTGCGGTTTTGGAATTTGTTGATATAACGGTTGCGCGATGGGTTGAAGGTTGGGGTTATTAAATTCAGCTATTCGTAATGGATTTTCGGTTATCGAAATTTGTTCTGGTAGTCCATCGTAATTTTTTATTTCGTATCGAACGTTTTGCTTAATAATTGGAACATCCACCACTACTGCATTGTATGTGCCGGTGTAAGGTTTTAATGTACTGACTGGGACATAGTTGATCTGTTCTGGTATGTAATTTACTTGAGGTTTTGCACTACTGACTGGCACATAATTTAGTTGTTCCGGGATATAATTCACTTGAGGTTTACGATTGTAAACGTAACGATGATTCTGATTTCTGGGGGTTTGTTCCAAAAATGCATTTTGGCGCAGTTTAAGCTGCGACAGTTTATCATATATGGCTGAATAGTTTGGAATTTTCTTGGATTGTTCGAAGGGTACGTAACTGACCTCTATATTTTCCGGCTGAGGTTGAACCATTGGCACAAAGGAACCTGGCAAAGCGTTATTCGGTGAAAATGGAGTAAATTTGATATTGGATAATTGCAAAGGTTGTTGTTGTGTTTTGTAGGTATTATAAGACGGCGATTCGTAGGTCATTCCTATTAATTCGTTAAATTTTACTGGATATGATTGTTGGGGGATTGTTTTTCTTGGAACACCTACGTTGTATTGCTGATTGTTGGGATAATGTTCCACTTGGTACGACGGTTGTGTTAGGTAGTGGTTGATGTATGGCAGTAAACGCTTCTGTCTTTCCGATACCGAAATGTTTGGAAATTTGATATTATCCTGCTGGATTTTGTATTCTTCACGATACGATTTTGAATTTGACGGTTTACTGTAATATGTGGTTGTAATTCCATTTGAGCTCTGTGGCAAATCTGTAACAATAAATTTCTTGCGTGAGTAATAACGAATGATCTACTTGAGTGAATGTGATATTAATTTATGGTAAGCCAATTTCCTGATCGATTTCTGCTTAAGTAATATTAAAAATATACATGGTAAAAGTATGTTCAATTATTATAGTTTGTATTAAGATTTATTCAATGTTCAGTGATCCAAAAATTTTGTCACACATGGTTGATGCAAAGCAACAGTGCATGTGATTTTATGGATAAATTTATCTTGACACAACTCGATTTTATTTGCTAACGATGGTGCACCTATCACGGTGTTACTTTTTTAAATATATAGTAATAACAAAAAGTTATCGAATTTTATTATATTATTTGTTTTCTTGATTGTTTGCCTAATATTCGATACAAAAGTGGCCGAAAAGAATGAAATTCTTTTTTGAATGCATGTACATCTCAATGAACAACTTTCTCTCATTTGTTAATATAATTTAACCGTTTATTATTATATTTCTTAAGGCCTAATTAGCACTGCCTGAATAATAAATCGTAATTGTTCACAAGGTCATGATCATTGCAAGAAATCAAATAATTGTTTAATTGCCTCAAATTTAATCACGTTCTAAGTGTTGCTGGGAGCTTGTTTTGAAATTAATATACAATTTGTTGACACCTATTAAACCTGTTCAACAATGGAAAGTGAATATTTTTAATTTTTATATTGACTTAATATTTTTATAAAAAGGAACACTGATGTTAATTTCGATAACACATAATAATTAATAATGAAGAACAAGTTTTTATGCAATAATAATTAAACTGGATATTAATAATTCTCATTTTCTTGTTGCTGCAAATGAGCAATAACACATTATGGTAGTTTAAATTTCATAGTTTGTTCATAATTGGAATTAATCTGAAATCTGATAGCGAAAAATATTTTAATTGCCTAGCAGGAGTGCGATATGATCAATCGTTTTGCAAAAAATATAATTTTTCAATAGTAGTTCTTCTTTCGTTACAAAATAGAAAAAATATCTCGCGATTAAGCACTGGCACAATGTGGAAACGTTGATTTTTTTGCAAATATTATCAGTAAGTTAGATGTTTAATTTTTTAAGAGTCTACTGTAATGTTTTACTGCGGGGGGGGGGGGGCTACGAAGTTTTCACTGAACCATGACGATAATCCGGTTTTAAGAGATAGAAAACGGTAGTCGAATTTCGTAAACTTATAAATTAGAGCATTCGATTACAATTAATTAACATAAGAGTTATAACCAGCAGTTTTACTTTCATTAGCTGTCATTAGAAATTTTTATTGATATGAAAAGTCATGTTTAATGATAAACAAAAATTTCACCGAATCTCCGAGCAGCATGGACAAACATTAATTTTAATAATTAAGATTTTTTTTAAGTATTTTTCTAAATAATTATCACTTTTACCTCTAGAAGCTATTAAATCGAAAGAGCAACTTGAATTTTTAATTTGTTGTGAATAAAGAGTTGCGAGTAACTATATTAATTTAACTTCGAATATGGTTGCCAACAAGTTTCACTACCAATCAATTGATTTATAACAATCTTGAAATTTGAATTGGAGTTCATTTCCGCCTCGACATGTAGGTATATGTAGTTATTTAGTCGAAATTGCACAATAATAATATGTATAAGGCTACTATTGCAATATGCTAATTAAATTGCTTATGGTATTGCAGTACTCTATGCAAATGCATTTGACTGACTCCATCGCCAAGCATCTCGGCGGACATGTAAAGTGGAGACAAAATTAATACCGCGTGTTTTGAAATATTTGGAACATAACAGCTATTAACCGATTTTATTAATAAATATAAAAACTTCCTGCAGGCAGGTTAGTATTGGGATTATTTGAACAGGGATCTTTTAAGTAGCACTGTCAGATTTGTCCAGGATGCAAAATTTCGATAGAGCAAGTAGTAATCAGGTTATTACTCGTCTACACATAGGAAAACAAATCGGTAGTGAGTTTGAATTTTTAATAATTATATTTAAAAGATTAAGGTAAACAGTTATGTTTAAAATAATTTTATTTTTTTTAATACCAACAATCCTAAGACACATCCGAGTCGATTCTATCACTACAAATGATGAAAAACACCCCCCAGCATTGGTTAATGTTTACATGTCAAGCTTGGACATACTAATACAGCCAATGCATCAGCGGAATATTTTTTTAGGTCTTTTGGCCCTTATTTTTGAAATGTTTGTACCTATATTATAATCATAATCATCCATAATTTTTAATTTCGGTCCTGGTTGATCAGGGACCCCCTGATGAGTGATAATACCTCATACGCACACCATTGACGTAGAGAAAAAGGTGTCAATGTCGGAGAGACTCGACAACCTATTTGGAAGAAAACACTTTGTATTTAATTTTCGTTTTTTGACCCCCCCTCATAAGACAGATATAATTATAATCAATAAGGATAAAACGTACGCTCGAATCATATATTTTATCTTATGTAGGAGAATCTTGAACGATTATCTCTTTTTTTCAAATTTTTAACCCAATCTTGAAAGTACAAACTTGGTGAAGCAGTTTTTTGCAATGAACTAATTTTATTTTTATTAGCTACGTACTAAATTAATTTTGCACTTTTGTATTTGAATAATTAACACGCTGATTGATTGATTTAATGTTTAAATTAAATTGAAAGTACATTTTCAAATGTTGTAACTTCAAATTATTTTTACACTTTCCGTGCAGGCGACCATCTTCAGAAACTTTCAAAATTGTTTTCATTTTAGAACGTTTGACTAACAAGATGTTGTTTTCTCTGGTAATTATGTGTCAAATGATATAATTTTCACCATTATAACATCTACATACCTTAAAAGAGGTTAATAGAATTATTTATGATGGGAATTTACATAATTATATCAAAATATATAATAAATGAAACCAAAACTTGACTTTCTCACCCATCTTCGCTTTCTAGATGCACTTCGAAACATAGGTTTTCCATAATGTTCTCACATTATTTAATTGGTTTGGGTTTTCCAAAATTTAGTTTACTTATTCGTGGGTGTTAGGGAATCCAAGAATATTTTTACTTCAAAATTACCAAATTGTTCCTAGTGCATCTTACAAAAATAAAGGATTGTAAAAATAATGTAATATTTTTTTTAACAGACACATCAACTAAACGTGATTGAAAATTTAAATACATATTATTTAAAGTGAAAGTTTTTGTATTGTATCAAATTTTTTAAACAACTAATCACCTACTCTTGCAAGGGTTTTTGTTTAGATTAAATCCAAACTAAGTTACCGATCAAGATCGATATATTTCACATATTTTCAATTTAAAATTTTTTTGAACAAAGCCGTTTATTCCATTTGGAAACGATTGAGTAATTATCGGAAAATTTTAAGTTAATGACATTGTGCAACAGAAAATTACTTCGCGGGGGTTTTTCCTTCAATTTTAGGATGTTCGAACCGGTTGGTATACTTTCTAGAAGATGGAATTGTTTTGTAAGTCCTCTTAATGGTCCAATATTGTACAATGTTTATAATAATTTTGTTGTTGTTGACGAAACATTATTTTGTACGCACGAACCGGTGACACAGATTTTATAAAATGAATGAAGAAAAAGTAAATTTACTTTCATCGCGCTAATTCACACAACCTTGAACAATTTTGTAATTTGATTGATTTTCCGATATGGTAGCATTTTTTGCGTGACACTGCTTAAAATCATTATTGAACTTGAATTTGATTGAAGGCGTTCCAATCCGTAGGTAATAGCTTAATCACGAAATACATTTGCTTTATTTGGTAGGTGTTTAGAATTTTGATCAGTTCAATTTAGTTGAAACCACTTAACATCGCTCCGAAATGTTCGAACGAGCTGTGGACAATTTTAGAAAAACCCGTGTCTCAAAGGGGTTGTTTACCATTGCAATTTGCTAATGCAAATCTAACGATTTGCAATTCATTAACTAATCTTATTTAAGCGGTGGAAGGTATTCCACTTCCGTTATTAAAGTCTTTCTTTCCACTACTAGAAGTTTCCTTGAAAACATAACTGGTACGTTTGATTTTTCTTCATTCTAAGTTTCATAACCACCGATGGTTGGAGAACCCATTCATTTTTTATGAAAAGCAAATAACTATCTAGTTAATTTTTGTACCTAATTACATAATTTATTGTCCATTTTAACTACATATATCATGTCGGAAAGTTTATTTGCGATCTTTTTCTATCAATTTCGTTTTGTGGGTCTTTTTAAGTTTTTAACAGTTCGTGGTGCCTTAGGTACGTTGAAATGGTCGCGTGCTTTATAATATAATTACATATCAAAATTTTATCCCACCTAAAACCGCGCGTGATTAATCGTCTATCAAGTTTAATGCTAATGTTTATTTAGTGCATTGGAAGCATTTCGAATCGTGATATTTGAGTTATCGATAATTTAGTGAAAAAACTTCATACCTAATATCGCTAATACGTTCTCCTGACAAAGTGTGGGTAGTATGTTTCAACGGGGATTTTATTAATCACCTTTTACCATACAGATTGATCAGATACATTTTACATAAGGCTGGTACAGATCGTGCATTTCGTGAAGGTCTCGTTACGCTATTCATTTGAATTTAGAAAAAATAAGAACCGGAGCAAAATTTGTTTTAATTTATTTGAAACATAGAATGTCGTTTTTATGGCCATTTAAAAACTTTAAATGAGGCTAAATGCCAACATTCACTTTTCATAAGGAAATGAAGTGTAGTGCCGACGAAGTCATTTGTGTATTTTAAAAAATCACGAATTTAATATTTACACAATATATAAATTGTTACGTCGAAAATGCAATTGAAATTAGGGTAAAATGTTCAATTTTATTTATGCTTGAATAATATAATGACAAAAAATATGTAAAATTTAAATTATTTCACTTGTATTACACTAAATTGTAAAATTCTTCAGTGAACTGGTTTGTTGGGTCCGTTTGGACGCGTGTTTGCATTGAATTTGAGGGTTTCGCTAAACCACAAACGATTGGTTAACATTGGTTTTACAAATTGCCTTCGATTTTCTGTCCGATGCAGTTCTATTAGATTTTTAACATAGTTTAAATTGGACAAAACAATAGAATATTTTAATTGTATTCACGTAAATAGAACTATTCGTTTATTAACTCTTGCTTTATACCCCACATCTTTTGAAATGTTAAAAAATATTTTTACTTGGAATAAATTTCATAATTTATTTGAAGCTAATTATCGAATACACTATTGTGTGAAAAAGGATTGATTGACTATAGATGTCGTTATTATCAATTTTACTTTACTCTAATGTTGCATATCTTTCTCAAATTTATAATTCATTATTCTAAAGGCTTTTCCTTCAGCATTTGCCTCAATGAGAACGTTTGTGCTCAGTGGTGTAGCAAGGACTTCTTGATCCCTTGTGCAAAACGTCGATGACTTCTTGTGTAGATAATTTCAAAATAATTCTGTAGGTGCCACCGCTGCAGCCAAGTTTGGCGAAGGGCAAAGCATAAAAAACAATTTGGCACGCTCCTCTGCAAGCTGGACGGTGATTGTATTTCAAAAACAAGAAGACGAATAGACGAATATTTTTTAAACACTTCCCTCCACCCTCTGTAGGGAGAGTTTTCTTGCTACTGTTATTACACTGAAAGAAATTCTTTCTTTCAGAAAGAAGGACGTTCTTAATTCAAACCAAATATGCTCAACTTAGGATATCACATTACCGATTGTTTTCTGCAATATTAGTTAAGTACGCCAATCTTAAATTTTGTTTCAATTTAAGAACATTGGATGATTGGGTCAATTTCAAGTACATTATTCTAGCTGGTAAGAATGTATTTTTTGCGTGTATTCATATTTCTTAACGTACCCACCAGCACTGTAGGTGCTTCTTCTTCTTCATGTGCCATATCCGGTCTCCCGGACGTTGGCGATTCAACTTGGCCGAAGCCAAGATGAATTTACCAGGGAGTATAATTCATGGGGTGGTTTCCCGTTGCCTTCCCCATAGTCCACAGATCGATATTGGACTTTTTGATCGCAGCAGTATATCTAACGCGAACAAGGTTCGAACTACGAGTTTACGCTTCGTAGTCGACTCGTATATGCTTCACGCTAAACTGCTGGTCTACACTGTAGGTGCAGTATATTTAATTGTGTAGATTGAAACCCTTGCGGTATTTCTGTACTAATAATTTTTAAAATAAATTAAAATTCTACGATGTCAAAGTGTATCTAGTAACCATCATCTGTATCCAATGTCACTAGATGTACACTGCCGTGGTAGGATATACACTTATGTTCGGTTTCACAAACGTTTAAACTGCGATTAAATTATTTAAGCCAAAATCGTAGTTTAAATGTTTGTGAAACCGGGCATAAGTTTACTTAAACATGAACTTCAAGGTTAATAAAGCATACTTATGCTCATACCTGTAGTCGATACTTATCTCAACCAATGCCTGAAAACGTTTCAAGTACGAAATCTGCTATTTTGATTGGTCGATTTCATGCCTGAGTCGTTTTCAAGTACGAAATCTTACAAAGAACCAACTATAGGTACGAGCATTAATATTTTATTGCAATTCATATTACAAGTCATATTTTGTGATTTTTAATAGACCGTCTAATTTTCCATGTGGAGGCTCCACTATATTTTAAAAGACATCGAAATCGTAAAAAAAATGTCATAATTAACTTAAAATATTTCATTTTCTTGAAACAGCAGGAAAACTTGACTTTGTATCATTCAATTTTCAATTTTCATAGGCGGTAATAAAGTAATTTAATGTTCACGACGGGGCCACCCATTCGTATTATGTTTATTTAATATTTAATTATTATTAATTATAAAAACTCAAGCAACTTGCTTATTTGCCGTTGTCAAGAAATTATTCTTGCCATATTTAATGTTATTGAAGAGATCGATTCTTTCCTATATAAATTCCCTTTTAGAAATCTAAATAATATTGCTAAGAAACGCGGAGTTGCATTACAATCAGGGCTCACGTAAGTTTTCTCTTGTCGATTGAAATACCTACACTAGCAATTTGTAAAGATATAAAATATACGAGTATCATCATTGTCATCACCTCATTTGCGATATGAAAAATTTTATAACGAATTTATAAAGTAAATTGCGCCTTTTGCTACTCTTTTCAATATTTTCACGTATACTCAATTTGTAATTTGCTGCTTTTATACATTCTATTTTTTTTTTAGAATAAGTATAATATATGTCGCTATCCAAGTATTTTATACAAGTATAAATTTATTTGCACTTACTAATTGCCAATTAGAGCGACCTTATCATTTAATACAAATTTTTTCATGCAAAATTTTACACTGGGTTTAAAATTATAGTATCGTAAGGCGATTTTCAAACCGAAAATCTATTGTAAATGTTTTTTAAAGTAAAATTTTTACGAAACAAAAATATTGAAGGTTTTAGTTCTGAAATATCAAAATTTAAACATTTTCTTAAAACGATGGAATTCGAGTTTTAAGAGGCAACTTCTACAAGTGGGAAGTTATATAATATCTAACTTAGGGGGGGGGGATTAATTAGAACAATGAGAAACGTTAAGTATTTTGTAAAAACATTGATTTAATATGCTTTAAATCGGTAGTTTTAGGGGGGGATTCCTCTAACGTCTACACATTCGACGAAAATAAATATTAAAAATTTAATAAAATAAAGTCGTGGCTTCCTTAAAGCATTTTATGAAAATAAAATACAGAAACTACACTGCAAGGTTTAAGTCGTCCTACACCAAAATCTGATTTATTATTTGTTTTTAAATAAATTTAAAAAATTGCCGAGGTTACTTTTAAAAACTTTCATTTTGAAAAGTTTTGAAATAAAAAATATTGTAATTTAATTAAATTTGCATTATAAACATCAGGAAATAAGATCAAAATCTGCTACGCTAACATGGTAAAATAACAATATAAATTTTAAATCTGAATAATGTTGTATAAAATTTAATATATATTTAAACAAAAAATATCAAAGAACTGAAATAACAGTGATAAGCTACAAAAGTAACAAAAATGCTGATAATAATAACCAATAAGTTCCGAACTCTTGAAGTTTTAAAAGAGGCGATTTGATAGGAAATAGACAGGAAATCTTGAAAGATATACAGAGTGTCTCTGAGCTAAACTGCCAAACTTAAATTATATATATTTACATAGTATTTAAGAGCTTGGCTTAGGCTAAACTGATCGCTTACACACAATAAAGTGTATGGAACTTGAAGAAATAAAAAGAAAATTTTTAACTTCGATTATTCAAATTCTGAAAGTATGCAGGGGAACACCCTACTCCGTACATAACTTTTTTTATTCTACAACTAGAACTTGAAATCCGCACTATATCGGAAGGTTTAACTCAATTTAAAATGGAAAATTATAAATTTCAAATATTTTTTAACAAATGAACTGCAATCTGTTACAATTGTAATTAATTATGTACTTTGCAAAGCTGCCAGTTGCTTATATATTATTTCTGCTACATGCAGCAGTTCGTTTTTCAGTACAAACATTGATTTTAAATATATTACTAGATTTACCACCGCCAATGCTAAATTTAGTTGTAACTTTAATTTACGAACTTGAAGGTTTCAAGAACTTTAAGAAAGATCGCCCAAAGCTCATCAATGATAGTTCGTAATTTAGAATCCTTTTGATTGCAATATGGCTTATTTGACAATACGTAGAACTTCTAGTAGTATATAAAATCAATAGTACTTGTGAATTTCTCACATTTTTATACTTGACATTATAGTAATTCCATTTTTGAAAACTTAAACATTGCTGCGGTACCCTTCGAACAGTATCCTATGAACCTTACAGAAAGTTATCCGAACGTCAGCTGTTATACTACAACTTTACTATAGGTCTATGACATGATGCTGCATATAAATTTAAAATATGATAATATATTAAGAATTACGGTAATAATCAAGTTAAATTAATAATTAAACAGATTACTTCCAGTTTGCATTTTTTAAATAGGGATTAAATTTGGAAAACCTATTATATCTATTCTCATCAGATACACCATCTTTAAAGAAATGCATCTTTGTTCGCTCCACTAACTTCTTTTCCGGTGTCTGGTCCCTCGAAAAAAATCCTAGCGCCGTCACTGCAACCCACGGTTCATAAGCCACTCAAATGAGCAGTTAAAATTATTTGTTTTTAAGTGAATTGTTTAGATCGGTAATTTGGTCAATTAACAATTATTAGGGTGGGACGAACTGTTGGAATGCTGTAATTTAACTAGAAAGGAGAAAACCGGCAATTGTATATAAATTACAGTGAATTATCTGTTCGAAAAGGAAAATTAGATCAAGTTCGAAGTAATAAAATATTGTTACAATTAATGATATTAAAAGCTTTTGATTTTTTTTTTATTTTCTGCTATAGTTATTTCGGTAGTATGTGTTGAGTGTTCTGATAATTAAAAAAAAATCAATTACATTGCCAATTGGTTGAAATGATTGGTTTTTTGTTGCCTTTGTTTTCTTTTCTATTATAAATAATTATTGTCCGAAAATGTAAGTGAATGTAAAAAAATTTGATGTTATGTAAGTGAAGGGAGATACTTTCATGCATATCAGACAAAGGACGAGACAGACGCATTTCTAAAGTTATTCAAAAAACGAACTGAAAATAATTGAAAAATTAACACTTTCTTAACGGTTTAACTTTCCCATTTTCATTTTTAACGAGTTAGCTCCCACGTCAAATTAGAGAACTGGATTTGGTGTGGTTTATCTAAATTTTAGCGGTTAACAGTCTTTGTTTTAATTTGAAACGGTTTGAATCTTGGTTTTTAAACAATATTTAGCGTGATTAGAACCTTCATGCAACTTTCTATGATTAACTAAATGAAAATTATGCTTAATAATAATATAGTGCCTGGTTTTAACGACATATGGCAAGCTAACGACCCGGTCAAATTGGAACAGCGCAAGAAAATTTATACGAGACGTGACCAACAACTAATAGATTGTTTAATCACATTTAAGTTTTTTAAAATTCATTGTCGATTCGAAAAATGCAGTCGAGTTTTAATGCAATTGTCGCCTGAAATTTACACTCGAATTATTTTCGAAACTATTGTTTGTTAATAATTTTGGGTTGTTGATAATCGAATAAAATTTGTTAGGTACTCTTTTGTTATATTTTATTCAGTTAACGTAAAACTTGCAAAATTATTCGATTGGTAATAATTTGGCTTAATGCATTAATTTGAAATATTTACAATTTGTTTGTACCGTAATCGGATATTCCATTTTACAAATTATTTTGTTTATTCACCTCGATACTTTACACTTTTTTTATGTACAAAACTGAATATAAAATTTAAGTCTGGTCAGGTATATGCAAATTTGAAATTTATCGACAACTATCTATCTAATAATTAAAATCGGTTTACATGCTTTCAAGTGAGTTACTTATTTTTTACGAAAGCTGTTGTAGACATACGTGATATGTTTTGCAATGACAAGCCTTCCTTCAATATAATCAGAAGCATCTCGTTATTTTTTACTGCAAAATGTGAGGTAATAAACAGAAAATTATCATTTTCTTAGTGAACGAACGATACGCCCAATTTTCTTCTATCATTTTTATTTTCTTCCCGATGTTCGTTCGTGTTCCTAGCCAACTAACTTTTTGCAAATTTATTGCAGTGTAGTGTTTCATAATGATAAATTTGTAGTCTTATTGTAATTTATGTTTATTAATGTAACGCAGTCTTCTAACTGCAGTGACACCAAAGGCCCTGGATAAGGTAATTTTTAATTACCTCACGAAGGAGGAGAAATTCGCCTTTATCGGTGTTGGTCGTGAATGGATTAACGAAATCCAACAATGCTTAAACTCTAGTTTGTTAATTTTCATAATTCTCATAAGATCCTTCGAAAAAATTTGTATTCTGAGAAAGTACTCAGAACAGGATTTTTCTCATTTTGGCATTAGAGTCGTAGGTTCGAAAGAATTGTTACGAGAATGCAGTGGGACACATTCCGACAAAATAAATCATATTTTTTTTACTGAAATATTTTTTAAAACTTATTTTACATAACTTTTGACATTGTGAACAAAAAAAAATTACATAAAATTGCAAAAACCATACTTATATACTTTCTCATCATTTAACGTTCAATACCTGGGATTTTACCTGGGAGCTGTGCCAAAGTTGGAAGTATTGGCAATTTTTTTTATAATAATGCATTGTTATTTAATAAATTCCTTTCACATTTTGAATTATGTCGCGATTACATAAGTGTTAATTTTTCCCATTATTGGAATTAATATTGTAAGATTTAGTATTGAAAAGCAAACTGCAATTATTGTTTTCAATATTATAATCCTACAATTCTGAATAAATAGAATCTCGCTTCAAGTATTTCCGAACAAATATTCGTGATTTATGCCGAACTTAAATTAAATATTGCGGATTTTCGGTATTAATTTTGCAAATGAAATAAACCGTTTTGTTTAATTTAAAATTTTTAACAATGAATTTTCTTTCGCACGAAAAGTGTTGCAAAATACAATAAACCCATATGTGAAATATTATTTGTTCGACCTAAGTATAATTTTATTGTTACGAATTTTTTAAACGTATTAATTATACATCCTTTCAATTAAACAATTAAAAAACCGGTTACCAAATTATATAAAGACATAAACAATTCTTTTCTTCTTCAGGTGTTACCATTTATCTTGATTCTACTTTCACTGAATATTTTACGGAAATGCTTTATTCTAAATTAAAGAAATTTAATTCATTTTTGAATACAATGACTTTTTAAAAATTAATTTCGGACGGAAATGTAAAACAAATTTTAACAAGAAGTAACTTCTGTTTTGTTGGAATCGTGGTAAGTGAAATCACTTTAAAATTTAAATTTGAATTTTGAAATTCAACAAAATCAGACTAATTAGCTGAATTTGCATACATAATTGGTAATTCTAATGGGTCACGCCGTAAGGTTACCAGATTCCATCAATTTATAATGTTTTCTAAAAATTCAATGCTCGCTCTGGTAACCCTGTATTAAACATTTTTTTGTTTAATGAGAAGAAGGTTAAGTATTTGCCATTTATGGTGTCAGCTGAGTATCGCAGGACGTTCGTTTTTATTTCACTGCAATTAATTTTGGCTTCTTTCTCATAAGAATATTAATTTGTTTTATATCTTGAGAGCTTCCTTTGAATTGACTTCTCGTATTTTATTATTGTAATTTTATATTACAAAATATTTAATAATTATCAATGTATTTAGATGACACCGGCGGTTTTGGGATGCCGGCGTCTCGTTGCCCTCACCGTACTAGCCACCACTGATTATGTAACAATAATCACTCAGCATTGATAATAATTTATGTTTCCATTGTAAACAATTGTTATTGTTAGTAGTAAACAGTAGATCTTGACAAATGTTACAATCAGAATCACACTTCTGATCGACTTCTGATTCATAGATTTTATTTTCGTGGCGTACCACGTTTCGTTTTTCGAATGTCTACCAGCTAGTTCATGGTAACTATCGTTTATTTTAAATCCGAAAATTAGTTTAGAAATAAATCGATAACGGTACCACTCAAAATAATATTTATTTCGCCCACATTGTCTGTCATTTTTCGTGGCACGAACTTTTCAGATAACATTTTTAAAATTCAGAATAAAGGTCAAGCAAAATTTGTAATTATTCGTCAAGGGACCTTGGGCTACAAATAATATTCGAGATATGCTGAATTGTGGGATAACATTTTTGGGTTCTGTAAACTTTTGGGAAAACGTAAAACTCTCACTTTTAACATTTATGCAAATCAATCCGTTTGGAAACTACAGAATTCATTCTCGTAATAAGTCTACGGTTTAACTCATTCGACCGTTACAGCTTAATTTTTTATGGTAACTCTTTATTTACTGATCGTTAAAACTGACCCAATATTTAATAATTGAGAGAAAATTACAACAGAACGTGTTTTAAGATGGGAATGAAATCAGAATTATCATTGTTTTAATATTCATCAATTTATTTGCGGTTTACGTAATTTCGTTAAACAGATTTATGAGAGCTTAATTTAAATTGAATTCTCATCACTTAGAACATTGGAAAAAAATTTGTATTACAGCCAATTTTTCTCCAAATAGTATTTGAACATAAATATATTAATAATTGTATTATACAGGAATATATTGGAATTTTTGTAGAAATTTTAGTTAATTAGCAAATAAAAATGTTAGCTCACCTGAGAGTATGCAACAAAGAAAAACGAATTTACAAATATAAATTACAAAACATTTACTGCGTCCCTGCGTTTTTTTATTACACATTGTATAACTAATAATTTAATTTAAAAAAAGAGTACGTTTATTAAGACACTCCACTAGCACAAAACTTCCTAAAATAATAAATTTTTTGTGTCGGTGTCCTTAATGTCACCACGAAGATTGTCATTTTTTGTGTGCATCTTAAAAAATTTTAATAACGCCAATCACGTGAAAAAAATTGGGCTTCCTTAAATGGCACTTGCAACACATTTATATAATTTTTGGTGCTAACACAAGAGTCCAACGATCTTGTGTTAACAAGACAAACTGGCAAGGTAACTCTTGTGGAAAGTGCAACTTTTGGAAAGCGAGTGTGATGTGGGGGAACCCCACAACGTCAAAGAACTTCTGAAATCGAGCAATGTCAAAGATGAATTCGCATGCAATAAGATTATCCGGTTGCCTTGTGAAGGACGTCGATGTTCCTGCAAATTTCTTTTTATTGTGAAATTTTAATTAAATCGATTTGCGTTTTGAAATGTTTTAATCTAAAAGGATGTTAATTTTTCGGTATTTGCAAAATGAAATTGTCGAATCCGGATCAATATGAATTTTATTTTTAACCTTCAATTTGTTACTTTTAAGGACACGAATAACCAGACAATTGCACGATTAAATTAATTAATTTGCTTCAGTTTCAGTATTACAATTGCTGCAATTACTGTTGTAACGATCGAAAAAAATTTAGCTTTCGTTCTTGTTTTTTTATTTCGTAATCAATTGATATTCAAACTTAATTTTCGATATTTAAATAAATAATTTTGTGAAGAATCGTCGTTCCGTTATTCGTAGCCCAGCGGGAGCTACTTTCACTGGTTAGTTTTTTTTTTAGAAAAGAATTATTGATGAGGCTATTCAAAAGAGTTTTCGTAGTAGACGTGTTTAGTTACAATAGCTTGCATTTCCTTTTCAATTATGTAATAAATTATATTTATGCACATAAACACACTGTGTCCGTTATCCTTTCTCTTCTCCATCAAGAATTGCATTTTATACATAAAAATCATTTTAATTTTTTGTCTTCAATTAATTTTGTACATATCCACTTCTCTGAGTAATATTTTATATCCGGGTAACCTCGTCTATTCCTTTCTAATGCGAAATACTGGATAAGTTCAATTATGAATGATTTGCATATTTTTTTCACAAATTAACACCACGATCCAGTTCACTTTTGCACTTTTCCGTCTAGGAGAAGAACCATTTATGCTTGAATGTTCTTCTAAAGAACTGGAACCTACTTGGATATGAATAACTACGATCTTGTAAATAATTACCTGAATCCGTTTCTAATTAATAAAATATTTAACATTAAGAAGTTGAAATTGCTTTATTTAAATTACCGAACATCTGAGTTATTTAAAATTGTTATGCTGCATTATAATTCTAATTAAAATTTCTACACCTGAGCATTTGCCAAGGAATTAAGCATATAAGCGGAAATATTTGTTAATTAATCCTAATTGCATTATATTTTAAACAATTGAAAATGTTAACTCTTTATGAAGTTAATTTTCTAAAATTTGTTGAGGCATAAACTTGCACCACATTTTTAGAAATGCTTCTGTGGGGATTTTTATAAAGTACTCTAATATTTTTATGAATTGTGATTTTTAAATCAACATTTTCGTTTCTTTCAATCGAGTTGTAATCAAGGGTAGATTGCAGTAGTGCGAAACGTCCCCATTAATTATATTTACCCTATCAGTAAGTCGTCATTTTGACTTGGGCCAAGTTGATGATGGCTAATATTTCTTGCGAATACGGTTTTTTAAGAAAATGGAAAAAGTCCTTCTTGGACTTTTGTAAAAGGTCCTTCATACTCAGTCTCGGGTAAGGTAGGACCTACAGCTTCACGAGGAATTCAGTACATAGTAATTGAGATCCGAATAATTAGATCTGGT
The DNA here is from genome assembly GCA_036346125.1 of Lycocerus yunnanus. Lineage (NCBI taxonomy): Eukaryota > Metazoa > Arthropoda > Insecta > Coleoptera > Cantharidae > Lycocerus > Lycocerus yunnanus. Next base: position 47,899 of record JARFIX010000085.1, read on the forward strand.
TTAAACTCCATCGGCTCTAACCAAAACTACATGTAATATAATCGAGAATCTCTTGGGATAGACATTCTAACCAACGAACACAAAGGACCAGGCGATTCAAAAAATTCGATTTACATACACGTGTATCCTCATTCATTTTTATAAGCATTTATCTTTCAAGGATAATACGCTTATTAGCCAAATTTTTTCATTTAACGAAAATAATAGTCTTGGTTGCATAATTATTGTTTCTGCTTGAGAATTTGTGTTTGTAAACAAAACCCGAAATTACTGTTTGACTTGACATTATTTCAAACTGATGTCCTCATTTTTTTAGTAAAAATCCTGCAACGGAAGTTAAATTGTAGGTTTGGATTTTATTAATTGGACTACCGCAAGTGGTTTTCCTTTCGCTTTTGTTTGCTATACCCTAGAGGTATTCTTACTTTTCTAACCAAGTTTACTTCACACGATATAAATGAACGGCTACTTGCATTTTTTTTTTCAATTTTACCAAACAAAAAAATCCAAAATTTGGTCCAGGAAGTGAAATGTTATGGGTGGACATGTTGAGTTTTCTCGGTACATTTTTCAGTCTAATTATTTTTTAATTTATTATTAAGTCATTTTTTAATTTATAATCATAAGGTCAATTTTTACATCACAATGCATTGTTTATTACTTCAAGTATCGGTAATTCACTACTTCGTGTTTAAATCTTATTAAAATTTCATAACATAGAAAAATATGTGCATAACGATTCAATATTTATTTATCACTTCACTAACTTACTATCACTTTTCAACAATTCGTGCATTAAGTAAATCAACAACTAAACTAGGCTGTTCTTTGTCTGATCAAATTAAAATTTTAGTATTGAGGCTGACGTTCGTGATCGTAAAGACATTAGGATACTTAAAAACTTAGAAAACAATCCTACCCAACAAATACAAAGCGAATTCTAATTGCTTGAGCAATGAGACCTTGCGCGAGTTGGCATATATTATTATACTTTTGTTGTGATCAGGCAAAGAAGGCAATAATTCAAATCCTGGTTTTATATTGGAATATGACCAAAATTAAAAAAAATTAGCTTAAATAATGAAATTATTTTTTCTCAACTTCTCATTACTGTTCAATTAAAACCCAAAACAAATAGAATTGGTAAAATGTTAAGACAAAATAAAGACTCACTTGATTTGAACTTTGCTGATGGATTTGTTTCTTTGATCAAGATTTTGATGATAAATTTTTAATTTAGAAAAAATAGGGCTAATCAAATTGTTTGCATTTGGTGGTAACCAGGTTATTCGTTGGTGACTGAAAAATTTTAAGTGTTTTAAAATTAATTGAAAACGATTTTGAATGTAAAACAAAGAACATTAAATTGTTAATTTCAGAAAGCTTTCCCTTATCTCAACAATAGCACTATTTTAAAATTAAATAAACAGATAGAATCTCGAGTATTGCCGTAAAAGTGAGAAGCCTGAGAAAATTTGTCAACACAACAAACATAATAATTACATTTAGCGTATGTCCGTGGTTCCTGGCGCCCAAAATACAACAATAATGACGATTCTTTGTGTTGAGACGAACTAATAACTAGATTGTGGTCTAGGGATAGCTGATTGGGGATGAAACACAACTACAACTGTGTAATCAAAAAATATGTATTACATTTAATAATATCGATAAGGTGAAATTATGTTTAGAAACCCGTATCTGTGGGCCGACGGATGATTTTTGTGTAGGAAGGTTTCATTTGACAATTTTAAATGAAAACTTGAAATTTTCCTTATTTTTAATATGCAATAATCCAATAATTACCGTAATTGTAATTTTTTTAAATAATGTAATTGAAATAATGGCAATAAATTAACATGGTTGTAAAAATTTCTCGTAACGAATTTTATTAATTCTGTTGTCACTTTTTAATAATTAAAAATTCCCTGTAGTCAAATTATCGGAATTATTACTTTCCAATTATTGAAATTACTTTCTTTTTGCTCTTCTTTATTTGCATCGCTGATCGATCGATATCGATACATTTCTTAATTCTTTTAAATGGAATCGAAAAATGATGGGCTTGATTATACAATACTAAGTACATTACTTTTGTGAGATAATTAATTTTAATCGCTGATTGAAAAAGTAAGATTATAACTTACATGTTGTCAATGTTAATTACTGTGCTTAACTGTTTGAAAGGAAATTAAATTATGAAAGTTGCACTGTAACGTAAGTAGACTAAGTTTATATGAAAACTATTACTGATCCAGGGGGTGACTATTTTCTAATAAAGGAACATATTTCTCGGGCACCACTTGCAACCGTAATTTTTTCCCAATTACTATTTTTAAACTATTACTTTTTATTGCTGTCTTATGTCTGCATTGAGCAGAAATTTCAGAAATTAATTTAACTTAAAACTTGAATCCAGGTGAATAAATACTGTAATAATTATCTGTAAATTGTTTTGTCAGATAGTTATTTTTTATTGTAGTGCAGCACATCTTTGATTCAGAATTGTATGCTGTTAGCGTTTATTTAACTTTTACCTTATTAATTAATTCATGTGGAACAAATAATTTTAACAAGTGCTTCGGGCTTCACTGTAATTATTATAACTCAATTTTTATATTATTTTGGTTTCTGAAATTTAATACGCTGATAAATAATTGGTTTACTTTGTTTCGTATAATTTTTTCACAGGACATAATCAACCTGAAAAGCAATTTTAATTAGTTTGGAATTTTTTTATAATTTGTAGTTGTGTATAAGTTGGATTGGTAATTTATGGTTTCCTTCACGTAGAATAATGCAAATAAGGTTTGGAGTTGTACTATTACTCCATTCGACTCGAGGGAAATTACATAAAATCTAATATCAAATTTCCTTTGCTTGTAGATTTACATTTTTTGTTGTTGTTTTTTATTTTTGATTACCTATTGAAATTGAAATGTAAATTGGTGCTACGAAACTAATTATTATTGAATATTGTGCTTAATGTAATTTGCGTAAGTAAATTAACACAGTAATTAATTGCTTATGTTATGTTGTCTGAATTTCGAGGACGTCTGAAGAAACAAACTTCTCGATTTTCACGAAGTAGTTAATTGTTGTGTAGTTAGTTGTAAACCTGCATGAAGTTATCTCCTTACCGATAAATTAGTTTTGACCGCCAGGATTTAATTTGCTCGTCGAACGTATACATACGTAGTATATCAAATTTGCTGATAGGATTTTCATTTTACTTGTTTCCAGGGTCGGAGTTGGGAGCAAGCAAGGTGCAAATAATGAAGGTGTTCTGGCAAGGTTCGAGTTGAAACATCGTTTAAAATTTTTCTCAAACTTCAATTTATTACATTTTCTTATTTTCTATGTTTATTTTTATACCGCCTTAGATTAAAATAGTTAACCGAGATGCAAAGTGAGGCTAAAATAAATGTTATTCCCATTAGTAAATAAAATGATTAAATAGTTAATAATTTATTGAGGTCTTATTTTCTAGGTTGGGAAACGGTCACTTTCCGACCGAGCGGTCGAAAATTAAAAAATTGCTTCCCTACCGGCCGGAACGTTCAAATTAATAATAACTTTGTTTCTCAATTTATTAAAAGTTAACAATGGATCGATTATAAATAATCTGTTTCTGCAAAGTTACTTTTAGCCAGAAATATCTTAATTGGAGCCACCGTGCATTGTTTTGAAGTAAAATACGCCTTTTGCGGCTTCGTAGCTTGAAAGTTATTGTCGCGATAAAGAATCGCTTGAGATCTTGTTTGATTAAAGAGGTTAAAATGAATAACTCTGCAAAGGTCTAGATCTGTTTTTAACTTTATTTTCTAATTTTCTACAAATTTTTATTCGTTGTATGCAATATGTAAATTGAGACCAATTTATTTATTCGACTCGAATGTAGTTTGATTTCATTAACGTTCTCTTGAAAAACTTTTTTTATACAAAACGTGCAAGACTTCATGAAGAGCGTATAGTTACCAATTACTTCTTTGCAGTTACAATTTTTATCCAGCAACAGATTATAAACATTATTTAATAATTCTTATACCACCCGTTATTTTCTATTAGAAGAAGAATTTTAGAAAAGAAAGTTTCATCGTAATATGAGCAATTTTCATTAGTTTTGTATGCTCGATTACTCGAAATTACGAAATTTTCTTAAGTACTTACTTGTAGTTTAATTAATGGTTTATATAATTTTGGCGTTCACTTATTTGTTTCCTATGTACTACATAAAATGCAGAAGAAATAACTCTAAAGTAAGAAAATAATTTCTGTGATGAATTTCCTGTGTTTCTACAATTATTTCAACTTTTGTACTTATTTTATGATTAAAATGTTAATCAAATGGTATTAATTTACATTTTAATTATTTATATTAAATGTTTAAAACATTATCATTTTATTAATTTCATCAGTCTGAATCTATTTTATGTCACAACGTGTCTGCTTTTATATTAATGCACTACTAATTAATTTAATTTATAATTATTGAGCCGTTAGTGTGATTTTCCAATGTCGCATTTTCAATTACACTTTTATAAGTTTTTCATGCGTAAATGAGTCACTAATTTATAGTTTTATTTACAATTTTAAATGAGGTTGTTACGTTATTTCCTTAATTCAATAAAAACTGTTCCTGTGAAATTTAAATAGTTTGCAAGAAGAATATTTTCTAGTACCTGTTCTAGCGATTTTTGGGATTATTGAGTTTTGGACGAAATTGCCTTCAAGATTGACGCCCAACGTGGGGTCCGATTAACACAAATAAAATTTAAAAAATACCACATTGTAGTGCATAGTCGGAAAGGGTCGGCGAAACAAAACAGTCAGAAATTATTTTTTCTTTTGTAGAATTGTAGAAATATTATTTTAAATTTTTTTAGATCGATTGGTTTAGGATCAGATGTTAGGTAGAAACATTTTTTTGTACTAGCTTATTGCAAGTGTGACTTCCCTGCCTGATTGAATATATCGATTGCAACTTTATTTTTACTTTCGTAGTTAAAAGGTTTAATTTTTTGTTTACATTTTATAACATAGTTTCGATTGGTAATGTGAAACGGTGGTTTAAGTTTGTTTTTTTGTAAACAATTCTCTTGGATAAGGTTACTTCTAGGTTGGTATTATTTTCTATTGAATAAATACATTTCAAAACTTAATTTTAGAATTCTTACAAAATAAACAGAAGGTCGACGGTTACTTTGTTTCGTTTATTTTTCACCCAGTATTTAAATTTGTTTGTATTTTCTATTCTACACGACCATCTCGGAGTAGAAATGCGCTTCTATTTTAAATTAAATTGTCTTGGCGTGGACTGTCGGTTTTTTCATTTCAATGATCTACATTTTTGCGAGTAAATTACGTTAATCAATTTAGTTCACTTAAATGTTGGATTTACACAACACAAATTTAAATCGATTTCATATTTAATTTGTTACAAATTATTGCGCCGTGTAAGTCTTGGGTCGTCCTTTCTGCTGTCTCTAGTTAGCCTGGTGTATCCTCCTCTCCGTAGTCCTGCGACCGTCTGGTTGTAAGGAGTTTCTTTTGAAATATTTTTTAGGTTGTCATTATTATCCTATGAAACTATATTATGAATATAATAATTTTAATTAATCAATTTAGAAATTATTTCCAACTTACGATTCAAAGATAAGCAATAAAATTATTTGAAATAAGAAGCATTTGGTTCCGTTTTGCTTATACAAACTAAGAACACAATATTATGAAAATTATTAATATTCTTTTGTGAACGTCTTCAATCAAGTTTATATGAAATTCTTGATGTGCTAATGGAATTGGATGCATGTATCTTGTAGTTTTACTTGAGCAATAGGTTTTCCATTTGGGAAAAAGGAACTTGGGAAAAAATTGTTGCCTGTTGATGGTTGTATACTTGGTAATATTAATTTCTTTGTAGTTTTCTTCCAAATTGTGGATGTTCTTAATGAAAATATCGTAGGGCTTTTCTTTTATTCCTATTTGTAATTTTTTTTATTTTATATTTTACAAACCAAAGGGCCAAGCAAAACTTGGTGGAATTTGAATTTAACTTGATTTAATCTTAAATAAATTGCACTAATATGATTTAAATAAAATATTTTTTCTATTGGAAAATTTAGTTTCCAGATCATAAAAGTGAGCAATAAATGAAAAGTCTAATCTTCTTTTTCAGAAGAAGAGCTAACATGCAACTGACCAAACTGTCCTAGTTTATTATCATAAATTCAATTTTTAAAACTTTTTCCGAAAATCGTCAGCAAATCGATACTTCTTTGCTTATGTACATGCAGGGAAATTGAACATTACTGACTAGTCCGGTAATAATTAGTAATTGTTTGTAATTGTATTTTTGTTTGTTTGTAACTATGGAGCCAACAAATTGACAAACTTGATCTTTGCTCATTTTAAAAATGTCGTTCAATTTAGTGTTTTAAAATTTCGATTTTTTACGATTTTCGGAAAAATTTAATACAAGACACGTCAGAAAAATGTCTCACTCGAGGGGTCAACCGCTAGAGAAAATCGTGTACAATTAACTTCACACTTTACGTAATTCATGATAATTCTCTATACTTCTTTGTACTTCATATAATTCAGCAGTAATTCACGGCACTTCACGTACTTCACCAGTAATTCACCGTACTTAATCAATAATTCACCTAATTCATCGGTACTTCATTGTATTTCACGTACATCATTGGTATTTCAGAGACTCACCGAGATTCCAAAATTTAAGTAATGAAGGGTGTTCCGCACCCCCCGGATCGAGTAGTTTATTTTTTATCAGAAGTAAACTGAAAATTTTCCGTTGCAGAGGCACTGGAAGGTGTTTCACACTCTCCAGACCTCCTGGATGAAGTAGTTTATTTTTTATTTTGTTGCAGAGCTCTGCCTCCCAAGGGGTACGGAATTAATAATTACGCAGTTTATAATTAATTGTCAAATTACGAATTAAACACACTTACTTGACCATAGCTAATTTTAATAAACTTGAGATATGCTAAAATATTTAATTCACTTTTAATAAAAATAAATTATTTAAACCGGGGAGTCTGGGGGGTGTGGAACACCCTCCAGTGCCTCTGCAACAGAAGATTTTTAGTTTACTTCTGATAAAAAGTAAACTACTTGGTCTGGGGATTCTGCATGTTCTGCAATGTTTTTAATTCCAAAATTTGTGCACTGGAGGTGTTCCACCCCCAGACCCCGGATTGAATAGTTTATTTTTATCAGAAGTAAACTGAAGATCTCCCGTTGCAGAGGCACTGGAGGCACTTCCACGCCCCTCAGACCCCCCGGATATAGTAATTTATTTTTTATCAGAAGTAAATTGAAGATTTCCGTTACAGAGGTACTGAAGGATGTTTCACGTGAAGTACTTCATGTACTTCATGAGATGTGTACAAAAAACTTCACCAGCGGTTAACCCCTCGGTCTCACTTGACTCGGAGCTCTAAAATACTCGGCACAAAGTGCCTCGTATTTTAAAATTGCTCCACGTCAGTAATACATCATTTTCCTGACTTTCAGGTAAATAACTATTATGACTTATAGTAGGGCATGGACTTAGAAGATACCTTCCAAGTCCATGTGTTAGGGTATGAAAATAATTATGCCAAAAACCTACAAGCTGTATTCAAATTGTCACGTTTTTAAAAAAGGCACGAACCGACAATACAGTAAATTAATAAACTTATTATTTACATTTATGGCATTATCAACGTCAGGAAAACTATTACACTTGAAATCGTACCACTTTTATGGCTGTCATGTACATTAGGTCTAGAACCGGCTCTGGATATATTATTAAAAAAAATTTATTCAAGTTTTAAACAACTTAACTTAATCATATTATTATAATTATCCTGGTAGCTTATTTTATTATAATAATAATTCTGGTTTGTATACCCAAAAGCATTATTTGATACTCTGCTATGCTTTAATTATTATTTTTAATAAAATATAAATTTCATATCAAATAAAATAAGAGCCTTTTCGTAAATGAAGACAAAATTGGGCAATTATGATACTCTCAATTTTAAGCAATTACGCCATTAGTGTTTCTATTAAATTATTAAATATAATTTAAATAATCTTGAACTGCTACGTGACCCACGTAAAAAAACTTTTCATTTCAAATTTTAAAACCTATTATTATTTTTATAAATCGCTTCCGAAAGTTTTGGAACATATAATTTAAAAAAATTAACTAGTTAAATCCAGCAGCTCCATCGGTTCTTTTACAAGTGAACTAGCAACAATAATTTTGTAAATAATAACTTAATTTGTAGATGGTGCTAGCTGCATTAAAACTAATAGCCTTTTAAATAACATTTTTAATTTTTTCATATTTACAAACATTTTGATGTATGTTTTTTAAGTTTTCTTCACAATTATTATTTAAGTGGCATTCAGATCTTAAGTTAATAAATTTATTTCTAGAACTATCAAATATTTTAAAAAAAATGAGCGAATGATGTAATAATGTGGGCGGGGGTTAATATTTCTTCCAATGGTTCCCAAATTCATAATTCTTAAATGTTTTGATGATAACTTCGACAGTAATAAATTACCCTTTGTATAAGAAGCAAATAAATCTCCATGCCAGCTGAAAAATGTAAAATTTTGATTGGCAGGGGGGGGGGGGATTTTAAATATTATTTGTTTTGCTTGTGAAGTTGTATGTTTAATGTGATTATGATTTGGCAACGATTAACCGATTTGTCATAAACAATAACAATTTATAGTAAGCTAGGTTTACACTAAAATAAATCTATTAATAGCATATCAACATTATGTAATGCTAATTAATTATTACTTATTTATAAAAGTACCTTTCTAAAAATTAAGTTACTATAATATAAAGTGTTAAAATTTATTTATAATTATATTAATAATTCGTAAAAAATTGCGAGCATGATGTTTGATTTTTCTGTAACTTTGTACAATGTGCATCTACTGCTTCTGTTTTTGCACATTTTTATTTATTCATCGTTGAAAATATCTTCTAGCAATTGTTTTGTGATGGTACGATGTGGTCGAGCTGCATCCAATTTGGGTCTCCCATATAATCTCGCGTTTATCACGTATAGCCTACGAAATAAAAAATTTATTTTTGCGAACAATGTTAATTTGTGTAAATACCTCGTGCTTAAGTCACATCTCACGTTAAACCACCAATCGCACGCAAAAACGGCTTGATTGAATTGGGTTCCGTTTGGACACAAAAAACTCGTTTGTCTTCCGTCGATGTCGCAATAATGCCATGTTTGACATCTCGTGTCGGGATCGGCAAAAAATCCTGGGAAGGGTTGATCATCGCAGTAGAAATTCGTATATGGTACTAATCCCAAAACGGGGTAATCTGTTCCTGGTCGACCTAAAACATAAAATAGGTTAAGAAGGATAGTTGTTTTTGGAATAACCCCACGTCCAAGACAAAGTAGTTCAGTAGTAATAAAACCATTTCGGTTACTCCAACATTTCTATCGTGGTTTGCATTTTACACCAACCATTCCGGACATATGGGAAGCATTTGGGCATTTTACAGTGTTACCTACGGCCAGCTGGTAGACATTCCGTGAGAGTAAAGCAGAGTCAAATCTAAGGTGCTAATTTTTAGCCATTCGCTCACCCTTTTACTACTATTATGTTTTTTACAGCCAACCTTAACTTTTAAAGTGAAATAGATCAAGCGGATACAATTCATTCAATCTCGGCCTCGCCTTGACGTTTGATTAAATTGTGGCATTTGATTGCAATTTTTCTTCCCAAAGAGATCTTTAATCGAACTATTTGTGTACAACTTTCTCGTCAGTTTTAGCGACAGAGTTATGTCACATCTGTTACGTGTATAAGTAATAATAAAAGAGTATTTGTATCAATTAGCAAGTCATCTTGTACATAAAATTAGCCTTGCTCCAGTTTTATGTCAACTATCGTTGAACGCGAGATGCATGTACTAACGCTTTTTTTTTTCAACGTGCAGCTGCAAATTTTAATTTGGTTTGGTTCGAATGGTTAAGGTTAAACCCCGACGTGTACGAAAATTAACAAATACCTGCTAGGGAAAACTCGGAAACAATGAAGTGTGCTTCTCACGTAACAATTTCACCGTACTCTTGAAACACTTAAATATTTTTTAGTAAAATATGCAAATATTACATAATTACCTGGTATGGATTTTCCAAGTTCTAAATATTCTTGAACCGATGGTCGCAGAAAACCTGGCGGAACGGAACTAGTCGAGAGTGGTTGGTTTCTTTCATTTGGATACTCGTCTCCTAAATCGTTTTCTTCTGGAGACGGCGGCGGTGGCGCCCTGGGTCTTTTGCTTCTCGTACTTCTTTCCGATCCGTCTGGAAAGGTGAATTTTAAAATTAAAAAAATGCATGAAGTAGGGCGTAAACATTTTTAATTTTCACATGTAAAAGTAAATAATAATTATTGCACTTAATTGTATTATCGTTGATGCTCTTCCATGTATTGTCACAATTCAGAAAGCGTGAACTGTTATTATATGGAATTATTAAATTCAAACTCTCAAGTTGTTGCATTTGTGATTATACGTTAACTGAATTACAATTATTTAACATCAGGCAGGGAGGTACTGAAAATTTGTTTGTTTTATAAATTTTGTAACTTCGTTATACATGTACGAGGGTACATTGAAAAGTTTCCGGAATGGGCAAGAAATGGCGCGCATGTCGCCAAATTGTTATGATGGTTGACAAGGCGAACTTATTTTAGGGAAGCTGTCAAATTTTCAGACAGATACGTCGTACAGTTCTTGTTCACCAGGCAGTTTTGTGAAGCAAGTCAGGCACTTTTGCAAAAATGGATAAACTCGAATTTCGTGCAGTCATCAAACACTTCTGGATGGATGGGAAAGCGGCGACAGAGATACGAGATATTTTGCAGAAAGTTCATGGCACCTCCACACCTTCATTTTCGACTATCAGTTTCTGGGTGAGCGAGTTCAAACGAGGCCGTACGAGCACCAAGGATGAACCACGCAGTGGACGTCCAAAAACGGCCACAAATGAGGAAATGGTCGACAAAGTCCATGATCTCGTGTTAGCAGATCGTCGAGTGAAGTTACGCGAAATAGTAGAGACTACGGGCATCTCATATGAACGTGTGCAAAATATCGTGCACGAACATTTGGGCATGAGGAAGCTGTCGGCGCGATGGGTGCCGCGTTTGCTGACTGTGGACAATAAGCGAAATCGCGTGACCACTTCGAAAGAGTGTTTGGCCCTTTTGAAGCGTAATCCCACGGATTTTTTTCGCCGATTCGTAACCGTGGACGAAACGTGGATCCACCACTACACACCAGAGACGAAGCAGCAGTCGAAACAGTGGATTTTTCCAGGCGAATCGGCTCCGAAGAAGGCAAAGACTGTTCCATCGGCCGGAAAGGTCATGGCGACCATTTTTTGGGATTCGCAAGGTGTGATCCACATCGATTTTTTGCAGACGGGAAGAACGATCACGGGGCAATACTACAGCGATTTATTGGATCGATTCGATGGCGTATTGAAGGAGAAACGGCCTCATTTGCAGCGGAAAAAAGTGCTCTTCCACCACGACAACGCGCCGGCCCATTCATCCCGAATCGCCACGGCTAAATTGGTTGAATTGGGCTACAAGGTAGTGCCGCATCCTTCCTACTCTCCAGACCTGGCTCCGTGCGACTTTTTTCTGTTCCCAAACATGAAGACTTGGCTCGGGGGCAAGCGCTTCACGTCGAATGAGGAGGTCATCGCCGCCACGAATGCTTATTTTGCAGAGTTCCCGAAATCATATTTTTCTGAGGGCTTAAAAAAGTTGGAGCACCGCTTACAAAAGTGTATCGCCCTACAAGGAGACTATGTTGAAAAATAAAAATAAAACCTGTTCAATTACTGCGTTTTCTTGCCCATTCCGGAAACTTTTCAATCTACCCTCGTATTATACAATTTCATAACTAATATATAATTATGTGATGGTTGAAGAAAGTAAATAATTTTGGGGTGGTATAACGTGCAAATCCTCCTTCATAACAAATTGTGATTTTTAAAAACTGTTTGGGTATTGTTTGAGAACATTTGACCTTTTTAACTTTTCCAATAACATTGAAATTTATGTTGGAAATTTTTAATTATTGGCATTTTTGTATTAAATTTGACTAATTTAGAAACACACATTCATAATTTGCATTTTTATTGTTAATGCGAAGTGGATAAAACGTTTTATAAATTAGGCTTTTATATGGATTGAATATTATGCTGATACTTAATTGAAATTACATAATAAGTATAATAATATGCAAATTGAGACATTGAAAAACAATTAAGAGAAAATGAAAAAAACAAAGAGAAAGTGAGTTCTCTTCGTATTCTTTCTTATTTATATTAGCTTCCCTACATTTACAAGACTTCAATTTAGTTATTTTAAAATTCAATTGATTAGAAATGACGCGCATGAATGGATTTAAAAAACGAATCAATAAAAAGTGCATTTTTTAAAATTAACTCGTGCAATATTGTCTAATTAAGTAGAATTTGAACAAATGATAGCTCAAGTAAATCCTTGAGATATGAATTGAACCCGAAATCGTGATAATCACCTTTGCTCTCCGTTTCCTATTGCTTAAACGTGACGTAAAGTAAATCATAAACTTCAATGCCACATGTACCAAGTTTATCCCGATCAACAACCTCGAGTGTCCTACTAAAGACACGAAAAACTCCTACAATGACCTTTTGTTGTATACAGTCATTTCCCAATTTATTTAAACTAGCATTTATTCAAAAGATATTTCCGAAAATGTATTGTTCTTCAGATTTCAATTCACCTTGCCGAGAAGTTAAGGTTGATTTATTTCTCAAGGGTCATTTGCTTGGGAGTGATTTTCAAAAAGGCAACATTCGGTATGAATTGTTTTGTTTCTGGTATACTCGGTAAAAACGATTATTGTGCAGCGATTGCGTTTCTTTTACGTTCTAGATAATCAATCTCTGATGCTAGAAAATATAATTTTGTTTTACTTTCAATGCAATTGAATTTTTTAAAAAGCTTTACCTGCAATTTTGCCTGTCATTAAGAAAATTACCGCTTTTTAATTGGACCGCTAAGGTGCAATTATGTTTTCACAGACGTTCTAATGATGTGCGTTACAGCATAAATTATCAACGCGGCATCATTGACGAAGTAAATAATTCTATTTAGTTTGTTAAATAGTAATATAATTTTTTATTAAGATGTGTAAATTATATATTATTTAAATACCCGAAGGATTTTTCATCAATAAATCATTCCTTTGTTAATTACGATATTAATTTGGAGTTATTATCAATGAAGGTTCCGTACGCCTTTACTTCACGAACAACTGGTAGCACCAGTTAAGGTCGAGCATGCCTGAGCGTGTATGGAAGCTAAATTGCGTTCAGCGTAATTATGATGTTTTTTGAAATTTGATACTCAAAATTACTAGTGATGTTATAGAGATCGAAGGTCCTTCCATTCATTTATTTAAATTTGACAGTAATACCTAAATTATTATTAACCTAAAAAATATTATTATATCCTATCCACAGAAAATTTAATTTTTTTTTGTTTTTAACGGGAATTATAAATTGAGAATTACGTAATTTATTAGTATTTAAATTAGCACATTAAGACGCAATCGATGCAAATTTTCAATTAAGTAACGATTTGTTTAAATAACCGCTAATTTTAAATTTAGATGGGACGTTTAATTTTGTCGAATCAAGGATAATTATAAAATGCGTTTTTAATTTTTGTTTCTTCTGTTGGATGTGTTCTGCAAAACAAATTAATTTGGCTTAACGAAATTTGATATTTGACCTTATTGTAGAATTATTTTTTTAATAAATAAAATTGAAAAATTATATATTATTTAGAAAGTTATTTTACCTATCAATTCACAATGACGCAAACCTATTAATTTTTGATAGTATCAATAGAATTTCAATTAACACTGTAATAACTGCAACATTATTTCCTAATGCATGGTTCTCTCGGTACAACTTGAAATTATTTATGTTGTGTCAAGTATTTCACGTGCAATTTGCAGTTTTCTCACAGTCGCTTAAAAAACGAGTTTTATTTGGCCAAGGAAATTGCTGAAAATGTAATTGCATTAATCTTTTTTTTTGCTTTTTTGCCGTGCGCTTTCTTTTCCAAATCGATAAGCTGCAAAACTTTTTGCTATGTGCAAACTACACTGCTAATAAATCTTTTGATTTTAGATTAATTTTACTTACGGGCCCTGCGGTCTTGCGGTTCCTATGAGCTTTGTTTCATCGAGCATACTTTGAACAGTTCTAGAACTACCGAGTTTTAATTCAGAATTTTTCAAAGCGCACGCGTGAGCAATAACTGTTTTGAACTAGTAGTCAAAAATAATCGTGATGAAACGCTTTCGGTACAGTTATAATTTTTCGAGATTGCTCGGACTCATTCGTGATTTAACGAATTATTTTATTAAAACCAAGGTAAATATGGGTATGATCTAATGGTGAACTAAATCTCGTCATGTACTGCGCATTCAAATATGGCCGAACCGAACTTAGTAATTTAGTATAAAAACCGTAATATACTTATTAAAAGGTCTTCCAAAAAACCACGTAACTTAAAATAAAACACTGTTTGCTAAGCAAGAACACTGTAGGTAGTAAATTATAAAAAAACAGTTATTTTTATAACTGTAATTTTATTGACTTAATACTTTGAGACCACTCTATATCTCATTAATGACAGGAATTACACTTAAGTGCTTAGTACAAATCGAAAGAACATACAAAATGTACTTAATTTCAATAGCTAACAAAATTTTCCAATTTTTGGCTTAAGCCCTTCTTACTAATCACCGGAGAATTTCTTCTTGTGCATTTTTTGAAAAATTTACTTATTCAAATACGATGCTAAAATTCGTACGAGTTCGTCTTCAGTCGAGATATTATGGGCGGTCACCTTTTCAAGAACTTAGTAGTTCTTGCCAGTTCTTGCTCACGAGCAAGTACTGATTTGAACCGTTCAGAACGACTCTAGAACTCCCAAGAAGGGTGATGAAACAACGGACTAGTAGTTCATAGAATTAGTAGTTCTTCTTTAACGTTTGATGAAACAGATTTTAGTTAAAGCGCATGCGTATAGCACTAGAACTAACGAGAACTGCTTGATGAAACAAACCTATGGCCTTGTAATACGCGAGGGCCATAGTCGTTCGGCCTCACTCAGGGGGATCTCGACCGTTCAAGAAGGTCATTGTTGTTTGGCTTTCGGCTTCACTCAAGGGATACTTGAAAACCATAATTGAACTTGAGTTTGTTTTGACGTTTTTTACTGAATGCTATGTGTCTTATCGAGCTTTTCATAATATTATGGTAGTTTCTCAATTATTAAACTTGAATTGTAGTATAATAATGATCACAGTTTAACCTTACCCAAGATTTTTGCATTGGTAAAAATGGTTACTTAAATCGGTCACTTATCTAAGTACAAACCGTTAACAAGCTTAAACCTTCGCTGTACTAGACGTGGATCCAGATCTCACGTTAAACTATAGGTTCCCAGTGTCCGTAGATACTATAATACGCTCACTGCGAACATTAGACGAGACGAATAACGAAATACATTTGAAAACTACAAAAAAATGCAAAATAATAGGTTACAATGTACAAATCAGTTAGAATGTTTGTTTGCAGAATTCTAGTGAAGTCCTTTAGAAAAATCATTAAATTTTCTAATATTTTTGTGCTTTTTGTTTCAATATCCACAGCCATATTATCCAAAATGATTTTCAAAAGTCATAAAAATCAAAATAAATTGTTTCTTTTTTAATTGATCGCCAATTGGCGGCCGATTTCGGAAAACTGCAGCGAGTAAAAAAAGTTGCTAAATTTGCTGAATTACAATAGGTATCTTTTTTTCCATAACCTTAAATATCGGGGATTATTAGGACAAGATTTGGTCTTACGAAAAATACGGTAATACGAAAACTAATAGGATGTGAAACACTGCAAAATCGCAGCCTTTATTATTTTAATATTATTAAATAATATACAAAATCATTAGCTATATTATATAGCTGAAAATATTTCAAGTAAAAGGCTTGGAAAAAGCACTTCAAATACTCAAAAGTAGGTAATTGAAATACTTTAATTGAAGTACTTTTGAAGCTACTGTAAAGAACTTGGTATTTGAAATACTTTTATGAAGTATTTGGTACTTGGGATTTTAAAAATTTGAGTACTTGAGTTACTTTTAAAGTACTTGAATTTTGAAGTACTTGAAGTACCTTTAAGTAATTGGAGTATTTTTAATGCAATTGAAGTATTTTTAGTAATTGAATTATTTTTCAGTATTGCACTAATTTTTGGAATTTAAATCCATAGTTAATTTTTAATTCCACACACACTTTTGTTAAATTTTGTCCTTTTTATAATTTTGCCACCAAAATTCAATTGGTCAAACAAAGGTGTTCCACACCCCCAGACCACCCGAATTAAGTAGTTTATTTTTATTTTGTTGCAGAGATCTGCCTCCCAGGGGTACGGAATTTATAATTACGCAATTTATAATTAATTGTAAGATTACGAATTAAACACATTTACTTGGCCATAGCTAATTTTAATAAACTTGAGATATGCTTAAATACCTATTTAATTTACTTTTAATAAAATAAATTATTTAAACCGGGGGTCTGGGGTGTGGAACACCCTCCAGTGCTCTGCAACGGAGATCTTCAGTTTACTTTTGATAAAAAGTAAACTACTCGTATGGGGTTCTGCATGTTCTGCAATGTTCTTCATTCCAAAATTGTGCACAGACCCCCGGATTGGGTAGTTTATTTTATCAGAATTAAACTGAAGATCTCCTGTTGCAGAGGCACTGAGGGTGTTCCACGCCCCTCCTCCCCAGACCCCTGTATTAAGTAGCTTATTTTTATCAGGAGTAAACTGAAGATCTTCCATTGCAGAGGCACTGAAGGGTGTTCCACACCCTCCAGACCCCTCGGATTGAGTAGTTTATTTTCATTAGAAGTAAACTGAAGATCCCCGTTGCAGAGATCTACCTCTCAGGGGTACGGAATTTATAATTATGCAGTTTATGATTAATTGTCAGATTATTTTAAAAATTTGGGATATGCTTAAATATTTAATTCACTTTTAATAAAAATAAATTATTTAAATCGGGTGTTTGGGAGGTGTGGAACACCCTCCAGTGCCTCTGCAACGGAGATCTACAGTTTACTTCTAATAAAAAATAAACTAAAAAATCCGGGGTCTGAAACACTCTTCAGCACCCAAATATTACAATGCAGACAAACATATTAAAGGTTTGAAAATTTAGTAGAAACTCTCCGCTACCGTTTTAGTTTTCTAAAAATTATGACATATTCTTGGGGGGCAACAAAAATGGTAAAGCGAAAATAAATTTTGCACAAACGATTATTAAGATTATTTTCAAAATTGGGAGGGTGGAGCTAGCAGGTCTAAATAACAAAATAATGAATTACCAAAGCTTTTATTGAGCTAAACCTCCATGATATTCAAACAAATGAGCTAAAAAAAATTACAAAATTAACTAAAGAAATCTAAGTTTAATTTAATTAATTGATTACTAGCAACTACCAAAACTTTTAATTAGTAAAATAATGACCGCCAAACGTCTATTCAACGTTTAAGATAAAAAAAAGTTAAGAAAATCTACTGATGTAAGTTAATTTGCTATCAAATAATTATTATTGAATACACGTGTCTTAGCTATGATACACATTGACCGTAGCGCATGCGCATAAGCTAGGTTTGACTTCATGTAATTCAAAAATTGTATTATAAAATGTATTTCACAAGTACTTCATGTACCTCACATGAGATGTCATGTACTGCATGAGATGTGGAGAAAACTTCACCAGCGGTTAACCCCTCGACCGAAATCGACTGTATCTAGTATAATCTATGTATGTATAACATAATTATTATGATTTGCTATTCAATCAATCAATCATTGGTTTTCATTCCTGTCGGAATACAACCACTTCCATTCTGGAAGTCACCACAATCTGTTTTACGAGTTGGATTACTCTTCTCGTAAAGCTACACTGCCACTATTACTTTTCGTGTGATTTTGCTCTATAGACAATCTTTCTTCACGTCTTTCTACTTGTGCACTTCCAACTTTCAATCCTTGACCCCCGTTACGCTCAAATATCTTGTCACAACATCCCACCACCATCTCATCGTTGGTCGTCCTCTGCTTCTCTCCTTATCCGGTTTCCACTTCGTCACCAGTCTTCTTACTTCAGTTTTTTCTCTTCGCATTATATGTCCCAACCATCGTATTCGCTGTGCTTTTATAAAACTGACTATGTTTTTATCACCTAATTTATCTCTTCGTTCTTTCGCACTTGTAATTCGGAGTCGTTGATTATTTTGTTCCATAGTCGTTCTAACTTCTTTTCTTTCGAAAACTCTCAACCGTTCCTCTTCAAGACTTGTCATACAAAGTACTTCGGCAGCGTACGTTATGGTCGGTCTTATCAGGCTTCTGTATATTTTGAGTTTTGTCTTTCTAGATATGCTTCTGTTTTTCAGTATTTTCTTGTTCGCATAGAAAGCTGTTTCCTGCTTTTCAGGTTATCCTTTATTTTCTCTGCTCTCTTATTTTTATTTTTTATTTTCACTCCTAGGTACTTAAAGCCATTTACCTCTTCAAAGTCGTATTCCCCTATTTCCAAATTTCCAGTTGTTCCGCTTCGTTTCTTCCACATCGCAAAATATAGTATTTTGTCTTTTTTCATTTATCTTTAGACCGTGCAGGCTAATTTTTTCGAAAATCTCTGTAATTTTTCTTCGTTGTCCTTGACATCACTACTATACGTATCATCTGCATACGCCAAAATTTTAGCTTCATAATGGATTATTGTGCCTCCACAGTTAGAATTCCTGGTTATGTGCTTTATCATTACGTTAAACGAGGTTGGAGACAGCGCGTCACCCTGTCTCCCTCCTTCAGTTATTTCAAATTCCTCCGTTTCTTCCATTGCGACTTCAACTGTGCTTTTTGTATTCTCTATTGTCATGTATATCAGGTTTAATAATTTTTCAGGAACTTGGCCATTAATTTATCTCTATTCGCCGTGTCAAAAGCTGGTTGAAAGTCAACGAATAGCATAATATGCATTTCAGATTATATTCGTAAAATTGTCAGCTGTTTCAAAATACGTATTTCATCTACCACTTTGAAGTGATTCGATATTATTTCCTAGTTTTGTTCTGCAAGATTTGGCTCAAATAAGCGGTTGCTCCGATTACCCGATGGCCCAATTAACAGGAATCGACTGTATCTATAATAATAATCTAATATGTATGTGTAACATAATTATGATTTGCTATTATTTTTTTTAATTATCTGTGAAATTAATATTAATTAAAATTATAAAAGTTTAATTATTGTGCAGTTAACCTGTTGATCTTTTAAAACTTTAATTAAATATTAATTTTTTTTTTACTTACAAAGCAATAAGGCAGCGGATTATGGGATAATCAAAATTACTCTCTACTATCTACCCACGAAACACTTACAACGGTTTTCTTACGCGCACAGTGGCGGATCTAGGACCGCGATCAAAAGTTGCAAATTCAACAAAAAATTCTTTTGATATTTTAGAAATTGTATATCCAAGCGAATTTCGGTTGCTTCATTTCTAAGCTATAGAGCAGGGGAGTAGACCTTAGGCCTATATGAAAGAAGCTTCAAAATGATAAAAGAAAAATACTTCAGAAGTAATAAATAAAATTATTCCTCAGAGTAATCATTTCCATATATCCGCCTTGGTAAGCGCATGTAGCTTTCTTCATTGATTTGAATGCGACATCATGTACAGGAATTAATTATAAGTGTTTTAATTATTAAAATCTTAAATTGCGTAATATCATGCTCATAGTCCACTGAGCGTCCAATAGCAATGATAAATTAGCCTGTGAAACTACTACGTTTTTCATGCAGAATCCTAACAAAGGGGAACATTTTTAAATATTAAATAGGTTGATTATGAGATTATAAATTTACAAAAAAAAAACAAGAATTCAATTAATTTCATCTAGATAACATTAGTCACTCATAAAAGAATCAGGATTGATTTACAATGAACGAGCTCTCAATTGCATGTAATATAATAATGGTACTTCATTTACTATCAGGTTCAATTACGGAAAGGTATTCATACACGAAACTTCCTAATTAATTACAATATTATAATAGACTAATGCAATTATAATTAACTACGCTATTGTTATTTAGTTGTAACTGAATATTGTGATGAAAACTCGATTTAAAAAATAAAATAATTTTAATTTTCCGCAAGTCACTTCTGTAAAGTGAAACTCAAATAGTTTTCGTTATTAGAATATAGAATTATCAGTGGACAGTGGTGTGGGAAGGACTTGGTGGCTCCTTGCACGAAAGATCAAAATGGGACTCGTTTAAAAAAACATCTATTGTTTTTTCCTGAAAAGAACATTTTTTAGTTTAGTTTTGCATTCCTAAACGCGAAGGAAAAGCTACCACCCCATAGCGTCCGTGACATATTTATTTTTGGAAATATGTAACATTCCCCCCCCCCCCCCTCATTTTAGGTATGCGCATCCTATCTAACAAGAAGTGATATCTACGCCACTGACTATTATTTGTGATTGAAGTAACTAGGATTAACACTTTTGGCTTTTGCAATATTTTTAATAGTTTTGAATTCAAATTGTTTGGTTCGCTTTGTTAGTGCAACCCAAAATATAAATTTCTCGATATCGACAAAAAAATAGAATTATTCAAGTCTACAGAAGCAGAACGATATGCTTACGGACTATTCTCAATAGAAATGTAAAGTAATAGAATTGTATTTATTATAAAATTGAATCAAAACCTATTACCCAAAACCTTTGCATAATAATTAAATGCCCAATAATAATTTTAATGCAGCTTTCAACTCTCAGCCATAAATGCAATCTAAATTTTATTACCGATGTTTTACTTCTCTTTTTTTTTAAATCGGTTAATAATTTTTCATCCATTATGAAAAGTTGTTTTTCCTATTTCCAATTTCGTTTCATCATCAAATTGTTGTTTTTTATAAAATCGGGTGTGAACCGATGATGTTTCTTTTAAAAAATTTGTGAACACTTGCATTTTTTTATTTATCTAGATGGTGCTAATTAAAGTGGTTGTCCTTAAGACTGTCTCGATATTCCTATTTGTTTGAATAAAAATTGAGGTCAATTATCGAATAATGAGAAACATTTTTATTATAAATCATAATATTTACATCGCATAAATAATTTACCACTAAATACTAACAAACTAGTTTTATATTATTAAGCAGCAGGATTTTTTGTCCAATTTATTTCATTTATAATAAATACAAGGCTAATTTTCTTATTTTGGTATTAGATTTCATTCTTGAACCAATTACGATTTACAAATTTGCATTATTACCTAAAATCTAACTTATTGTTCGAAGTAACGATTTTCTTAAAATGATAATTGTAAATTTGTTGTTCGACGAGGACACTTTTCTTTCACAAGGACGACTCGTTTGATAATTCCATACCAAAGTATAATAATTTATGCAATACTAATAAAATAAGCAAGAGGATGCTACTTTTGATATTTTGTTAAAAATATAACATTTTTTGATTTACTTGAACAGCTCGATCCGGGTCGCACCCACAGAAATTAATACTGCGAACCTTGAACGACGAGAGGATTCGCTTTTTCAATTTTTGGGAGGCAAACCTAAATTGAACTGCGATATTTTTAATCGCCCTAAAGGCCAAATACGTTTAAAAATGTATAATTTGATTTGTTACTGCTGCTTTATTACTATAGGAACATTGTAATTAAAGGTTTTTTAATTTGAGGTCAAACACGATTTTTCATTGTTTTTGTTAACCGAATAAACGGTGAGTGAATGGAAGTTGATTAAGAAGTTAAAACTTTGCACGAAAATTGTTAATGACATAATTTTTGAAACTGAGATAATTTTTCTGATCTAATCATAATAATAATAGGTTATAGTATGTATTATTTACCAATTAACTAAATTTTAATTGAATTGTTGTAATTACCCTCGTTGTTTTGTAACCATTTTGTTGCATTTGCATTAAAATAATTATTTATAATGAACACTTCCCAATTTTAAAAGTGGGGCTTTCTATTGGATGATAATTATTAGTTGCAGTTCAAGGTGAACATGTATAGTTAGCATGCATTTTGCATCTAATAATTATGAACTTGTTGGTAAATATTTTTTTTATCTCCTTTGTAGAGAATCAAAAATAAACTTCTCAATTTTGTTGTTGCATTGCTAATGTCTGCTCGCCGATTGGCTCACCGTGTGCGTATGTTTATTGGTTGCCTTCGAATTTTTGACAACCGCATACTATCGTCGGAAAAGTTCCAAAATTGCTACCAATTAATTAAACCCATTTAGAAAAATTAGGCACTTCCTCTATAATTTTAAATCTCGTTAAGAAAATGTAAACCAAGCCCAATCGAATGGGTCAAGGATTTCGTACAATGACGACCCAACCCTGCTGCTGAGCAAACCTTCAAATTATGCTCTTTATTTTTTTGCATACATTAGTTTTAAGAAAATTAAATAAAAAGTTTGTGGCTCGATTTTCACAAGAACGGCAATTTCATCTATGAACCACAGGAATGTTGTTAGATTGGGCTAGGCCGATTTTTGAAATTCTTGCATATGGAGGTACTTGACAAGTGAAATTAAGCTGAACTGGGTCAAATTATTTGGTTAATTATGGACTTTTAAAGTTTCCGCAATGCAAACTTTGTTTTAATTACACATAGTATGTAGTACCCAATTGGTCGAGCTTTGGTCTATTTGCTATGTGACAGAAAGTGTCCTAATTCAGCGACGTGGAAGCTTTATCCACCTATAACTTCGTTTGGTAACTTTGACATCTAATGGATTAAATGCAATTTGGCACCTTACGTAACTTTCGAGGCGTCACATTTTTTATTTATTTCTTGTTTATTTAACAACATATTGCATTATAATTAAAATGTTAACATGTAAGTTCGATATCTTTAGGGCGTTCGTGATATGCGCTGAATTGGAGTCGAACAAGAAGGTTTTAAAAATTGGTCAATATCGTCCTGGGGCATAATTTCTATTAGGTACTTATGCACGCTTTTCCACCAGTAAGCAACTTCAACTTTACTCTTTTAGTGCTATACGGGGTCAGACTATACTATTTCTTCCTTAGAAATTATATTTTATTAATACGATTGCTCTCAACATTGCAGTTTTTATTCCTAACCTCACAATTTTTGTTTTAAGTACTAATTTATGCTCCAAGGAGAAGTAGTGTTAATTTGCTCGAAATATCCATAATTAATGCATTGCACAATCGTCCCTATAGATAATAAATGATAAAAACAGGTAAAACGGGTTAGCTTGGCCTAACCTACCTGAAACAGGTGCATATTATCAGCGGAAGTAACGCCCGTTTTGCAATACCCGTTACTTTTTAAATTATTGTCAATTTGAATAAACTTCACGGTTCATACATAAAATAACCATCCATTCGCCACTTGTTGGACAAATAGCTATTTATTATAAATTTCTTATGATAGATTATGCCGCACTTCATTGATTCATTCTAAGGCATACTTCTTTTGTCAAGGTGTAAAGGAACAATCAAATATTGCTATGCTAATGAATAGTTGTTACGATTGTTCAAGCAACGTATTTACATACTGCTTAATGTGAACTAAAAAAAATATATACAATTGTTGGTATGTGTAATATTCCGTCATGGTAGCTTAAAGACATTTCTAGTGCGTAATTTACACAATATTTGTACAATATGTTCATTCTTATCACGTTTACATGGTTCATAAATAGTAAAGCGTACATTATATTGCATTATTTGTAATTTTTGTACACATGATATCATCTGTCAGCCTACTTTTACTTTCAAGAAGCTTTTCCATAAACCACTTAACACTTCATGTATGAATGAGTATTATAAAGTTTATACCAAATTGTTAAATTAAGCGTGACATAGGGAAAAAGCATTGTTGATGTAATAGGAAGCTATTACACATTTTTAGCAAGAATGGATCCTATAACAAGTTTCAAACAATGTGGTTAAGTGGGATGTAAAAACTGTAGTTTTCAAGGCGAAAAATGAGAAATAATACAGTTTTGTCCAATAAATATTTTGCTATTAGGAGTTCCTGGTCGATGAAGTAATGATAAATGCTTCGCTGGTGGCATTGTTTTGCTAGGTTTCAACCAGTCAAACTGGACTGAACTTCCCCGGTATGTTTTAGTGTTGATTTTAATTATTAAATCCAACAACATTAGATCTGCAATGCCAATTTCGTCCACAATGACGAAATTACTCATTCGAATTTGTCAAATCCAAGCAATTGGAATAGAACGAAAACCTTTAGGCACTTGTGAGAAGCTCTACTCACTGTCCATGATCTCTTTTGGTAAAGAGAAGATTATTTCCGGCAATAAATTAATCAATCACCTGCTTTCCCATCTTACAAATAATGCAAATGAGTTTTGGCATTCCATACAGACGCGATGCAACATGATTCTTATGATTGACCTTCACTTTTTTACCATTTCTGTATCTCGGATAACTTTTTGCCCTATTCTGAACTAGGAAGTTTTCAACTTTTGATATCGAAATTGAACCAAGATCGTCTTGACAGTTTGATTGAAACCAATACGGAAGCGATCCAAGAAAGTAGATAAAATAAATTTTAACGTAATCGCAAGTTATCTTGCAACTATTAATGTCGGTGTTATTATTGTAGTACAAACTTATAAATTTAGATTAGAAAAGTGAAAGCTTTTCATATTATTTATCGGTTACCGATATATTTGCTTGCTTCATTTTCTGTATTCTTCGCGTGTCAATATAAATTACAATTTTAAATAGCTTACAAATGTGAATTACACGATCTGTTAATTTATTTTAATGGAAAATTTAAATTTGCTATAAATGTATTAACCCAACATCGAGAATTGCGCATTGGGTCGAATCGACCCCAACCCAAAAATTCTGATTAAGGCGCTGTAAATTTTAAAATTAGGTCAAATTCGCACTTGCACTATTTCGGTGCGTTTTTATTTTTTAAGGGGAACCAGTTTTTCAAGTTAATGACCGAAACTAGCTGATTATAAAATAAAATAAGATTTAAAAAAAATTATAAACTTTTACTTCGTTGTTTTATTTTTTTTTTATTAGAAAGAGAATCTGGTAACTAAAACTTCCTATTGTTTTTTGATTATGTAAGAGAAACTTACCGGCTATTATAATAAAATATCCTATAGCGATTATCACAATATTAACTAAACAAGACGAATAATGCATGATAAATGTGTATTGCCCGGTGCTTAACTATTTTCTCGGCATTTCGAGTTATACTGTCCCCCATAAAACTTCCAGCAGCCGGACCGTCCAACCGAGGCCCCTTCTTCCTGTGGATGTACGAATTCACGGAACCATCACCTTTCATTTTATAAACAAACAATATTCGTTACGATGCATTTTTGCTAAAAAATTCATTTTTTTTTTCAGAAAGTGGAAACCGAACTTTCCAATTTGAAAAAGATTAATTTCAACAAGGAAAATTCGACCGAATTAGAAATTGCGAGGTGTTTTGCTAATTTACACGCAAAATTGCAATTTTTTGAAAATAAAATTCTCAATAAAGTGACAGAAACGAAAACCAAAAATATAACTAATCTTGAGAATTTAAAACACGAAATAGCGTCAAATATTCAAACTTCGCTTCCTCTTCTCAAATGCGCTAAAGACATAAACAACTCCAGCGTCAAAATAAACGTACACGTTTTGTCGCAACGACTGACTAATATTTTATCAAATCCTTGCTATCTTCTCGGCGAAATGGACAATTCAAACAATTTTGGGTAAGTTTTTTCTTGCAATCGAGTAATGGAAATTGGAAAGGTTTTATAGCTTTCAATTTGATGACACCTGTTTGGATTTTGAAGAAAGCTTTATCGTGACGCAGGATTCAGTATTGGACACTTATCGTTTAGTTGGAGAAGATGAACTTCCCGACGGGTATGATACTTCTTTGCCTGCTAATATGGCCGAATTAAGTTTAGAAGATCTTGCCACCGAAAAGACAAAAACTTCTTTGGTGTCAAGTCCTTCGGATATATTTGCGGCGGCGCGTGAGTGTTTTTGACTAATCTGCCTAAACTTTCAATTTTCACATTGTTTTTATTATTTAGAAACTTCGGCACATCAAAATACAACAAACAGTATGACGAACGAGCCAAAATTCATTCGACGATTAGCCAATGTTAAATATACAGGTGTTCCAATGCTCAAGAAAGGTACCTGATTAATCCTATAATTAAAAATCGAATTTTTAAAGAAACTTTTTTAATTTAAGGTGAGCGCGAATCTGTATCAGTAACGCATATTAATTCACCGGAAAGTTTTTATGTACAACTTGCGAGGTTTGCCAACACTTTCGAAAAATTTTCAAAGATATTAATCAATTTGTCAAAACTACAGCGTTTGTTGAGAAACCTGAAATCAGTAAGTTAGAACAGCGGTTGTACTTATGGAATTAAACACTTTTTTTTAGACAAACTATATTTTGTCAAGTATATTGCCTCAACTAAACGTCACGAATGGTCCAGGGGCCGAGTTCTTGAAATTAAGAAGAACAACGTGAATGAAGAAATCTACGAGGTGATATTTATTGATTATGGTACTTCCAAGACTGTAACTTCTAAAATGTAAGTAGTTGTGTTGTTCTAAGTGCTGATGAGGTTAAATAGTTGAAGAAAAAAAATGGAAAGTAAGGTTATTGATATTTTCGAATACTGAATTGATAATTTAGAATTGGTTGCCGTTATAAATGATATTAATTTATTTTTGTTGACTCTTTTCTTCTACCTTTTCAATATTTTGATTTATTGATAACTCGAAGAATTCTCGATAGCATAGTATTAGGCAAGCTCTTGAGCATGAGATGCATAAAGTGCGTGGAATTGATAAGTAAAATGTAATTAAGTAAAGTGCGCATGTGTGAGAGTAAGTACGCATGATGTGCAAAGTCACATAATTATTATTATATATTAAAAAATGGCATTTATTTAACATTATGATTTAACGATTGCACTCAACTCTTTAATACATTTAATTTTGTTTTATAGGATAAAGGAGATCCCTCCAGAATTTGTAAAACCCAAACCATTTTCTGTTCACTGTAAACTTCATAATGTATATCCCGTAAAACAATGGGATGGAAGAGCCATGAAACTTATGGCTCAAATTGTAAACCAGTGAGTATTATCATTTAATATTAATTTTATTTGGTTTTGGCCTTTTTTTTTTTAAATTCTTATAAATATTGGTTTTATTTTGTAATTTGAATGTTTGTATTTCGTTTTAAAGTGAGATTGTAGAAGGACCTCTAGCGCAGATCAATGAAAACTTTTTGTGCAGGTATATATGCTCATATTTTTTCATTGCTTAGTTTCATTTTTTATTTAGTTTAGTTAAATTGTAGATTCTTAGACCATCTTTCTGAGGTAGCATAATAGTAACCAAATTTAAAATTACCGTTTTTGTTTTAGCAACTCATGTGTCATTGCTGTAAAAAGTAATGAGGGGGGCATTTTGGAAGTGGAACTTTATGTTACATCGGGAAATGACAACATGGCTTCAGTGCGGGATGCTCTTATTTTTATTGGTCATGCGGTACCATCACTTGATGAAGCATCATCATTAACCGACCTTCGAGTAAAAGTAAAATTAAGTTTTTTTATTAAATTTTGATTTAATTTTTTTGTAATTTATAGCCTGTAATTCCAATGCGAAATTTAACTACAAATACAGATGCCTTCAAGAAGGAGAAAAGTTTGGAAGTTATCATATCGTATGTAATAAATCCTGATCATCTTTATGTTCAGCAAGTATGTGAAAATATTTTTTTAAATAAAGATTTTCTTCAGAAAACCATCAAATGTCAATAATTATATTATTTCAGGTGCCTTTACTCCATCACATTTCCCACCTTAACGATATTATGGCCAAATATTATATGGAAAAAGGGTTAGCTCCTGGGCAGAACAATTCAAACATTTATGCTCCATCAAAAGGTAAATTTTGTGATACGTAATGAGAAAAAAACTGTAATAATCGAGGAGGTCGCTCAAACTGTGATGCGAGGGCCTTCGAAATGCTGAACGTAGTTGGCGCATTCGAAAAAGAGCGCCTCACGTTGGGCACCATCGCGTTTAACCGCACCGCAAAACGAGCAACGCGAATATGTGACAACCAATTTCTGATTATTTATTATTCTGATACAAATTATTGTGCGTACTAAGTCAATTTTAATATTAAACAATATGTAATACTTGGCAATTGCAAAGCGTCGAATGTGATGTGAATATCTGGATCCAATTTTTAAATTAGCAAAAATTAATAAACGATTTACCGACCAACTGCTATGTAGTAACTGAATTTAAAACAAGAATCGGCTCCACGTTAGGCGTCATCACGTATAATTGAAAAACCTCGCAAAGGAAAAAACCTCGGAAGGAAAAAAATCAAGCGGCGTTAAATTGGGAATCTCGCCGGCTATTCTATCAAACCTCGGAATAAACAAATGTTATTTCGACTAGCTACTTTTGAAATGAATACTCTATAGGGTGCTAGGAAGCCAGAGATGATCTAGGACCCAAATTTTTTGGACAGGTTCTCCTTGATAGTGTTTTTCTTGCTGTAGGTAGTTCTGTCTTGGGCAGCCGTTTACGAAATTGTAGTTGTTGAATTCAAATGTTCCATCAACAAATCTTGAGTCCATCAATATGCAAAGGATTAGTTTACGTGTTCTCGTTATTTAAAGTTATTGATAAATGTAATGATTTCCCAGGACATATTCGAAACAAATCAAATTTTCTGTATGCTGATTTTCAGTAAGATCTCTTGTATAACTACAGTAAAATTTATTACATGGCATATTCGTGATTAGAGGGCAAATTCAACCGCACTTACAAATATGCAATATTTTTTTACTACATCAACCATTTCTTTCTTTTTCAGTCAATTTTCGATATCATTTTGTTCCTTTTGAATTTCACATTTTATATAAATAAAAAATTGCAAGTTTTTGCAAAACATATTAGCTTATTATTTTTATTTATTATTAATTAAAGTAAAAAATTTTTATGGACATTACATAATACTGAAATGGAGAGGATTAAAATTAGATCAAAATACTGAAAATCGATAAGGAAGTAAAAAAAGCGATAAATTGTAATTTTGTAATCGAAATTGATTAGGTGCAATTACCACCCGAACGTTATATTTTATTTGTTGTAGTTTTTATAGTTTTGTTATCCTTATAATTGAGAATTATATTTTAAATGTTAGATATGGCAGTGGCTCTTCAAACAAACGACTACAACACCAGCAAATGGTATCGTGGAATTATAACTAATGTTACCAATGGTGAAGGATTAGTGGAAGTATTTTTGGTTGATTACGGTAAAACCATTACCGCCTTATACACGCAACTGAGACAACTACCTGATAGATTCCGTCAAACTAGTTGTCAGGTAAATAAAAATAATACTCATAAACCCCACAAAATTAACCTTAATTTTTTTTAGGCAGTAAAAGTTAAAATGGCTCATATTATGTCTTGTGGTGGTAAGGTATGGAGTAATAATGCTATCCAATATTTACGAAATTTATCTGACAACAAAGAACGGTTACGATTAACCATTGCTGAAGTTAATAAAAAAAGTATTGAAGTTATTTTGTTTGAAACCCATGCTTCAGTCGACATTTGCTTAAATTCTCTGATGGTTAAAGAAGGTTTTGCAGAATCGACAGGAGAATTGTAAGTATTTTTTAATACAAGTTACCACGCTCACATTTTTTTTGTAGGTCAACACAGGTTGAATGGCATAAAGAAAATAACGAAATACCAAAACAGAAAATTGAACCAGCGTTTAGTTTGATCAAAATGGGTAATGATTCCGATGAAAGTGAAGACGAAAGTGACGGTGACGATTCGTCTGTACCTAAAAAATTTGTACGAATTTTGTTAGTCAAGAATCCTGGCTTGATATATGTCGCATTTGAAGATCAAAATGTGTTGGCCATACAGACAAAATTGTTTCACGATTTGCAATTGTTTTATAATACAAAGCACAAAAGTGCAAATCCTGAAGCAACCGTAGGTACCATTTGTGTGGTACGTCATCGAGAGAAGGCACAATATTTTCGTGCAATTGTAACGGATAAGCTTGAAAAAGGTTTTCTTAAGGTTTTGCTGCGCGATGTTGCAGAAGAATTGCAGGTTCATATTGGTGACATTTATGTTATGGAACCTCAGTTTAGGCAAATTTGCGAAGGATCCTTTAGATGTCACCTTGCCGATTTAACACCGGCGGGAGATCCAAACAAGTGGAGCAGTACTTCGATTGACTTTTTGAAGGACGTATTTTTGAAAGGTAAAATTCTATTGGCCAAAAATGGACTAGTGGATAAAGATCGCAAATCGCTTCCCGTCGTCATGTGGTATACGGAATTTAAAGCCGGTGGCGCATTGGAACCGTCCAGAACCATACTACATAATATTAACAATTTGTTAGTTAATCGTGGTTTGGCTCTTAAAAGTACAGTGTTAAGCAGCGGTTCGAGTTTTCTTGATGCCTTGTCAAAAGTTGGAGAATTAGAAAATTCAGAAGAAGTTTCTTCGTCGATGCAAGATGAGGTAATGTTGCTCATTAAAGACACTTAAATTTCTTCAATAATAACCTAGTTCACTCAAGAAATTTTAAAATTTGTAGTAACCTCACAAAACATTATTACCAAGTTTTAACTTGTTAGCACTTAATTGCTTCATTTTTAATTTCGTAATTTTTTGTCGCGTTTGGATGATCATGGCTTTGCGTGGGGTGCTGTGGTAATCCGAACGTGGTCACTTAAATAATCACGGAAATCCATATAAAAAATTGACTTGGATATTCTTCATTTACAGCAATCCGAAATATCGCAAGAGATTGACACTGCCACAGATCAAGATGACACAAACAAATCCTGCACCAATGTTCCACTAAACGAAACCGCAAAGGCCATTATGGCCGTAATGGAAGAGAGTGAAGCAAGTAATCAAGTTAGTCAAGTTATGTCGGTTTTAACTCTCGATTGGTTACCACCCGAACCATTCACCCACCCACAGTTTGACGCAATTGCGACCTACGTCGACAATTATGCCAACATTTACATTCATGATGTAAGGGCCGAGGAGAACTTTAAAAAAATGGAAGCCAGTATGAAAGCCATCTTTGATATTATTCCACCCGAACCCGAAAGTACTGTTTGGGTGGTAGGCCAACTGTGTACTGTACGCTATTCTATAACCACTTGCTGGTACCGTGGTAAGATTGTAAGCATAAATGGGAACATCATAAATGTGTTCTTGGTTGATTATGGTAATATAGAAGAATGTGGACATGAAGATTTGCGTTCTAAAATTTTGTATACCGAAATTCCCTCTTTAGCGAATAAAGTTCATCTTCATAAAGTCGTTTGTAAGAGTGATAAATGGTGGACTTCGGATTTAGACGAATTGCACGCAACGATGGTGGATAAACGTATTTCAGTGGTCTTAAAAGGCAACATCAGGTCTAACACTTCTTTACCTGCAAAAATTTTGATTGGTGGCATTCATGTCAACAAAGAAATTGTGAATTTGAGTAAAAACTTGCAGTATGGTTACAACAAAATAAGTGATGATGATGACGAAGTAGTGGATGATGTAGTCGTGGAAGGAGAAATTTACAACAATGAAGACCTTGATGAGCAGAGATGTTACAATCAAGTGGTTTTAAATGAAAATTGTAAAGGTAAAAAACTGCGCGTGTCCATTATCAGCGTGTGCACCTTCAACACATTTATATTTCAAGTCGTCAAACATACCGCGATCCAAGAACAGGAGGACGTATTTGTGGAAATTTCAAACGATATTAAGCTAAACGGGCATAAACAACCACCCTTACAAAATTTCGAAGTAGGTCAGGCTTGCATTGCGATATTTTCTGAAGATAAAGAATTTTATAGGGCTCAAATAGAAGCAAGCTTACAGGAAGGATTGGTTTTAGTTTGGTTTGTGGATTTTGGTAATTTTGAATACGTCCCCGTTGAATCTGTAAGAAAAATTCAGCAAAACTGGCTTAAATTGCCAATTTTACAATATAGGGGAGTAGTACCTGACATAAAGTGTGCCTATCCGGACGGCGAGAAATATGACTCGCTTATAGAACAATTGAGCGAATTGTGTAACACTCACCAAGATGCGGAAATTATAAATGTTGATCCATTGTTCATCCGTTTATACACACCCAATGGAATTTTATCTTATCAATCTTTAATAACAAATGGATCATTGATACTTGAATGAATTAGCCATAATTAAGTTGAACAATGTTTTTATTTTATTTTTGTATTTTGTAAAATTGTAACGTTTAATTATAATTAAATTTATCATTCCTAGAATCTATTTTTGCATTTAAATTTTTCATTCATAACTTATAAATCGGTTTATTGGTAAAGGAAATAATAATGTGACTTTTTCATCACCCGTCATAATTTCAATAAGTCTAATTTTTAAATTAACCATTCTATTTTAGAGTGATCAACATCTGGGTAGAGTTAATATTCTTGAACTCAAAAGTACACTTTTTCCTATAGAAATAGCTTTCACCAAACGAAAAGGACATCAATACAAGATTTTTAAGATGAGGTAGAATTTGATAGGTCCTATATTAAGTTTACCATTCAATTTTGAAGTTTACGTAATTATCACAAGAAACATATGAGAACGTATCATTGCATTGTAAAACTACGCATTTTGATGTTCGTCTGTGCATTTTGCCTGCATCTAAACATTTATTGCTGACGAACTACCAGTCAACTTATGGATACGGCGGCTCAAGCATCCATAATTTCGAGTGTTGTCGCGCTCAGGGATGTTTCTAGTAAGTTTAACTCCTCGGACTCGGTGGTCAAAGATTTATTTTTTCTAGATTAGGTTTGGCTCGGGAGATTATTAATTGCTGTAATTGTATTATGAATATAAAATACTCTATTTAAAATTTAAAGCAAATATAGTGTGACTTTTCTAAAATTTTAATTTGATAGATTTTATAAATGTAATAAATTCTAAACTTTTGCACGTCAAACTTTTGTTATTATCACAAAAAATTAAAAAAATAATTTTTTAAATAATTTTGGAAATTTTTAGAAATGCAAAAAAAGACAAAACATAGTCGACCTGAATTATAAATTGAAAAGAAAATATAGTTGATGTGATAGGTTAATGAAAGTCTAACCAGTAGCAAAGAGTATGTAGATATAGAGCGCCAGTCATGTATTAAAATTGAAACGTAGAGACACCCCTGTGCACCAGGGGCAGAGCAAACCACCTATTGCCCAGGAACATGTACTACTCTCAATCCTAAAATACAGATAACTGTAACGACATCGAAAAAGATGGACTATTTTATGGCATGAGTTTAAAACCTTAAAATTTAAATTTTCAACGTCTACACAAATGTTTCTTATTCAAAATATGTTTGAACAATAATAAAGATTTATGTTTTATTTTGAGTTTACCTGTCTATTTAGGATAATATCTGCGTACCTTCAAGTCATAAGTAGCCCGTTTCTTATGCTATCTCACTCACACTTATTCATGATAATAATGTAAATTTTGCCCACTTGAGGTCGGTATCAATCGACTACAATTTTATGCAAGTACGAAAATTTTGGTGACACTTAGTTCCATAAGAGCTGTCCTCTATATCTATATACTCTTTGCCAGTAGACACCTTTTTCACAACACATTACCAACGTAAACATTCAAAAAAAGGTGTCTACTGGTTAGACTTTCATTGGCCCATCACCTCAACTATATTTTCTTTTCAACAGAATGATGACTATGACTTCAGATGATTTCAAATAATTTATCCAATTGTATTAGACCTATAAAATATGGGAATCCCAATGAGTGAAGTCTTCATAGACTGTGCGTGCCCCCTGGGAAAAACCTGACCACGTGTGTAAACGGGAAGTAAAAACAATACGCATCAATTGACTTTCTCAAACGATTCGCTGACCCCCCCAGTTTAAGAACCGCTGGTTTATGATTTTGTCAACAGGACTTCAAAAATCCTAACCTCACATTTTATACCGACAGTTACAAAAATTGCGATCTTATCATAAAATACATTCCTAATTAATTAGAGGGATGTTAAATTTAAAAACGTTTGGTGAAAACGGAATCGGAGAGCCGGAACAAGACGCAAATAGTTCGCTCACCGAATTAGACAAAGGTAAAATTTGTAAAATGAATAATGTCACTAGAAAAATAATACAAACTTATAGGTCTACGATCCAATAATTTTGGTGAACAATGCGAAGCAATTGTTCGGTTTCCACGACTTTTTGAGAGATACCCATTTCCTATTCTTATAAATTCTTCCTTTTTAAAACTTTCGGATTTGTTTCGGATAGGGTAAGTTGTAACCACTTTTTATTAACTTTCTCACCTTTTTCTTACAGTAACAACAATTTTCTCCGCCTTTGGATTTTAAGAGTGTGCCAACAAAGCGAGAAACACTTGGATAAGATTTCAAATGTCGACGAATTTGTCAGAAGAGTTTACAGTGTAATACACAGTAACGATCCAATTGCTCGAGCTTTAACACTGCGAACGTTAGGTGCAGTTGCAGGAATTATACCTGAACGGCAGCAAGTTCATCATAGCATTCGAAGAAGTTTAGATTCGCACGATAATGTCGAAGTCGAGGCTGCTATTTATGCTGCTCGACGTTTTGCAGCTCAATCCAAGTAAGTTTCCACTTGGTTTTAGCAGTTTTAGTTTCTTAACACATCGTTTTTTTAGAACGTTTGCTATTAGCATGTGTAAAAAGATATCCGATATGATCGAAGGCCAAGGAACCCCAGCAAATATGAAGCTGCAGTTGATTCCTATTTTGCAGTACATGCATCACGATACAAGCACATCTGGTATGGTTCGCAATTTGTGCAAGAATTTATTGACCATGTATCCTGCTCAAGACTTTGTTTTGGTAACACTTAATACCTTAACCAAACTTGCAGTAGCCACAATAGTGGACATTCCGAATCAGGTAAATTGTATTCTTTTTTTGTCTTGCAATTCACTTAACAGTTTGTTTTTAGGTCACTCTTCTCTTGCAATATCTGAGAACCGATCCAAGGTGGGAGGTTAAATTGAAATCATTACATTTTCTATATCAACTGGCTAAGCCGGGTTCTCATTTATGGCCTTCTGGGGCAATCGAAAGCATAGTTGATATGGCATTAGAAACTGAAGCAACACAAGTTTTAAGTTTAACTCTTGGTAATTCAATTTTTATAACTAAATTCACCGGTTTAACTCTTTTTTTCTTAGATGTTATCAGGTTATTGACGGAATCGCCAAAAGTGTGCAAGGAACACAAAAGTTTAAATTCAAAATTGCTACAATTTTGTTTTAAAAATTGTTATTCTCCAGAACCACAAATTGCAGTGAAAGCAATCGAAATTCTTATTAGGTAAGCATTTTTTAAAACTTGAATGTAAACATTTATATAATTTATAGAAAATACAACCAATATAAGTTGGGCGATGTGCAGTCGATCAAAATATTAAGAGCATTTTGATATCTGATTTTCATTCCAGGCTGTGGAAAATTGTGAAATCAAAACTTTGAGATTTTATTAGTTGCAAGAAGCAAATGAAGTAAATAAAAGTTTCTTGCATAATTTTTTAATTTTTCCCGTTTTGATTCCTTAGTCCAGTGATTATATCGTGAAAATCCCTAAAAATTGTTAAATGGTGTATTTGTGATTTTGTAAAATTCTGTGTCTAAAGTAAGTGTTATAGTTGAGGCGATACAAAATTGAAGCTAATTAAATTCTCTATAAAAAAGCTTCTATAGCCCTGCGAAGTTGACAAATTCTTGGTGGTATGCTCGATATTTCTTTCCACCTTGAAAAATTGGAGTAAAAAAACAGCTTTTATATAACCTAGCCTTGATGCAGACTCCTTGGATTTCAACCCAGTCTGACCTTGGTATTAGGAGTTGATCATGCTAATTAACAGGCCATGACTGTTGTCGACATTTATTAAATTTACATGATTCTAAAAATAAGTTTCGATTTGTATATCAATGTCTTTCATTCTGTGCTTGGGTCACCATCAGTTTCCTTTTTCGCTCACAGTGCATCCTAGCTATATTCTGGTTTGTTATATCTGTTCTAGTTTGTTGTAAACACAATAAAATACCACCAACTATTATATAACTCACGATTTATTACAAGAAAATGAACTATCTCAATTCTACATTTACGTGTGTTTATATCCCCATTCTGATATCATGAGATATCAACCTTCGTTGCTGTATGCAACATGGTTATTATTATTAATGAGGGAATAAAGAGGACTTGAACCGTGGTCTTCCGCTTTCTAGTCGGCTGGTGTTTACTTTATGCTATACTGCTGGTATTCGTTCACTTATCTTTCATTTTGTTATTTTAAAAAGTTTCTCCATTGATCATTTGATACTGAAGGGTAATACCCCCAGTTTCTAAAGCTGTTTTCTAGTTTCGGCTTCTTGGTTTTGCTATTTTAAGTTTACTGACTTTAGGACAGCAAATCATTTTAATTCGCGTTTTAAGTATTTTTTATTTTAAATTTTGTAATAATTTTTGACCAGCAGTTTAGCGTGAAGCATACGAGTCAACTTCGAGCGTAGCTCGTGGTTCGAACCTTGTTCGCGTTAGATATACTGCTGCGATCAAAAGTCCAATATTGATCTGTGGACTATGGGGAAGGCAACGGAAACCACCCATGAATTATACTCCTAGTAAATTCATCTTGGCGTCGCCAAGTTGAATCGCCAACGTCCGGAGACCCGGGTATGGCACATGAAGAAGAATAATTTTTAAGCTTTATTTTCAACAGGTGTGCAGTTGTCACACTTAGCACACATAGAAAACCGCCTGTGTGTCGGATTTGTGTAGATTGTACACCTTTTTCAATTATAATTTAGACATTTAATTTTTTAATTTTGCAGTTACCATGAAAATTTGGACAGCAATGGTAATGAAGAGGTAATATCTGCACTAGACGTTCTCATTCTACAGTTAACTTTAGGCGATAAAGAGCATCCAAAGCAACTAAAATTAGCGCTGAAATGTGCCGTGCAGTTGTGTAAAGTAAATCGTGACTATTGTACTTCATTTGTGGATTTACTGGGTAGCAATTTGAAGACAATTGACGGTAAGACATTTAAACTTGAAATAAATTTCCTTTTACCTGTTAACTTTTGGTGGCCAACTTGCATACCAAAGGTGAAATGAATTTTTACAATTTAAAAGTCTTTTTCCTCATTTTAGGTGATTGCGCCATAACAATTTGCGAAGCTCTAGGTGCAATCGGTGAATTACAAGTCGATGCTTTGCTTCCATTATTAAATGACATCCTTGAATTGTTTAATGAACTAGCAAATAAGAACGAATTTACTTCGCAAGAAATAGAAATGCAAGTTATGCTGTGCACTTTGATTTTTCAAACCATGACCGGATATCAGTGGAATGCAGAAACCGTGGAAGCAATAAAAAAAATAACTGCCAAAATTAATTTATGGGCAAATTACAAAATTGCACGTGCTGCGATTAGGTACGGACACCACAAAATTGCATACGACATATTTTCTGGATTAACCGAACAAGTTAGTTCTGAAAATTTGCACTTTTGGTTGGTTAGTTTGAAGGAAATGTGTTTGGCTGAAAGTAGTTTGACCGAAGATACCGGAATTGGTAGCTTGGTAAAACGACTTAACCTTGCTATTGTTCATTACAATAAAGCTATTGCAGCACTAAAAGTATGTTACTACACAATTTTTGTTTCCACTTCTCATTTCTCAAAAATTTTAGGCTGCCAGTACTCCATCCCATAACTTACAGTTTCAAGCGGAATACATGAGGCTGAGAACCGAATTCTTCCAATCTTTGGTGGATCTAATTTATACATGTAATACCTTGTGTATAGTGCCACCTCCTGCGATTGCATCAACCATAGTTCAAACAACAAAAGACGAGTATCAAAGGCACGGTTATATAACTAATCGAATGCGGAAATGCATAAAAGATTTTGAAAATTGCGGCGAAATGTACTGGAAATTATATAAAACTGCTTTTGATGCAGATCCAAGCACGCTGGAAAATATAAAAGCGTAAGTTTCTTTTTTCAATTTCGCATTAATTCAACTTTGTTTTTAGTTTGCAACAAATTTGTGATCTCGTGGAAAAATGTATTGAAAGTGTTTGTGTGGATGGCGAGAAGGTGTTCGAACTAGATAAATTTGAATCTGAAAATACGAGGCTCGAACTACAGCAGCTCATTAAATGCTGTCAGGAATCGGTCAAAATTGCACAAGTAATTAAGGAAGATGTTGCTCAACAAACAATTACTCATAAGGTAAAATTTCCTAGTGTCCTTTTGAGGAAGTAATCTCACTTTTCATTTCAGCACGTGGACGTTTTAAAAAGAATCATTCAAGTTTTAATTAGTGTGTCTCTGCCGATTCCACGGTACTTCTTCCAAGCACTACAATCGACCGTTTTAACGTTGGCAATTTCGCCACAACCTCGTGTGATGGGCGAGTTTATAAGCGTGCAGTTTGGGTCACAACTTGCGATAAAAATAGAAGGAATTGTTCAACATGGAGAAAAACCAGGGCGGTTTCGACATGCAGAAGGAATTATGATTTCGATAACTTCGCAACTGCAAGCAAATTTAAAGAACAAAGAAGTTGTGGATATTAAGGTAAGTGTTTTGATTTTTTATGCAAACATTTGTGTTTATTGTTTTTAATAACACTCCGTGTTATACTTCTTTATTTGGTTCCATTTATTCCAACAAGTCCTTAGTCTTGATGCTCCCTTTGAAGTAGGGAAAAATCGGAAAAAACCTTTGGCGGGGTGCCCCGATAAAATTTCCCGATTCCTCCCCAACCTGCCTGCAAAATTTCACCTCCTTAGCGCGAATTTCATAATTTTAGACCCCTTTGCATCTTCTCCATCTAAAAACTGAAATTTTCCCATTCAATTGTTAAAGCTCATCTGAAATTAAATATTCACATTTTGCTATAACTTTTAGATGCCCGATGCTAATTCGTTATTAACACAAACCGTAACACCTCACAAAGATTTTTTTTCCGCCCAATTTTTACTATCATTTCCACGTGGGGGGTCAGTATTTGATCACAATCGATTCCTCTGTGATTGACGAAAACGGTAATGTTTGGAAAACTGGACCAAAATCAACGTTAACGGTAAAAGTCCCAGAAGAAACCAAACATGTTCCCATTGTGATGCCCGGAGTAAAGACCACAACAAATAATGTGTAAGTAAATTACAAATCACCTAATATAAAAACCTCGAATACTTTTTTATTCTAGGATTTTGATGAGCGAAGACCACGTTTCCATTCGTCCCAGCCAAAAGAAAATTACGATTCAGCAATAATCGAAAATATTTATTAATACGTTTTTCGTACAGGATAAATCTCTAAGTACCTAATTTGTTTAGTAGGTATGTTAATTTTTACAAAAATATATAAAAAAATTTATAAAATGAAAGTTACATGTGTCCCATAACCACAGGCCCTTTTAAAATAGGTGACTTTTCGTAATCTTTAACGATAATTTCGTTTGACTCATAGTCACCACTAGTTCCCCCTGTTTTATTTAGTAAAACTATGTTGCTTATTGTAATGTCGTGGCTTACGGCCTTACACATGTCATAAATAGTTAGAGCACTCAGAGAAACAGCTGTTAAGGCTTCCATTTCGACTCCAGTTTTGCCCTCGCTCTTGACGGTTGCCTTAATTATCACAGATTTTTGATTAGTATCCAAATGTACGTTTACATATATATTTGTTAAAGGAATGTTATGACATAATGGAATAATATCGGACGTTTTTTTGGCTCCCATGATACCCGCAATTTGTGCAATACTCAAAACATCGCCTTTCTTCATTCCATTAATTTTGATTAGTTGTGTTATTTGATCACCAACTCTCACCACGGCTCGTGCAGTTGCCGTGCGCAATGTACTACCTTTTGTTGACACATCTACCATTGAAGCTTTTCCTTCTTCATTAACGTGAGTTAACTGCTCGCTTGTCGAATAAAAACGTATAGAATTTGCTTTAGCAGTAGCAAATAAATGCGGAAGATTGTCGGGTAAATTTAGTAATTGCGGAGCGAGCGAGTGGTGAGTTTTTGATGATGAACGTAAATCTGAAAGATTCCAAAGTTAATTTTTTGTATTGCATTTGTATGTTAAGTTGATCTTTACATTAGACAATTTGTAGTTTCTACTTTGTTATGATTATTTGAAAACGTAGCAGTGAGCTGGTTGTATTTCAAGGTCACTGATTGCACTTACCTGAGACTAGGTTCTCGTAAGATCATGAATAGGTTAAAAACCACAGTTACATATGGGTAGCGTATAATGATTTCAAATAAGGTGGAAAACTTATATAAGCAGCAATGTAGCATAAAGCGTACACTGATAAGCTAGAAAGCGGGTAACAGCAGTTGTTACTAAACTTGTGGAGTTTATAGTATACGTCCTCAATTCAGCATTAAATAATAATAATATATTGAAAACTTGAATGTTGTTTTGTAATTTTGAACATTTATTAGTTGTACTATAATTTTTATTATAATACTAATAATTGTGTCGTTCATTGTAAAAGTGAACTATCTCCATTTAACTGAATTTTGAAATATCGAGCTTTTTGCAAAAATACTGTGTTGAAAAAAATACAAAAAAAAAACAATTAACGTCATCTGTGGTATTATAGTGCATATTATGGAGTTGGTTCATTTTATAATGAAAGATATGGCTAAATTTAATTCTATTAAGTAGTAAAATGTAAAATTTTAAAAATGGAGTTGCACCACTTTTACAATGAGCGACAGAATTAATACTAATTATCGTCGAATAAGGTTAGCACTTAGATGGGTGATAGCTCGTGAACACTGCATGTGCCTGCTCATCATATCAAGTCGTTGGTAGGTGCGTGGTTTGATCTCTGAAAAATTAGGGTTGACTGAAGTTTGAAAGGGAATGGACACGCTGTAGCCGACTTGTTCATCTTATAAGATGATGAAGTAAATTTTTTTTTGAAAATTTGCTCGAATATCGGTATCCCTAAGCAACAGGGCTAGATCGCCAGAAAAACTTGAGATAATTCTGCCATAGTAAAATTTTCAACAAAAACTTGATATTTTAGCGCCCTCTTATCGTCGCCAGGCCTAACGAGAGGGCGGTCAGTAATGTTCGAAGAGGTTCGTAATTTTTAATTTTTGGTTTAGAGTTTAAATAAATAAAGGAGAAATTATGGACTTTCAAAAAACAATTGACTTTTGAAAGTTTTGACTATGAACCTGACTATGACTAGATAGTGACCGTAGATTATGGCACGAGTTTCATTCTTGATGGCTAGGCACGTCGGTCGGATTACTTTGTTGAAAACTTATGACCTTGAAATGCAACGGAAAATCGTGCTTCATATTGTAATGTATTATTGTTTTTGTTAAATTTTGTAATTTAATACAGGTTATAGAAACATTTTTAATCAAACAATCCGCTGCATTGCTTAAATTTATATTTAAAAATATTAATAGTATTTCTCTCTTTCACATGCCCATGCTATAAAAATAAATTTCAGAAATTTGCAACATTTTAGTTTTTTAAATTAAAGTTCCGATAAAAAAATTGTCTAATGTAACAATACCGTGTTAATTGGTACGGGAAACGAGAGCAAGGTTAATATACAAAATGCAGAATTTTATTTGAGTACATACTAATAAGTACTATCCACCAATGAGTATCATAGGTCGATTCTCCATATGAGAAAGATTCGTCATGCCTGAAACAAGTTTTATAAAGCATCTTACGGAATTTAACATAAAAATTAGTCGAACAAGCTAAGCAGTGACTAAGAATTTATTTTACTCAACCAAATAAAACGCTACCTGCGTGCTGTTTCTTTTTTCTTCTTACTGCAGCCGCGATTGTGGAAGTTAAGTCGTCATCGCTGCAGCCACTTCTTAAAGCGTCACGTAAAGAAACTTCTGTGTTGCCAAACAGGCACACCTTTAGATTGCCGTCGGCTGTAATTCGCAATCTGTTACATGATCCACAAAAGTGTTCGCTCATTGACGAGATAAAACCAATTTGACCAGCAAAACCGGGTACTTTCCAAGCCTGGAAGATGAACGAACGGTCAATAAAATTTTTTACTTGGTTGCTTTGCCATCTCTATCATTTTCGAGAAAACTACCTTGGAAGTATCATTGGGTTGATTTTCCAGTGGATGGAAATCGCTCCAAGTGCTTTTAATTTGATTTACCATATCTTGGAAGGAAATCATTTTTTGCATTTCCCACTTGTTACCACCAAATG
This sequence comes from Lycocerus yunnanus, assembly GCA_036346125.1. Classification (NCBI taxonomy): domain Eukaryota; kingdom Metazoa; phylum Arthropoda; class Insecta; order Coleoptera; family Cantharidae; genus Lycocerus; species Lycocerus yunnanus. The sequence continues at coordinate 90,527 of JARFIX010000085.1, forward strand.
GCATATACTCAATGAATCTGATATCCACATTTTTGTTTTCTGTTAATTTGACAAAATTGCATATCTCATCATCATTGAAACCCTTTACTATAACACAGTTGATTTTGACTGGATTGTAACCAAGTTGCAAAGCAAGGTCTATGCCCATCATCACGCGATCCCAACCTTTACGCCGAGTTACGTGCTCGAAACGATCCGCTATTAGCGTATCCAGACTAATGTTTAATTTATTTAACCCTGCCCTTTGTAACGCGACTAGCTTTCTAGTCAAAACTAGCCCGTTTGTGGTCATACAGATCTCTTTTAAACCATCGATTTGTCTTAGCGAGGCTAGAAACAAAGTTTTAATGTTGAACCTATTTCAAACCACGTAATGGTACCTATTATGTCAACAAGATCTTTTCGAACCGTCGGTTCACCACCGGTTAATCTGATTTTCGTAACACCTTCTCTGACGAACAGTGTAGCCAATTTTATTATTTCATCTGTGGATAGCACGTTATTTTTAGTGGTTAATTTAACTCCTTCTTCTGGCATGCAGTATGTACCTTGGATGGAAAATTTCAATTTTTAAGTATTACGGTTTTAAGAAACTTTAAAGCAGATCGCACACCAGAAAAGAATGAAAACTTTAGCAGTATGATACAATTTATAAAAACAAAACAATGTTGTTGCGGTAGGATTGATTAAGCTGATTTATAGTTTAATCGCTGACGTGGACGCTCAATTTGAATTAAGGGGGCAAATTAATCGTTGATCAACTTCGTTAGTGAATTTATAAATTGCAATATGAACTTACTTTTAAACTTGAGCGTCTACATCAGCGTCTGCGACTTTGTAATGTTAATTTTTTATGAAATACAAATGAAGGGGTGAAACTGTTAGGTTTTTACACAGGTAGTGCAAGGATATCATATACCGTGCAGGATGTATGCAATATCAGGGTCGCTCTCATCATAATAACATAAGCTCTGATTATGTACTAGATTATAATATTGTACCTACTATATAATCAAAAATATGAGTAGGTAACATGAAATCAAAAAAATTAAAACTTGTCATTTGTATATTTGTTTTTAACCCACTCACATTACAAATTAATCGAGATTTTCTTAAAAAAATACATATATAAAATGCGTGGGTTAATAAACGACGTAAGTTTTTGAATTTGAAAGCCACCAAGGTATAATTGTTTTGATTGCACATTATAAGGTGAATCAATAGTGGATTTGACCGTCCAAACTTTTTGCCCAAATGTGCTCCCCCACCCTGCAAAGACACTATCAGAAAATTACTGAAAAAGTAATTATTATGGTTTCTGATACAATTTTAGACGTTGTGCAAGGTATAATTTATGCCACTGAAGATATCGAGAAACAAACGAGAACTAAGGCTCCATCACGATACCATTTGGTGATGACGATGAAACCAAGCTAGCAACACAAGAGCAATTCTAGCATTTAGAGAAGATATAATATGGATAGTGGCTAGGGAGTATTCCAAAAATAATTCAAACAATCTAAGAATCGTCAGTGTCATAAGATAGGCAGTTGTTTTCAACTGGTGGTTAAAATTTCCAGTTAATCGGTGCATGTATTTGTCTGAAATCGTGAACGAAAAGAAAAATGGATGTACACACATTCGGACATTGCCTTAAACAATTTCTATGGACTCGTCGATCATGGGAAAAATTCCAATTCAAAATTTGACTACTTGAATACTTTTAAACAGCAAAAAGATTTCAGCATGTAATGGAACACCGTTCCGTACACCGTATACACGGGCCGACTAGAAAGCAGGAGACCACAGTTTAACTCCTGGTTACGTCGGACATATTGTTGTTATCAAAGGTCCAATATTAATCTTTGGAATGTGGGGGAAGGCAACAGGAAACTAGCCTATTATATTCCCTAGTAAGGTCAGCTTGGCTTTGGCTAGGTTGATTGCCTACGCACTGTCAAGTGTATGGCACTCGAAGAAGAAAGTGGCGTAATTTTTCTGACAAATAATAATTTTTGGTTTTGAAGATATACCAAGATTTTTTTCGGGTTGCGATATTATTCGTTTATAAGTACTAAGTAGAATGATTTGAAAATAAAATTAAGACTTTTGTTACAAACAAAATTGTGACAGTGTAATTTAATTTTGAGAGCCGCCATTTACACTTGAAGGGCTCCGAAGCCATTTTTTTAATTAAGGACACATCTTAAACACTTGCAATATGCAAGGGTTTTCCTATTAAAAGAAAATTGTTTCCCAAGCAACAGTTTCCACATTAGAATGTGCATGCACTAATGCCCGGTTTCACAAACATTTAAATTACGATTTCGGCTTAAATTTAGACTTAAATAGCATAGGCTTAAATAATATAATCGCAGTTTAAGTGTTTGTGAAACCGGGCATAAGACTATTCGCCCTTGAGAATAAACCTTAGCAACAACTGGCGTTTGATTAAATTTTCTAATTTCTGTTTATTTATTTGTAAATAGTGCTTTCAATAGTACTAACTTCTTAAGTACATAATATACTTTATCTGTAACATAAACATGAGTAGGTATTTAATTTTTAATAATCTTTAATTCTTCAATGAATACTATCAAAGATACAAAAGAAAGATTACATTATAATTAATTTTTTAAAATTAATTATTAAGATTACATAAAAATGACATTTTATATTTGAAACAAAGAGATTTTAATAATTGAAGATTATCACATATAAGCGACGTAGGTACGTTTGTTTATGCCAAAAAATGACTATAGTAATTAATCATATAATCCAGTGGGTGAGCAATAAGGCTCATTGTTGGGACGATCCCAATGAAAGCTGAATATAGCTAACAAAAACCGAAAGTTTGATTGAAAAAACTTTTATTTTTGGCATTTTAGGAAATAAAAATTTTTTAACTTCAAAACAAAAAAACTTTCTCTACATTTATAACTCGGTTATCAAGGTTATGCGGCCTGATTGCCGCACTTAAGGTGCTTCGATTTATAAAAACTCAGATTAAGAAGCCCAAGCGTACATATATGTGCCACGTATGCAATCAAGCTTGAAGTTCGCTGAAAGCTACATCAAAGTTGGTCAGTGCCCGAAGCTGGTGGAGACAATATGGAATGCCCCATACACAAAATATTATGTAGGTAGTACATATTAATTAAAAAAACTTGATAGTGTTTCTTAGAAATGCAACACTTTGTATGGTTAAAAATAAGCAGTAGCATCGAGCCAACTTTTCTGACATTTTTAAAAATAAATGGACTCATCACACATTGATTCACCCTGTATCTTAAACATTAATTAATAAAATTATGATAATTATTCTTACAACGTAAATTGCATCTTTCTGTTAACGAAATACGTAAATAATCGTGATGTCTTCCAAACGTATCTGTTAAGGGATTGGTTTCCAGTTTATTTTGATCCTACAAATTAGAAAATTTTCTTTTCATTTCGTTTTATTTTATATTGAGATAGAAAATATGGATTAGGTGTGCGAAATGAAAATGTAAATACCACTTGTTGCTGAATTCTAACCTAAACGTCAAAACATTCAATTGTTTTTACCGATTTCTAAGGTACCGATTGAAAATAAAGAAAGTAAAAAAATTACCCTTGTTTTAGTGGCCCTCGAAATGTTACTGGACAGGAAGGTTCTTTGTGCAATCCCCAAGGATTTGAAGAAGCTTGAGCGTAACATTTTTAATCACTTTTGAGCACTTGCACAGTAACCGATGTATGTAGGATCTACTTTCGATTAAAGTTCGAAATTAATTGCAAGTATGGCCATATAAATGACCTTCTGATGAACATACGTCGTTAAATTAAGAAATTTGTACTAATAGGTACACAATTGATAATTAAGAACAACAGATAAATATATATTATATAAATCAGTGTTTCTCAAAATGTGCCAGTGCCGTAGCTTGATTGAGGGACAAAGAAGGCTGAACTGAAGAACTTTTGCCTGACGCAATACTCGTGGCTAGCGTCCAAGGGCAACTGTTCTTTACCCCCCCGTTGTCATGTCCAGCAATAAATTCAAATAAAAAAATAGAAAATGATTTGTTTAGTTGTTAAATTAACTTTATTATTATTTTAAATTCTTGAAAATAAAAATTAACAACTTTAAATCCGGGTTTCTTTCTAAAGAACACTCCAACTACCAAATATTTTTAATTCCAGTCCGCCACTGAATGCTGTTGATGTCATTTTAAATATTTTTGTATTTTACACTACTAATTAATGTAGTTATGATTAATTAGTAATATTACTTAAGCAAATACAACATTTTTTTTTAATATCTTTTTTTTATCTATTATTTAAATTTTATTCCTTTCAAGTTGATAGGTACGCCCCTGATTGAAAAACCACGAACTGTCATTACCAATATAACCTCACATTTACAAATTAAACGTCAGTCGACGTTCGTTTAAGAGATTTCTAGTGCCATTAACGAGGATAATGTCTCTTTTTCCAGCATATGCGGGCGAGAAAAAGGATTCATCTCCCAGCGAACAATGGTTAACTAATTCGAGCTTTAAAATAGATTTAACACCAGCTGCCAGTTCGTCTAATCAAGGCAGAATTTGTAGTGATAATGAAAATGAGGGATACGTTAAAGACCATCGCCGATCAAAACGTAAAAAGAAGAAGAGCAAGAAACAAAAGCACAGAAGGGTTGAGTTAGAAGAGGAAGATAAAACTAAGAGTGACGATGATTTTGGCGATCAAGATTTTGTGATTGACGTTAAAGCAAGTAAGCAGGTGCTTTTGCCGACTGCGAGGCTTATGTATCGAGTGAAATATAACTTTTCACCAAAGGATAAGATTACCGGTAGGAAATTTAGGCGTTACTTTCAATTTCATTATGAAGCTGAAGCGAAAGATGAAGAACCAATACTGACAGTTAAAGATTTAGAAAAGCCGATTGTTAAGGCAGGAGATGAATTTTCAACTGGAATTCAGCAAGAAGAAGAAATGTCAAAGATGACTGAATTTTTAAATCGGAGTCTTAATGAAAATCCGCACGATGTTGAGTTGTGGTTAAAATACGTGAAATTTCAAGACAAAGTGTTTCAGTTTGAAAAAACTTATCGTAAAGGTAGCTTCGCTAAAGGTTTACGTGTTATGGCTGAACGTAAAATTGTTATTTTGGATAAAGCGCTGAGTAATAATCCCGATAGCGAACTTTTAATGCGTGAACGGTTACAAATTTATGTAAGTGTTTATCCTTCTGACGAGTTGGAAGTGGAACTTAAAAAGTTGGTGGATAAAGATATCGGGAACATTGTGTGGTGGCAAGGTTACATTGAAGCAAGTCAGTGCTCCATGTCCCGTTGTAATACTCCCACCGTCTTGAAATTGTACTCCAAGTGTTTATCCACTCTTCACCAACTTAGACGCAATTCAACTGTGGAAAAATCACGACTCGAAGAGAATATTTTGCGCATGTTGTACCAGTGCGGTTTGTTTTTGAAACAGTCCGGTTTATTTGAACAGCTGTGGACTTTGTTACGTTTATATTTGGAACTAAATTTATCGTCAAATGATAGAAATAAATTTAATATTGGGTCTCGTTTTGATGAAAAGCAGCTGTTTGACTTGGAAGAAGTGGTTTTAAAATCACAGCTTCCTATTCATGAGTTATGGTTACGAATTGAAAAACTTCGAGAAGCCGGTCATTGGCTTCCTTATTCTGATCACCAAAACTGTGAAGATCCTCAGGTAAGTTTTACATGTTTACTTATAGTGCTCTAGCTACTGATAGATTTATTCATCCATTATTGTCTAAATTACACTAATTATTTTTTACTTTTCTCAGAGGATGGTGTTTACGAAGATGTTTCTGAATTAATTCATCCAATAACAATGCCCGGGAACACATTTAAACTAACAGCAATTATTCTTACGTTACTTAAAACACCATTATTGCCCTGTAGGCACACAACGATGCAAGATCTCGGATTAGATTACGTACCATGGGCGTTAGATTCAGTCGAAACTTTGCTTCCGTTATTTTTCCCAATTCATCCCATTGATTTGACTAACAAGAACTTGCTACGTGATACTCAACGTTTGGCCGTGGGACCACAATATCTGAAAACTTTTCCAGGCCAAGAAGAATATTTAGAATTTCTACTCCAAACCATGCGAAACTGCATTGACTGTTTAAACGGCAAAGATAAATTAGCAGTTATGGTTTGGTGGTTTCGGTACCAACGACTATTGATTGTTTTGGACCGAGAAAACCGCTTTAAAATGTCTCCTTCTTTCAAGAAAAAAATTAAAACTTCCATCAAGCAGTTGCTTAAAACGGACGAACACAGGAACAACGTAATTTTGTACCAGGAATACGCCCTCATTGAGTTTGAATCTGGAAACCATGAAAGCGCTTTTAACATTTTAACAGCCGCTTTATCGATCCACGGTGAAAACAAAGGCGTTTTTAGCGTTACCGTTGATAAAATTCGCGCTGAAATTTGTTCTTTATATCGAACTCTCGTCGAATTGTATCTCAAGTTACCAACCGATCCCAGTTCAAACAAGCAAAAAGCGCTAAAATATTTGGTAACTTTAAATTTAGGATCAGTTGAAGATGGAAATTTAACTGAAGTAGTTATTGAAGAGACGACCTTGAAGTTCAAACATATCACGTTACAAATTCAACAAACTTCTTTGGAAACGCTCATGGCAGAAGATTATTTTTTGCCTAACTTTTTTACCGATTGGATTATTTGCAACGGATGGTTTATATACTTAACTAAAGGTCTAATCGACTGTGGTATTTTTATAGAAGACATCATGGAAAAAATCGAGGGCATGAATTGGCATAAGGAAGTCTTGTATGAATTTTATGTTACTGTTTTGTTCAAGCACTGTTTGGAGAATTTTGGGTCGGGAATGTTTCAAATTTTGGATGACGTGTTATACAGGGCAATTGAAAGTTTTCCCAACAATATCTACTTTATGTCTGTTCTTGCAAAAGAACGCAGTCTAAATCATTCTCAAGGAATATCCTGGTGGAAGATGACAAAATTGTTGACGAAAATTGGTCACGCCATTCCTAGTCTGTTTTTGGTTCTGATTTCTCATCAAAGGATTTTTGATATAGAAGAAAATTGGATTGATACAGTTACAGGTAAGTTGAATTAAAAGTTTTTATTTAACTTTTCTTGGATATTTTTTATTTTGGGCGCATTTTTTGTTCCAAATTTTTTGAAAAATTAATTTTTTAATTTTGTTTTCAATAAAGCTTTTTCTAAATTTTTTTTTTAGGTAGACAAATCCAACTGGATAACGGCTACCAAAATCGAATGCTGTCACTTTTCCGTGAGTTAACGAGCACTGAAATATGTACCCGACGATGCGGACTAATATGGAGACTTTACTTGCAATTTCTCAACTCCTATTTTGATCCTGTAGTTTGTCGAGAGGCGTATTATTGCGCCGTAGCAGAATGCCCATGGTTAAAGGTAGATACTAATTTTATTAAAAAGAAATCTTTTGTGATTAATAATATTTTACTTTTATAATTTTAGGCTTTATACATAGACGCGGCCATTTATATTCCAGGGGAATTGGCACAAATTCAAGATTTGATAATTGAGAAGCAACTGAGGTTACACATAACTCCCGAAGAATTAGACGTATTAAGAAGTTAATATAATTTCTTCGATACGTTTTCAAATACCTGTGATAAAAAATTAATTTTTATTTTGATTTGTTATTTGTACATGTGGAATGAGAATTCTAGTGTGCAAAACTTTGCTGACTGAAATATATTCACACGAGGTACCAAATGAACTTTTTATTTTATTTTTAACTTTTGTGTTCTTTAAATGTATCTATAATTTTTAGTAGACCCCATAAGGTGTAACTATCTTCTTAGGAAATTGTAAAGTATTAGTTTTATTTTAAACATGTGTTGAAGAATAAATATTTTTTAATTAATTTGTTAATTTTTGAAATATTAATTTCACAGGTTAAGAATTTTTATTGTATTTAAAAGAAGTAAAATGGAAATCTCTTTAATCCACTCACGACGAGCACTTTTGGGGTAAATTCCTTTTTCATTCCAAAAAATTAATCACAAAACCGACTGATTAAGATCTCATTTCACTAGAGCAGTGTGAAAAACGAATAATCTACAAAAATATATATGTGGCACAAGGAAATTAAATATTTTCTGATACTAATAGTAACTGTATGACCAGAAATAATAAAATAAAACTTAATAATGCACATCGAAGGTACCAGATAATACGAAGGGGAAGGGACATCTTAATCAAAATTAAAATTTCATAAAATTTTACCAAGGATTATTAGGAGCATGACTTCTCTTTCAATGCATTTTTTGATTAACTTGCCTATTAATTTTCAGCAATAAAATAACTTGAGCTTTACGCACAATCGTAAATGACGTCATAGACATATCTAAGGCACTTAATAAAAAAGAACCGCGTTCTTTTCAGAATTATTATAGTACACCAGCACAATTTAAGTTAGTCAAAACAAGATAACAATTACAAATAATAGAAAAAACTTTAATTCAAAGTATTATTTAACTATTTGCTAATATTAACTCATTACGTTTTATGAACTTACAAACGGTTAATTCATAAAAGAATCAGTAATGCGTAGTAAATTAGAATATAGAACAAATGGGGCCTAATTTTGTTACCTTGCGGAACACACCCAAATTTTGTAGAACGAACTTGAATTTATAATGGTTATTATTTAGAGAAGTAATAACCATTATAAATCATTATAAAATATAATGGTTATTATTTAGAAAAGTGAGACGGTCACTGGCCTAGTAGTTAGAGCGATCGACTACTGATGCTAAGGCACCCGGTTCGAACCCGGGAGGAGTATACAAAGGAAAGTTTTCTTTCTGACTCTCTTTCTATCTATGACCGTTTTCGTGCTTCGGAAGGCACGTAAAGCCGGTGGTCCTCCTATATTAATGAATTGCCATCATTAACGATAATATAGGGTAACAGGCACATCTGAAGCAAGTTTAGCAAACTACTTCAAATGTAAAACAAATAATATGCTCAAAGTACCAGCAGTAGCTTCGGATCTTTGTCGAGGTTACTGTTGGATATAACAGGACCTAGTCCTAATTTAAGAGGAAGAAGATTTAGAGAAGTAAAAATATTGATAACGAGAATAATAAAAATAGCGCAAATGTACAAAGAATTTATAAGCGATTTTTACGTCGAAATGAAGCAATTAAAATTTAAGTGTGTTAAATCAAATGTTCAATAAAAAGAAAATTCAATCGGTTTCAGAAAAACAATTATAAACACTTTAATAAGTGTAATTCACACAAAATTTGTTATCGTTGTCCTTTGCATAATTACATAGGTGATTTATATTTGAGCAGAGTAGTAATGAGGTTTTAAAATCAGCACAAAATTTTCAGCATAGTAAATATTATGGCCACTTCCAAAATAATACTAAATATTTTCTAACAATTTTCCATTAATTAAAACCTAATTATTAATTTTTCCAAAAGTTTGTCATTGGATCAATCAGAGCCGCCACCGTAGAAGATTTTTTGAGAAGGAAGGCAATCACGATGAATCGAGAAAAGAAATTGGAATTGGTCCATATGGAATTATCTAATTTTCACCCACTTGGTCCGCCCCAGGAGTCCAGCATTAGAAGAAAATAAAAATAACAAAATTTATTAAAGGAAGTTCATCGGAAAGTATATTTGATGATACATAGCAATTAAGCTAGGAATAAAAACGCCGCATAATTTTAAGAATTGCGGTATAATAATTTCAAGATTATTTAATTAGTCAAAATTAGATAAGAATTGTAAACAGATTCAACAAACACGCAATTAAGGAAAAATTAATTCCTTACAGTCATTGTGTTCTTATTTACAATTAAGTTGTAAAAGTATTTGTTTTTACGTATTTTATGTTTTAAGATGACTTATATATAAGTTGGGTAACATGTTATCAATTCCATAAGTTCCTTTCTTGAGTTTGAACCACCGCGTTTGAATCAAGATGAATTCGTCCGTAGTTTTTAGTTGTGCCATTTTGTTACTTCTTGGTTTAGTGATTACTTCAATAAACGCCGACTGTAAGTTGCCTTTGTTTTTATAGCTTTTTCTTACCGACCATAATTTTTAGCAAGGATTTTAAGAAAACGATCCGTTGGATTACCTTCTGAAGATTCCCTATCTCAAGAACTGAGCCGTGAATTGAAATCTCTTCAAGACGAACTAGAAGAATTGCCGCATCTAAGAGTGACTCGCAATGCCACAGATCCTGCCGTACCTGGAGATGGAGGTAGCACCGGAATCACCAGAGTGTTTAGATTCCTTGTTCAGGCTGCTTTAATCATTCCACGTGGATTTTTAAATCTTGCAATAACTTTATTGGGTATTTCTAGCAGATTGGTTACGGGTTTTCTTAACGGCATTCAAAGCGCCTTAAGTACTGTCTTGCGTTGGGTAAATAGTATTTAATAAAATATTAGTGCGATTGTAATTATTTTGTACCATTAAATATTATTGAAAAGGAATAATAGAGTTTTGTTTTACAAATCAGCTCCTGTAAGTGCCCCATAGTGGGTAAAATGCGACAATTTGGATTAAATAGTTTTGTGTTCATGATAAATAAAGGTTTTTCCCCAGAAGACCTTCACTGGTTTATTGCAGGAAATAAAAATTTCAAGCCAATTTATCTCACTTATTGTGTTAATATTTTAACGATACGAGATTCAGATTAACAAGATTTTCCGAATATAAACTTGACGTGACTAAAATCGATTATTAAATCTTTAAAGAAGGATGTCTCTAAACACAAGAAAATTTAATAATTAAATATTTGTTTTACTTCACTATCAAAATTAGTGCTCAAACTATGCAAATATCAAACGCACTATAATATAATATAAAAAATTAGTCCGCGGTACTGTATCCTCGTTTTTTTAGAAATGAATTAACTGATGGACTAATGTCCGATTTCTTCACCTCGAGATATCTCTTAGATGATCTATCTATTAGATAAATTAACTAAGTAACCAATCAAGGGGCAGCAAAACAAAACAATCATAAATATGATTGGCTACTTCATTAATTTATCTTATAGATTGATTATCTAAGAGATATCTTTAGGTGAGGAAATCGGGTATAACACAATATTATTAATTTTATTAATTAAATCACAGCAGCGACGGACTGGACTTTGTACGCCTTTTTTTGGAGCCTCTGTAGCCGCCCATTGAGTGCTGTTTGTTTAAATGCGCCAGAGCTTTAGCCAGTCTACAATTTGGCTCAGGTGAGTGGCAAGCGGAGAGTCAGTAGGGAGTTGTGACGAGACGCCATTATAGCAGTATCATCAGCTAAAATATATAGATATTTTTGTTCAATCTTGCAAATTAGGTCCCGGTACCAGATCCTGTAGAATCTCTCTCCCAGATTCTCGGTCACTGCTTTATATTCTTTGTGCTAAAAACTTTCACTATTAATCACTTAACACTAATCACCATAAGTTTGCAAATCTATCTATCACAGTTTGAGTGTACCTGGGGTGCTCACACCCCCAGACCCCGGTCTCTACAACATTGCTTTATATTTTGAGCTAATTGGGATATTATTTACTGAGTGTAACTTGTTAAAGTTAGGATTAATTAGTTTTCTAGTGATTTTTCTAGATTGGTTATGCTGATACCTTCAATTTATTTTTAATATAAATAAACTGCACAAACCGGGGGTCTGGGGGGTGTGGAACACCCTCCAGTGCCTTACTGTTGAAAGGCAAAACATTCAATGTTTACAGATTATGGGTAGGGTTTATTATAGTACTTTGATTTTCTTGAGAACGATAAATATTATCTGGGAAATTCATAATTATCTCTTCCGGCAGATTTGGTCTCTGGTTTATATTCTTGTGCTAAAACTATCACTATTAATCGCTTAACACTGATGACCATAAGTTTGCAAATCTATCTATCACAGTTTGATTGTACCTGGGGGTGCTCCACCCCCAGACCCCCGGTCTCTAAAAGTATATAGTTTATATTTGGGCTAATTGGGATATTTTACTTGAGTGTAACTTGTTAAAGTTAGGATTAATTAGTTTTCTAGTGATTTTCTAGATTGGTTATGATGATACCTTCAATTTATTTTAATATAAATAAACTGCACAAACCGGGGGTCTGGGGTGTGGAACACCCTCCAGTGCCTCACTGTTGCAAGGCAAAACATTGAATGTTTACAGATTATGGTAGGGTTTATTATAGTACTTTGATTTTCTATAGAACGATAACATATTATCTGGGGGAATTATAATATCTCTTCCCCAGATTCCCGGTCTCTGGTTTATATTTCTTGTGCTAAAAACTTTCACTATTAATCGCTTAACACTGATGACCATAAGTTTGCAAATCTATCTATCACAGTTTGATTGTACCTGGGGGGTGCTCCACACCCCCAGACCCCGGTCTCTACAACATTGCTTTATATTTTGGGCTAATTGGGATATTATTTACTTGAGTGTAACTTGTTAAAGTTAGGATTAATTAGTTTTTCTAGTGATTTTTCTAGATTGGTTATGCTGATACCTTCAATTTATTTTTAATATAAATAAACTGCACAAACCGGGGGGTCTGGGGGGTGTGGAACACCCTCCAGTGCCTTACTGTTGCAAGGCAAAACATTCAATGTTTACAGATTATGGGTAGGGTTTATTATAGCGCTTTGGTTTTTTTGAGAACGATGACATATGTATTATCTTGGGGGGAAATTCATAATGCTCTCTCCCCCCAGATTTTTGGTCACTGCTTTATATTCCTTGTGCTAAAACTTTCACTATTAATTGCTTAACACTGATGACCATAAGTTTGCAAATCTATCTATCACAGTTTGATTGTACCTGGGGTGCTCCACACCCCAGACCCCGGTCTCTACAACATTAGTTTATATTTTGGGCTAATTGGGATATTATTTACTTGAGTGTAACTTGTTAAAGTTAGGATTAATTAGTTTTTCTAGTGATTTTTCTAGATTGGTTATGCTGATACCTTCAATTTATTTTTAATAAAAATAAACTGCACGAACCGGGGGGTCTGGGGGGTGTGGAACACCCTCCAGTGCCTCACTGTTGATAGGCAAAGCAATCAATGTTTACAGATTATGAGTAGGGTTTAATATAGCGGATTGGTTTTCTTGATAATGATGACATATTATCCTGGGAATTCATAATGCTCCTTCCCCAGATTTTTGGTAACTGCTTTATATTCCTTGTGCTAAAAACTTTCACTATTAATCGCTTAACACTGATGACCATAAGTTTGCAAATTTATCTATCACAGTTTGAGTGCACCTGGGGGGTGCTCCACACCCCCCAGACCCGCCGGTTTTTAAAAGTATTGTTTATAATTTGGCTAATTGAGATGTTAGTTTCTTGAGTATGACTTGATAAAGTTAGGATTAATTAGTTTTTCTACAGATTTTTTTGAGATCGGTTATGCTGATATCTTCAATTCATTTCTAATAAAAAATAATCTGCACAAACCGGGGGGTCTGGGGGGTGTGGAAAACCCTTCAGTGCCTCACTGTTGATAGGCAAAACATTCAATGTTTACACATTATGAATAAGCAGGCCCATAGCCAGGGCACTTGGGACACCCCCGAAATGTTAAAAAAAATTCTTTTTGAAAAAAAAAATTTTTAATTTGAAAATGCTGCTGTACAGTATCGCTTGCCCGGTTCTGAATTCTTTAGTTATTCTATAAATCTGTTCTGTTGTTGCATGATGTTGGGAAAATCCAAATTGGTGGCCTGGAATGAGTTTACTTTTGTTAAGTGGAGGTGTGAGTTTTATTAGAAGAAATTTCTCCCAACTTGGTAGAGAATGGGTAAACGCTAATCGGACGGTACGATGATGGTTCTTCGTCAGATTTTTGAATAGAGGTTTTCATTGCACGAGGAAATACGCAAATTTAAATGTATGTAGAAAATAATTTGTTTACTTGTTAATTTAACTTGGTTATTATTAAAAATTTATTATTGAATTATTTAGTGTGTTCCAGCAGTGAAAATTTTTTATATAGCTTTGCTATCGTCTTTATTAAAGAAAAAATTTTAGTGCTGCCTGTTAATTCTGAATGAGAGCTTTATTCTGAAACAGGAAGTTCATACTTTGAAACAATAAAAGTAGGATTTTTTTTATTGTAATTTGGGTAAAAATAGATTTACAACAAGTCGCAGCCATTGTAGTGGACCGTTAGTGTAATTTTTTGAAGCTTACTAGTGCAAATTGTTGCTTCTCGCTTGGCACACCGCTTGGTATAAACTTTTTATTAACCATTAGTGGTAAACATTTGTTGTAGGAATTATTTGAATGCAAATTCTAAAACTGCAAAACTCCATCGTTATTTTAGTGACAAATATAAATAGGAAAAATATTGTAATTTAACTAAAAAAATATTAAAAGGCACTAAAATGTCTGTTCTTATCTTTAAAATTGTCAATAAATTCTCGTCACAAAGAGTTTGTTCTTTTTGTAATTCATTGCCTCTTTTGGCGCTTACAAATTTACCAGCTTCCCAGGATCAGGATCATCTCCTAGTTCGGGATACCAGGGCTTAGCCCCATACTCCTGTCCTCTACTATTTTCAATGTTGGCGTTTTTATGAAGGATCGTACCTGTTTTGATCCGCCAGGTTCTGCACAGCCATTTATCCGTGACGATTTAGCTGGTCGAGATTACTCTGGCGGACTTATCATTTCGCGCTCGTCCTCGACCTTCCCCGTCCCCCTCTTTCCATTTGCCGATACCAGCTTCCCCCGTGAGCCTAGATCCCTTTGTAAAGAACCTACAAAGCCGAACATCCTGTCCGATTCGGTAGGAAGACTACAAGAGCCGGTACGTACCGGGCATCCATGTTCAACAAGTAGGACAGGTGTATTCCTTTTTGCAGAAATTGCAGTATATTGAACACAGGATGGTTTACATATCATTTCTCCTCTAAGCTGTTTCATTAAGACAACTCGCTCAATTTTAATCAAATTATTTGTTTAACAAAACTCCTCAGGGGTATTCAAAACTCTGCAGACAGTAGCGAGGGTAGATGCAGACAAGGATAACTGAAAAAAAAAATTATTCAAAATCAATTATTTTTAAGTAACTAATAATATATTTGCATGATAAATAATAGTTTGAATAATAACGCAAGGTACAGGGTAACTTTGCACAGTTTTCTAATCCCAAAAATTAATAGGAAACAATTTATTGTTCTTACGAATCTCATAGTTTTACAAGATCGATCTTGTATTTTAGAGCTTATTTCTCTCTTTCTAGCCGATTGGTATATGCTTTACAGAACACTCATCTTATTCAATTAAAAATAAATAAAATTTAACAAAATTCCAAATACTACAGAATACATTTTAAACTAGTCGGGTCAAATTTCCAGAAAATTGATTGATAGCCCCAAAAATATCTTTGCTCGTCAGTTTAGCCCATTATTTGGATTAGTATTATTAATAATTGATTAGAAATGGTAAAGATGTGAAGAAATAAAATAATTTAATTACTCATGTTCGATGACGTAAATGAGCAGTATAAGTAAAATTAAAGTAGTAAATAAAGCAGTAAACTGCATTTTAACACTTTTCTTCAGTTTATGTGTCTTAAATAAAGTTATAAATTTTACAATAAGTATTAATTTTTATTATTATTTCGCTACTCCTATAAAAATTATTATTATTAAATTAAAATTTTAAAACTTAACAGGATAACTGAACAATTAAACAATTTTTTTTGCATAAACTTTCAGCAATCTGTTAATTTTAAAAATTTCTATTTATTATTAATTTTACAAGTCAATAATATAAAAATTTATATAAAAGTTATTGTGATAGCAATAAACAAAAGTTGGACTTAATTTCATAGTAAATTATACACTTTGATAGTGTTCACGTTTTATTTATTTAGATGGCAATGAAAATCTAATAAATTTCATTAATGTTTACATATAAGCTTTTTCAAATAATAAATCGCACAATTTGTGGTTGCCACTAGGTCTCCTAGTTGAAATGGGGGTTTTAAAATTATTTTTGGTGATTTTGTTTTAATAATTATTTTAATGGCGCTATAAAATTATTATTATTAAATTAAAATTTTAAAACTTAACAGGATAACTGAACAATTAAACAATTTTTTTTGCATAAACTTTCAGCAATCTGTTAATTTTAAAAATTTCTATTTATTATTAATTTTACAAGTCAATAATATAAAAATTTATATAAAAGTTATTGTGATAGCAATAAACAAAAGTTGGACTTAATTTCATAGTAAATTATACACTTTGATAGTGTTCACGTTTTATTTATTTAGATGGCAATGAAAATCTAATAAATTTCATTAATGTTTACATATAAGCTTTTTCAAATAATAAATCGCACAATTTGTGGTTGCCACTAGGTCTCCTAGTTGAAATGGGGGTTTTAAAATTATTTTTGGTGATTTTTGGTTTTAATAATTATTTTAATGGCGCTTATACTAAAGCAATAGGTAAGTGTGCTATATGTTTTAATTTATTAGAAAATCGCGAAAAAACCTCAAAAAGGCACAACTCGTAGTTTAGAAACACAAAGTTTTCGGGGATACGTGTCATCTACGATCAAATAAGTGACGAGTGCCGAAAAAATTGAGCAGGTTGCGGTACATTTTTGTAATTTATATTTTCAATAAAAAATTGCTTAATTGTTAACTAAAAATTTATCATTTGCAATTCTGGAAGAAGTGCTATTATTCTTAAATATTTAAGTCTACCAAAAAAAGTAGGTGTATTAGTTAAACAAATATAATTTTTGATTTAAATTTTTAATGGATTTTAATCCATATTCATTCATTTAGGGCTAAGTTTAACCGAGGAGACTTTAAAAGTCGAAACAACACTGTATAACGGTGTCTTAAACTAAAAATGTTATTTTGAAATTTTTAAATTTTACTTAAAAACATTTTTTATACAACAGTTAAAAAATATGTGTAACTGCCATCGTGTGCAAGACAGCAAACTTTAGTTCCACACTTAATATTTCAAACTGTTAAAAATTATCAGCTTAACTTTGTAGATTTTAAATTGTTCCATTTAAAAAAATTCAAATAACAACTTTAATATAATCGCAGTAAATATAATATTCGCAGATAATCCAACGAACCAGACAAAATAAATATTTTAGAAAAATTGTTTGCCTGTCCAGGTGGGCGGAGGTAAAGCCATTCTCTAGCACAAAATTTGTAATTGTGCAACCCTGACGGTTTTTCCACAGCGGATGCGATTAGTGAATCCTGAAAGAAATTAATTTTTTTCTCTCTTGTGGGCAAATGAAATCAATTATAACACGATAAATCAATTACACACGAATCTAGATGCTCTGCAGGCTGCTTCAATAAATTTAAATAAATAGTTTCTGACTTGAACAGAAATGAAGCAAAAGTAATAAATGAAAATGTTGAGTAAAACAAATAAATGCAATATACACATTAAAAAATAAAATTTGTGGTCGGTCAACAAATTTTGGAAAAACACCTTAAAAATTAATTTGGATTGCAACTTTCTCATCCACTTTTTTCAAACTGTAACTCCGCCCAATTTTAAATAAATTGTTTTATAAATATACGAAATATACTAGAACTTTTCAAATGATAAATTAAAAAACCATCGTTGAGGTTATAGGTTTAATTAAACAATTTTAAAATTGTCCAACGTTTCGGGCTGTTTATTGAGAAATATCGTGAGACGATAGATAAAAAATCGGATGTGGCCATGCCTATGACTTTATCATACTTTTATTAAATATTACAAAAATAATTTTTAATAATAAAAAGAAAAAAATATTTTCCATTAACCAATGTGACCCAAAATCTAATCAGCTCTAAGTCTAAATATAAAGATACAAAATACCAAGTTTAATTTTGAAATTCTCATTAGTTTTTGAAATATTTAATAAAAATTAATATTAAATAAAAAAATTTTAAAAAAATTGCTTCCATGAACCAATTTTATCTCAAATTTAATCAGCTCTAATTCCTGCCATAAACATAACAAATCTCAACTTTAGTTTTGAAAATTCTGTTAGTTTTTAAAATATTAAATAAAGACTAATATTAAATAATAAAATTTAAAATAATAAAAAACAATAGTTTTTACGAACGAATTTTAACTAAAATTTAATCAGTTCTAAATATCGATTAAAATATGCGAAAACCTAAATTTGGTTTTGAAATTCTTATTACTTTTCGAAATAATAATTAAAAACTAATATTAATTAAAAGATTTAAAAATAGTTTCCATGAACCAATTTTAACCAAAATTTAAATAACTCTAACTCCTACTATAATGATAGGAAATATCAAATTTAGTTTTAAAAATTCTGTTAGTTTTAAAATATTAAATAAAGACTTATATTAAATAATAAAATTTAAAATAAAAAACAACAGTTTTCGTAAACCAATTTTAACTAAAATTTAATAAGTTCTAAATCTCGACATAAGTATGCTAAATCCTAAATTTGGTTTTGAAATTCGTATTATTTCTTGAATTAATAATTAAAACTAATATTAAATAATAAAATTTAAAAAATAAAAAAATAGTTCCCATGAACCAATTTTACCCAAATCTAATCAGCTCTAGTCTCAATATAAGGAAACAAAATCCAAAATTTTGTTTGAAAATTATTATTAGTTTTGCTGTAGGTTGCACACAAAATTTGACCTTTGGGTCGCGTAAGGAGCTCCCAGCGGTTTTGACACGCGCTTTACTTACTAAAAACATCCCCGAGTACCCCCAACTCGAAAAGTATGGAAGTTGACGCGACGGATCTCAGAGAACGACTGACTCCCTCCTAACGCTGCTCTAGTAGGCCCCGCCTCATGCTTAATTTATGCTTATTGAAACGCACGTACTGTTAATAAAGTAAAATTTTGCCCGCATTTCGTGATTTTAAAATCGATTTTAGCTTTATTATTGGAATTATCGACTTCATCCATAGTGCATTCCACTCGTATTAACGTTCTCTACCCAATTCTAAATAAACATTTGTAAAATCATCGCAGTCAAAAAGTCCCAGTTAGCGTACTCCAACCGGTTTTCTCATTAACTAATATTATTCATACCTTGAGCACTACTTGTTTTACATCTGAAGTAGCTTGCTAGGCTTGCTTCAGATGTGCCTGTTACCCTATTTTTATTGTTAATGCTGGCAATTCATTAACATAGGAGGACCACCGTCTTTACGTGCCTTCCGAAGCACGGAGACGTCATTGTAAAGTGAACTCCACCCGGATTTGAACCGGGCGCCTTGCATTAGCAGTCCTTGCGCTAACACCCAGGCCAATGTCAGTCTCCAGGTTAAATTTGATTGCACATTTTTTGGACGCTATCGGTGACTGTATACACTCACTAGTAAAAGTATATTTTTTATGTTATTGTAAACTTTCACTGTCTATATCAGTAAAAGTATACCTTCACTAGGAATTGTATACATTTCCTAACAATTCACTTTCAGAATTTTAAAATTGTTTAATTACACCAGTAACCTCAACGATAGTTCTTTAATTTATAGATTTCTCAACGAGTTCTTATAAACTTATAACATTTGGTGTACACCCAAAATTAACCTTAAGAATTAAAACAAAAGCGATGAACATTTTGTGTAAACCAAATTTTACGAGCTTAACAAATTCGTTAGGATAACGAAACAGTTATAGAATAATTATTTACAACAATTAAAAAGCATCTCTGGGCTACAACAAAACTCGAAATTATGGATTCTTGAGCCGCCGGATTCGAGAATCAACTGGTAAAACTCATTAAAATATCGTCGAGCCAAAAGTAATCCAGAAAAAATAAGTTTTTAAACCATGGGTATCGAGAAGAGGTTAAACTTATTAAAACTACGAAGTGCCTTCAGAAAGTAAAGCAACGTAAGAAAAATAAAATGAAAGTAGAGAGAATTATGAATTCCCCTAGTATAATAAGTCATCGTTCTCAAGAAAACCAAAGTGCTATAATAAACCTTACTCATAATCTGTAAACATTGAATGTTTTGCCTTTCAATGGTGAGGCACTGGAGGATGTTCCACACGGGAACGGTTCGAATTCCCGGATCGCGATTTTTACCATTTTTAAAGTGAATTATGAAAAATAAGGATCTAATTAACGTATAAAAAAAATAAAATTTGCGGTGGGTTCACACATTTTTGAAAAAAACGGCTTTAAAAATTACTTTGAAATGCAATTTTATCTCTCTTGAGGCTTTTTTGAATTGTAACCCCGCCCACCATAATTAAAATATATCACCTATTTTACTGTCAAATATACCAGAATCTCGGTTTTTATAACGAATTATGAAAATAATGGTGTAATTAGCAAATAAGAAAATTAAATTTGTGATCGGACAACAAATTTTCGAAAAATCACTTTTGTGTGAATTTGCTTCTGATGTGGTTGCTGTCAAAACCTACTCTCCGCACTACTACGCGACCCTCCGGGTCGCTTTGCTCCGAGCGGTTTTGATACGCGCTTACTTACTAAATACATCCCCAAGCGCTTCTAACTCAAAAGTTTGGAAGTTGAAGCGACGGATCTCAGAGAGCGACTGGTATCTCCCACCACTAGTCACTGTCAACCCAGGTACAGCACACGTACCGTCTACAGAATGTTTTCCATATTTGGCATTTAATACACCAAAATACACTTACATGTATTTCTTATGGGAAAATTGCAATTTTCAAAATTAAATTGTGGCCTTATTACAACTCCGACAAGATTTAGTTGGAGAGCCAGTAACACAAGTTTCATGAAGTGTTTGATGCACCTTGAAATTTTGTAAGGCTAGTATCTATGGGACGAGAGGTAGGAATACCTGTGTTTGCCTAACCCAACCCGGGACACCAGGTACTGCGCATAATAGAAAGGTGTAATAAAATATAAGCCAAAAAAAGTGTTTGATTCACAGGCCAACAAACGTTAATCGAAAGTTTAAGTAATTTTAAATTAGAATTCAAGATGGCAGACACTTTTGAGGGGGTTTACATATAATTAATTCCCCCCAAAGTTGTTTTTTTTTAATACAAAATGAAGTGTTTGATTCACTTTGAAATTTTAACAGCTTCTTAATTAAATATTTAAGAAATTAATTACAAAAAGCCAGACAGTTTTGTTGGGGTTTAATTACCGGCAAACATGAAAATAAATCTTATTTAAAATAGAAAGAGATAGGCTGCGTATGGTTGGCGGCGTGAGTGAGAGCGCCGATCACCGCAGTAGCTACGCTCCCCTTCTACGCTGTCATTGGTTGTTGGTCACGTGTCCTTTACCAGCGGTACATTTAAAATTCATACTTATGAATTAAAATTTTATTTATGACTAAAAAGCGTATTTATGACAACAAACCAAAATTGGTTATCATAAAAAATGCAATATCAAAAGAAAGCTTTTCAGGAAGTTTGCTCTTTTATTGATGAAAATATTGTACAACACAAAAATGCTGTTTTTCTCTTTTATGTAAATATTATACCGAAACCTTGAAGAGATTTGCGGCTGATAATGAAGAAGAGTTTAATGATGATATAGGACAGAGTTATTTCGAGAAGAAATTAATAAAAAATACGGGGACTTACTTAAATTAACTGTGATGCAGCATAAAAATTATAGGGCCTAAGGATCGTGACATTGACGAATATTTGTATTCATTGATAGAAGAAAAGACATTCTTCAGAGTGCTGCTAATATCTTACGCCAGAAAATACTGAATATCAAAAACGCCATTACCAGAAAATATACGTACTTCGGATATATTAAAAGGAGAGTGTTCCATTCCGCAAGATGAGGAGGAAAATTGAAGATACTTTTTAAGAAATTTTTATAACATCTATTTGTAACAAATATTTTTATCATGATAATAAACCTATAAAATTGACTATAATACTCTAATTATGGAATTACTTATGGAATTACAATACTCTAATTACGGTTATGTCAATGATAACCTTACAATCTCCTTTTTTGTATTCGATAAAATTTCAATTCAAACTTTACATTACCACTTAATTGCACTATTCTTCAATCTTCATAAATTAAGAGTTTAATAAAAGTCAGAATAATTAAAATTTTTAGTTAAAATTTTTAATTCATAAGTATGAATTATATGTAAACCCCTCAGAAGTGTCTGCCATCTTGAATTCTAATTTAAAATTACTTAAACTTTCGATTAACGTTTGTTGGCCTGTGAATCAAACACTTTTTGGCTTATATTTTATTACACCTTTCTATTATGCGCAGTACCTGGTGTCCCGGGTTGGGTTAGGCAAACACAGGTATTCTACCTCTCGTCCCATAGATACTAGCCTTACAAAATTTCAAGGTGCATCAAACACTTCATGAAACTTGTGTTACTGGCTCTTGACTAATTGATCCTCACCATAAAGAGCTTGTATTTTTGTGTTCTTTTGTTTAGTATACCCATTTCTATAGGAAAAAGTGTATTTTCAATTCCGGGAATTTGAACTCTACTCGTTCCACACTTCTCAAACTCCCCGGTTTGAGCAGTTTATTTTTTATTAAAAATAAATAGTAGATATCATCATAACCGATCTAGAAAAAAATTGCTAGAAGAACTAATTAATCTTAATTTTAACAAGTCATCTTTAAGAAACTAATATCCCAATTAGCCCCAATTATAAACCATACTTTTAGAGACCGGGGGTCTGGGGGGTGAGGAGCACCCCCAGGTTTACTCAAACTGTGATAGATAAATTTCCAAACTTATGGTCATCAGTATTAAGCCATTAATAGTAAAAGTTTTTAGCACAAGAAATATAAAGCAGTAACCGAGAATCTCGGGGGGGGAGACGATTATGAATTTTCCCCAGTATAATATGTCATCGTTCCCAAGAAAACCAAAGCGCTATAATAAACCCTACTCATAATATGTAAACATTGAATGTTTTGCTTTTTAACAGTGAAGCACTGGAGGGTGTTCCACACCCCCCAGACCCCCCGGTTTGTGCAGTTTATTTTTATTAGAAATAAATTAAAGATATCAGCATAACCGATCTAGAAAAATTCGCTAGAGAAACTATTAAATCCTAACCTTAACAAGTCACCTTCAATGAACTAATATCCCAATTAGTCCAAATCATAAACCATACTTTTAGAGACCGGGGGGTCTGGGGTGTGGAGCACCCCCCAGGTACACTCAAACTGCGATAAATAAATTTGCAAACTTATGGTCATCAGTATTAAGCCATTAATAGTAAAAGTTTTTAGCACAAGGAATATAAAGCAGTGACCGAGAATCTGGGTGGGGGACGATTATGAATTTCCCCAGTATAATATGTCATCGTTCTCAAGAAAACCAAAGCGCTATAATAAACCCTACTCATAATCTGTAAACATTGAATGTTTTGCTTTTAACAGTGAGGCACTGGAGGGTGTTCCACACTCCCCAGACCCCCGGTTTGTGCAGTTTATTTTTTATTAGAAATAAATTAAAGATATCAGCACAACCGATCTAGAAAAAATCTCTAGAGAAACTATTTAATCCTAACTTTAACAAGTCACTCTCAAGGAACGAATATCTCAATTAGCCCTAATTATAAACCATACTTTTAGAGACCGGGAGTCTGGGGGGTGTGAAGCACCTCCCAGATACACTCAAACTGTGATAGATAAATTTGCAAACTTATGGTCTTCAGTATTAAGCGATTAATAGTGAAAGTTTTTAGCACAAGGAATATAAAGCAGTGACCGAGAATATGGGAGGGGGGGATTATGAATTCCCCCAGTATAATATGTAATCGTTCTCAAGAAAACCAAACCATACTCATAATCTGTAAACATTGAATGTTTTGACTTACAACAGTGAGGCACTGGAAGGTCTTCCACACCCCCCAGATCCCCCGGTTTGTGCAGTTTATTTTTTATTGGAAATGAATTGAAGATATCAGCATAATCGATCTGGAAAAAATCTCTAGAGGAACTAATTAATCCTAACTATTACAAGTCACACCAAAGCATTAATATCCCAATTAGCTAAAATTTTAAACCAAAGTTTTAGAGACCGGGGGGTCTGGGGGGCGGAGCACCCCTCAGGTACACTCAAACTGTAATAAATAAATTTGCAAACTTATTGTCATCAGTATTAAGCGATTAATAGCGATAATCAATTTTGTCTGAACATGTTCGGCAGGGTTAAGTAGCTATGACGAACTTTTACGTTAATCAAAGTTTATGAACAGAAAATTTAAATTTCTATTTCTTACAGAGTTATTGCTGCACCAAGCTATTTTGTCTTTTTTTGTTAACTTTTTCGTTAACGAATTTTTGAAAATCTGCTGCCCAGGAAAATTTCAAATGATTATTATCTTCTAATTGGATTCCAACAATTAGCGCATAAAAGTTTTTCGTTTTGAAATTTATTTTCAATGGGTTTATTGTAAGAGAATTTAACTCTTTTCGTTTTTAATGAAAATGTGGAAAAATCTACTTTTCAGAAATTTTGAATTTTATTTTGTTTTTCTGAACAACTCAAAATACTACTAACCCATATAAACATTCGAGACAAGTTTAACTCGGTCATACTCTATTGACTTGGCTAAATACTTAATTAATAACTGATGGGTTTCGGTGTGTGTCAGGTTTAACAATTGCACAATTGAATATGCGGAGAATACTGAAAATGAGAATTTTTTATCTTAAATTTAACAAGTCAAATGTCCTCCAAAATAGAGGACGCTTGCAAATATTTCATATTACAGTGACTTTATAGTATAAACAGTGTGACATATGAATGTCATACGTAAAAAATTGTAAATTTATCATTTTCCGCCATTTCTTTTCTTAAATCCGACTTTACTGTCTTTATAAAGCCAGTATAGTACATAATCTGCATCGCACAGCGAGGTGTAAAGTGCTGGGGCCGCGCTCGCAGAAATAACGGTATAAGTTTAAATAATAGTTTATGAGTAGCCCCATCTTTCTTTAAAACTGAAACTTTTAAAAAATAGCAGGTGTTTTTTTAAATAACTTTAAAAATATTACCTCTTTTAAATTTCATAGTGATATCTTTAGGGGTGTCTTAAATAATGACCACAAAAAATAAATCACACATAAATTTGGAGGAGGTAATATTTTTGAAGTTATTTAGAAAAGTACCTGCTATTTTATGTATAATATTAATTTTACAAAAAGTTGGGGAATTCAGAGTCTACCCTTAAGCGGTAATGTATTACCAGTGTGTATCTGGTGACGATGAGTGTTTTTGAGCAAGATCGAAACCGGTCATGTAGTAAAGCTATTTTTTTGATTCCTATCTGCGTTGATATCCTATGGAAAAGGCTCTGCACCTGTCATGGTTTCTTGTTAATTAAGATTAAAATAGGTTCATATAATATAATATTATGTTTAAAACTAAACTTTATTTTCTTCTCGCGCACACTGATGACCAAGTTGAAATGTCAAAGTCAAATAGGAATCGGAGAACTCAAAATTATTGAAATATTTAAAACAATTGTTTTAAAATATTAAACTAATCAAATAATTGTTAATTTTTATACAGATTTATCTGACGATACAGAAGGACAAGCATTACTCGATATTTTTTCCAAAAATGTAGAAAAAAGCAATAAAATATCAACCAGAAGCGCAGACGTAAAGTGTGAGCACACAGTTAGATTTTTTATTATTGATATTTGATATTCTTTTAAATTATTAGTTACCGATGACGAAATCAAGGAAGTAGCGAACGTTTTAGAAAAAAAATTTCCTAAAGCAGGATTATTTCTACGTACAGGTAATATAATATTATGATTACATTAAAAGATTTTGTTCATCTATTTAAAAAAAATTTTTTCCGTGAGTTTATAGATTAGTGATCATAATTGTCATCAGCCAGCGCTCATGGATATGTACTGTCATCACGTCATTTGAGAGATTACCCCATTTTAACGTCGTGGCAGTACATAACCATTGCCTATTGGCAGTATTCAAGTCAAAACGATTGCTTTTTAGTTTGACTCATTTGTTAGTTTTCTTTGAATTCAAAGCTTATACATTATTTTATTGTACTACATTAAATAATAATATTAATGAATATTAGATGGCATTAAAAGCAAGATTGAAGCATTATCAACAGAGGACAAATATCTAACTAAATACATTTTTGATAAGTTACGTAAAATAGAGAGAATGGTGAGTACTGCAAGCTTTTAACGATCATGTATTAATTAATCCAACAATTTTGTTTATTGCAGTGGACACAAAAAAGTTGAATGCTATTATAAAAAAGGCTACGTCTGAACTATTAAATTTAAGATTAGTGATTCAAGACAAACTTGTTAAAACTGATCCAAATGCAAAGCCAGCGGCCAGACAATTGAGCGATTCGCAGGGCAGTACCACAAGTAAGCTGAATTTAAATTCCATTCTTCTATGTAATCCTAAAATGCAAATAAAGGCTTTGTATTCGAGATCATTAAAGTTGAGATCCAGCGAGCTACTTAATTTAAAAGTCAAAATTGGCACTAAAAATAGATAACTTTATGTTTTTGTAAACCTGCAGTGATCTCAATCCGTCCCTGAACATTTGCAGCAATCAGCTGCATCTCATACATTTCATAAAATAAAATAAATTTTATTTCAGTTACTGAAGAAGAACTACGTCGAGTAGCAACACATTTTAAAAATTCGAAACTTTTCCAAAAAGGCAAGCTTTAAATTTCTTACATTATTGAATCTCAATAAATTTTTTTTATACTTTTAGTATCTACAAAAGTAACACCAAAACGAATTGCTGAGCAATTATCTTTACTTCCACCAACTACCAGAGGCGTAATTAAAGCCCTAATAGAGAAGTTACTTAATAAAGGTAAAATTTAGGAAAAAACAACTTTAAAAATTAATTTCGAATGCAATTTTCTCGTACTCTAGCCTCGCTCATCGAAAATTAAAAATAAAATTTTAGAGTATTTTATATTTATAATATAACTGCAAATGGTAGCAAAGCCGAACAATTAAACAAACATCCCTGAGCGCGACAAAACTCGAAATTATGAAAATTGAATCGCCGGGCCCGAGGGTCAACTGGTAAATGTTATTAAAAATATCTCGGTAGAAAACTAATGTAGAAAATAATAAATCTTTGAGTCACTGTGTCGTAGAAGTGGTTTAACTTGTTAAAAATATTCCTGGGAGCAACAAAACAAGCTGCCAGATCCTAAAGGGAGAGAAAGTGTTAAGACTCAAGCAGCATGCACGAACGGAATAAAATTATATAAGTCAATAATACGCTCTCTTATGTTTCTTATGGTAATTTCGTGAACTTCAAAATTGAATTGTGGGCTTAATATAGAAACCTATCAAATTCTACCTCGCGTTAAAAGCTATTTCTATAGGAAAAGTATACAGGGTGGTCAACTAAGGAATTCCAATTTAAAAGAGAAATAAAACAAAAACTTTTAAGTCAATTTTAATTTTTTTTTTTACAAATAATGTTCAGCTCTTTGGAAATTCATTTCTTAAAAATTACGCTCTCCAAATGTCCACCGTTTTTCTGCTGGCACTCTTCGAGTCGAACCCCGAAATTTAGAAAAACACGTCGCAAAGTTTCTGGACCGATGGCTTGAATTTCCTGACGGATATTTTCCTTCAACGCAATTAGAGTGCGGGGATTGTTGCGGTAGACTACACTTTTGAGGTATCCCCATAAGTAAAAGTCGCAAGGTGTCAAGTCCGGACTTCTGGGGGGCCATGGAAGGTCTCCACGCCGAGAAATCAATTTTTCAGGAAAAAGCGCCTGAATAACAGGTCCCCTGGCTTTAATTCCTGCACTAATTGGATCTTGTAGGGGTGCATGTGTAAATCTTTATGAAGAATGTTTATCAATGACGATCTCTTCACATTTAGAGCGGCCGCGCGCCGGCGTGTCGAGAGGCCCGGTCGGTTGCGAACAGATGCTCTCACTCGCTCTACGTTTGCATCGTTTCTCACAGACCGTCGACGGTTTATCACTCGCTGGAGCAATGTCGAACCAGTTTCTTCGAATGTTCTGACCTATTTCCGAATGAGTTGAGCACTCGGACATTGGTTAAGATTGTGCAAAGCATAATGTGCACGAAAACGACGACGCACAATAATGCAAGAATTTTGATTTTGGTAATAAGCGCGCACACAGAACGAACGCTCCTCACCCGTCCAGCGAACCATGGCGACTGAATTTCCATGAGCCCCTCCTTCGTTTAAGACCAACTCCACTTCTCTATTCCTATTCAAAACAATTTTAGAGCGCTTGTAAATCGAAATTCCTTAGTTGACCACCCAGTACTTTTGAGTTTGAGATTTCTGACTCCAAGCAGTTTTTTATTATTACTAATAGACATAACAAATAATGCGGAAGACAAGGAAATTATCTCTAAATTGTTGTCTCATTTATTGCTCTGATTATTTAAATACATTTCTTGTTGATTTTTACCATTACGATAATTATGCGTTTTCAGGTGGGGCAGGTAAAAGTCTCAAAATGCGTGGATTAGAAACTCAAGATAATTCTCCCGTACCAGCAGATCCACCAGCTGATAGTCCTCCCGTAGCAGCAGATCCACCAAGTGATAGTTCTTCCGGTGAAGCAAATCCACCCGATAATAGTCCTCCCGTAGCAGCAGATCCACCAGCTGATAGTCCTTCCGGTGAAGCAGATTCACCCGATAATAGTTCTCCCGTAGCAGCAGATTCGTCGGATGATAGTCCTCCTGTAGCAGCAGATCCACCGGACAATAATCCTCCCGTAGCAGCAGATCCACCAGCTGATAGTCCTCCTGTAGCAGCAGATCCACCAGCTGATAGTCCTCCCGTAGCAGCAAATCCACCAAACAATGGTGCTCGCGGAGCAGCAAAACTACCGGGTAATAGTCCTTCTGTTGAAGCAAATTCACCAGGTGATAGTTCTTCTGTTGCAGGCGATTCATCGAGCAATATAGCTTCGAAAGCTTTGAAGCAATTAAAAGGCAAGGTTTAAAATCTTTTATTATTGAATCTCAATAAAAACTGTTTATACTTTTAGATTCTTTGGCTAAAGTATCACAACTAATTAATCAGAGAATAATTTCATTTCGATCATTTGTCAAAACCATAACTGAAGCTCTAAAAAATAAATTCAAGAAAAAAGGTACAGTTAATGATAAACATGACAAATAATGCAAAAGCTATTGAGAAGATGAGGAAATTATCTTAAAATTGATGCTTTGTTCTAATTATTTAAAATACATTTCTTGTTGGTGTTTACCATTACAATTATTATGGTTTTTCAGGTGGGCCAGGTGCTAAAAGTCCTAAAATGCGCGGATTAGAAACTCAAGATAATACTCCCGTAGCAGCAGATCCACCAGCTGATAGTCCTCCCGTAGCAGCAGATCCACCAGCTGATAGTCCTCCCGTAGCAGCAGATCCACCAGCTGATAGTCCTCCCGTAGCAGCAGATCCACCAGCTGATAGTCCTCCCGTAGCAGCAGATCCACCAGCTGATAGTTCTCCTGTAGCAGCAGATCCACCAGGTGATAGTCCTTCCGGTGAAGCAGATTCACCCGATAATAGTCCTCCCGTAGCAGCAGATCCACCAGGTGATAGTTCTTCCGGTGAAGCAGATTCACCCGATAATAGTCCTCCCGTAGCAGCAGATCCACCAGCTGATAGTCCTCCTGTAGCAGCAGATCCACCGGAAAATAGTCCTCCCGTAGCAGCAAATCCACCAAACAATGGTGCTCGCGGAGCAGCAAAACTACCGGGTAATAGTCCTTCTGTTGAAGCAGATTCACCAGGTGATAGTTCTTTTGTTGCAGGCGATTCATCGAGCAATATAGCTTCGAAAGCTTTGCAAGAGTTAAAAGGCAAGGTTTAAAATCTTTTATTATTGAATCTCAATAAAAACTGTTTATATTTTTAGATTCTTTAGATAAAGTATCAAGACTAATTGACCGGAGAATAATTTCATTTCGATCACTTATCAAAACCATAAAGGAAGCTGTAAAAGATAAGTTTAGGAAAAAAGGTACAGTTAATGATAAACATGACAAATAATACGAAAGCTATTGAGAAGATGAGAAAATTATATCGAAATTGATGCATTATTCTAATTATTTAAAATATATTTCTTGTTGGTGTTTACCATTACGATTATTATGGCTTTTCAGGTGGGGCAAGTGCTAAAAGTCCCAAAATGCGCGGATTAGAAACTCAAGATAATACTCCCGTAGCAGCAGATCCACCAGCTGATAGTCCTCCCGTAGCAGCAGATCCACCAGCTGATAGTCCTCCCGTAGCAGCAGATCCACCAGCTGATAGTCCTCCCGTAGCAGCAGATCCACCAGCTGATAGTCCTCCCGTAGCAGCAGATCCACCAGCTGATAGTCCTTCCGGTGAAGCAGATTCACCCGATAATAGTTCTCCCGTAGAAGCAGATCCACCAGCTGATAGTCCTCCCGTAGCAGCAATCCACCAGCTGATAGTCCTCCCGTAGCAGCAGATCCACCAGCTGATAGTCCTTCCGGTGAAGCAGATTCATCCGATAATAGTTCTCCCGTAGCAGCAGATCCACCAGCTGATAGTCCTCCCGTAGCAGCAGATCCACCAGCTGATAGTCCTCCCGTAGCAGCAGATCCACCAGCTGATAGTCCTCCCGTAGCAGCAGATCCACCAGCTGATAGTCCTCCTGTAGCAGCAGATTCATCGGGTGAAAGTCCGTCCACTGAAGTAATTCCACCTAGTGCCGACACAACGGCAGTGAGTGCTCGGAGTGGGAAAGGGGTAGAATGTGAGTACTCATTATTTTAATGAAATTAACCTAAGTTAAATTTTACTATTAACTTTAATAATATTACAAGTTTAGTGAAATTTTAATTGAATTAGTAAATTTTTCACATTTACTTATTTAATTACCCCATTATATAGATGCACATTTATATTTTGTTCTACCGAAACTCGTCAGGTGGGCAATGGAATTGGAAAATTTTATGTTTCTTATGCCTGATTTTTTCACCTATAGATAATCTATCTATAAGATAAATTAACGAAGTAGCCAATTATATTTTAGATTGTTTTGTTTTGCTGCTGTCTGATTGGTTACTTCGTTAATTTATCTAATAGATAGATTATCTATAGGTAAAGAAATCGGGCATTAAAAATACATTTTTTGGTTCAAAAATAATTTTTACGTTAATAATAATGTATTATCAAGTAGGTTGAGTTTTTAAAAGTCAAATAATTTTTTAATTATTTGTTTTATTTTTAAATAATTATTAGTATATTTATAATTCAGATGTTTCTATTAGCGGCGTAATTTTTATTAACTTAATAGTGCGATATGAACGGGAAAATTAATTAAATATTTTTAAATTTTTCCAAATTAAAATTTGGCGCTGTCATTATAAGTTAAGTATTTTTCTTCGGCAAATACTCAAGTCAGAAATGGTGCAAACGAGCACAAGTGATATACCTAATTAAGTATAGTTTTTGATGTATCAACTTTGGCTGTAGTTGTCACTAAGAAAGGTCATTTTGAAATTTTATTTTATTATCGCTGTATTTTCTACAGTACTGAATAGTTTAGGCACAAAAAGTCAACTTAAGTAAAGGTAAGTCAGTGATCATTTAAACAATTATTTACATATTTTACATATCACTAAACTTATACAAAACAGTTAATAATATATCGTTTATGAAATGGGGGGTACAATTGAAAAACAAAACCAAAACATAATTTTAATTTATTGTGTGTTTGTAATTTTTGCAATGGCTATGAGGACGACGTTATCTTTGGAAATCTCGACATCTGGAGTCATT
This sequence comes from Lycocerus yunnanus, assembly GCA_036346125.1. Taxonomy (NCBI): domain Eukaryota; kingdom Metazoa; phylum Arthropoda; class Insecta; order Coleoptera; family Cantharidae; genus Lycocerus; species Lycocerus yunnanus. Next base: position 122,399 of record JARFIX010000085.1, read on the forward strand.
TTGAAAATTTTGTTCACGGAGAAAAGTTTAAATTTAACGTTCATATGAATATTAATAAATTCATCTTGGCTTTGCCGGGTTGGCAACAGCCGGGGACCAGATATGGTTCATGAAGAAGAAGAACTTTTATTACGGAATATTTGAGAAAATTAGTTTTCTGGTTTTTGGATTTGGACTGTTGTGTTTCGAAGATGTAGGAATGCATCGTTTTATTAAACGATGGTAGTTTTGATGCTTCGTGATAGCTGTTATGCTCCGAGTTAGGCCCATTACTCTACCACGATGGCAGCGGTTCCTCTTTTTTGAAACCTCTAACGAAGTTCGACGAACCCATTGCTACAACATTTTTTTCTTTCCACATGTCTTATTTAAACTTATCGATTTTGATGATTTAGATAATTTGTCAGGTAAATTATAAAACAAATTTAATATACAGATTATAATTATTAAAAGTATTTATTTTAGGTGAGAAGGAAACAACAATGTTAAATCTACCGATAAATCAAAAGCGTTACTGTCCTACTAAAAGAAAAAAAATGAAAAATGTATGAAAGAAAATGATCCAATTATTTTTCAGCAAGATTACTAAATTTGAAAAGGAGATCTTATCACAAATCTGCTGTATAACCCCAACTTTATAAAAATAAACTAAAGGATTCAATGTCGAGAATGATATTTTTAGTGAAAGTTGTACCCTACTATGAAGCTTTAGAAAAAGCTGCTGTAAGTGCAGAATTTCTCACCGAGCAGATTCCAAGTTGGGAAAATTTAATGTTAGATATGGAAACTTTTATAAATCTAAAACATATAATCCATAAAAAATATAATTACGAATCAACAATTTTTCTTATTTGAAAAGAATACTTAGAGCAAATACCGAAATTTATCTATTTCTTCTGCCAGTTACACCCTTCCTTAGTTACAGCCTAACCCATACGAAAAAAAGTCTAAAGATCGAATTTTTAGAAACAATAAAATTATGTTTCTAATTTAATATACTCGTAACTTTAATGTTTTCCCCCCAGAAAGCGTAGAGGTATAAATTTCCATCAATTATTTTTTCACTTTTCGCCAAATTTAAAACTTTAAGATTTTTATCATTTCACTGAAAGAAATTTATTTTCGCCGTTTTTGAAATTGATCCAATCATGGTAACATTCTTAAATTCAAACAAAGTATGCTTAACTTAGGATATCACATTACTGATTGGTTTCTGCAATATTAGTTACGTACGGCATTCTTAAATTTTACTTCAATTTAAGACCATTGGATGATTGGGTCAATTTTAAGTACATTATTCTAGCTGGTAAGAACGTATTTTTTGCGAGTACTATAGCTAATACATTTTAAATTCTTTTGAAGTTATTAATGTTGTTAATTATCTTAATTTATGTAATTGTATTATTTTTTATTACGAATACGAAGTGGCTTAACTATTTTTTCCTTCGCGCAGTAGCCATAGACGTCTGCAGGAGTTTCTTCAAAGGGAGATTAACCCAATAAAAATAATATATTAAATTCAAAATTAACAAGCTAAGCAAATATGATAAAATTTAAAATATTAAACATCACATTCACCATCATTAGTAGATTTACTAATATTAAATAGTCAAAATAGCATTTTCTGGCCCCATTTCGATAGGCTAATTATTTATCTCAAAAAATTCGGTTTCGGATCATCAAAAAGATTGCGTATAGATATAAGTTTCGGATTTTGTAATAATTATGACGTTAAGGTTATAGAAAAATTTAACAAATTATTTTTATTGCAGTTTTGGGCACACTGAAATTATTAATTAAAGGAATACTAGCAAAAGCAAAGAAAGCAGGAGGTAAGTTGAAAATTTTTCCAAAATGTAGTAACTAAATATTGGATAAAAACACAAAATAATCTCTCCACAAAATTCTACTAGTAATTTGTATAAAAAACCTTTGGCTGGAATGTCGATGGCTTGACGCAAAAGTTTTTGGAGAATTAGAGAAATTATTTTGTGTTTTTATTCAATATTTAGTTAAGTATGAACTTCCACTATATTAATGCAACAAATATAGATTGTTTAAAGTTTAGCAAGTGTGTGGTTCCAACTCCCGTATAATTTTGATCACACAAATTATATTATTCTTTATTTATTTTACAAACTGTTATTTTTCCAGAAAGTTTATAATTCAATTGTCAATTTTATTTAAGAATTTTCATTACTACTAAATGTTGATGACATGAACTGTACATAATATCATGTTTTTAATAATTTATTTTAAAACTTGTAGGTTGATTTGTACATTTTGCACACAAATTTATGTGCATCCATTTATCGTTTTTTGGTTGCTCTAATTAAGATTTTTGACGCGAAATTAGATAAAAAGATTACTTATTTCTGACTAATTGCATCAACTGCTATTAATATTGGACGTAAAGTAATAATAGTTTTATTTTAGGAAAGAAGCCTAAACCTGTAATGCGAAGTTTTACAAGCAAATTAAGTAATCCCACGGAACTGTTGGATCTTCTAACGAAAATATTACCAGATTGTAAAATGCTAGTGAAGGCATCTCAGGAGGGAAATCCTATGACAGCACTACCAAATTTGGTTAATATTCTTGATGCAATACGAAACTTCATCGCTTAAATTTATCAAACTTGCTGTGCCAAATATCTTTTTTCTATAATTTATTCTGTTGAAATGCTGTAATAAATTTAATTTACATACGAATTGTTATTGTTGTTATTTATAAAAAAATATTTGTTTTTCAGAAGTGTGCTTTCTAGAGGAAAGATTTACTTGTTCAATTCGTCCTCGTGGAAGTTTTTTAGTAACTAATCCTTCGCATTTGAAATTTTAGTAACATTGAAACGCCTCGGTGTTAATTAATATGTAATAAAATATTAGAATGTTTTATTTCTATTGCAGATTAATTAAACAAATTAGCAAACACGATAGTCTACCGAATTAAATAGACGCTTGTAGTTTTTAAAGGTAAATCACAAATTAATAAATTAATTGTATAAAATAGTACTTTGCAATACTAGTGCGAAAAGGGCGTTATTATCTTTCTGCAAATGCGTTGCAAATCATTTTTTTAATATATAGTTAATTATTCACCATGGTTAGCACTTGAGAATGAGAATGTCACAAACCTATATTCGAGATTACAAAGAAGTACTTATAAACCCCGACAACCCCGACAAGTGGTAGTTTAATTTTGAGTGCCCTGGAAAAATTCACTCAATTTTATGGAGATGATCCACACAGTTGTAAATAATTTCCGAGATTGTTCTTCTATTAGGGCATTAATATGGGTTTGATGGCCATCGTAATGAGCGGTTTGAATCCACAGAAGGAATTATCTAACTGCAACCTAAATCCATATTACTTTAATGCCGTCTAGCCCAGCTGAGTCTTACGATACTCATTTTCTTTATCTTCCTCTTATTTTAGACAGAGTGTCTGTTTTTACCAGCGGTAAGCTTGATTGCACTTCGAAGGCAATATTAATTATTTTGCAATTTAAAATGGTCAGCTTAGATATTCTATTATTAATTAATTTGTCAATTATGAGGGCCCCATGGCTTCACATCCTGGCACGGAAATGGTCATAAGAAAGTTAAATTTTTCTTTATGGGAATTTAGCACTTGGTCACGGTAAGTACCATGCTAATAACCGGCTGTCTAATTCGCTTAATGCTTAATTAAGTCAACAGATGTGTCCAAATGATCCTATAGGGTATTTCGTATTTATGTTTTTATATTTTGAAAAATCAATAAAAATTACAAAGGTTTACTTGTTTTTTTAAGTGAAAATAATCAAAATATACGTAACTTTTAAAGGAACTTATTATGTTAACGATTTTATTGGTTTTAGACACACAGAAAATGAAATACCTGTATCCCGAATTTGTAAATTGTTAACAATTTATTATTATTTTTAATTTAAATTAAACAGTAATTAATATTGTGTGCTAGTTTTGTATAGTGCCATGTGAATTTTGTGTAATTAGTTTTATTTAAATAATAAATGTGTTTATAAAAATTACGTAATAAATGAAAAAATTTTATTATTCTCTCATGAATATTTAAAATATTATAAAAAATACCCTGCCTAAGGTAATCATCTAAAACATTTAATATAAATGCATGATTTACAGAAACGTTAAATAAATCGATGAATTAAAGTAAATAAATCATTAAATAAAAATAAATTAATCTTACAATACGAGTAAATTTATTTATCAATCAATGAAAACATTTTAAACATTCAACTAATTTTTGCATTAACTTGTATTATTCATTACAATTAAATAAAATATAGATATTTATTCATCAAATCCATCAAATCGTTAAAGCAAATCAATGATTCAATTAATTGTTTCTATGATTTGTTCACTGTTTTTTCAATCTTGAAATCTTTTAATTTAATTTAAATAAATAATTATCCGATTTAATTCAATAGCTAAAATTCAATAAATTTTTTTGTATGATTTCTTTAGTTGAAATTGTAAATTTTTTTACTTTTACAGAATGCTCGTACTATTTAATTAAAAATAAAAATAAAATTTAACATAGTTTTACCCTCAGTAAAAAAATAAAAATATAAAATTAATTTATTGCATATTTATGATTTCACGATTATTTTTACTAAAACTACGACTTCAAAATGATTTAAATTTTTATGCTTAAAGGTGCATTGAACTTGGAAACCTTAGCAATAGGCGTTTCAATTTAAGATCGCAGCGCCATAGTGGCTATTAGTGGTATTAACATTGTTGGTATGTTTTTTTATAGTTCGCTGTCGTGTTTATAATTATATTAAATATAATTTAATTTTTAAAGGTTTAATTTGTAAACCAAAAAACAGATTCTTTTGCTGTGATTTTCATAAAGTTTGTTATCATCTTTTGCACTTCTTCGTGCTCATCTTCACTTCCGATACTGCACAAAGATATGCATTTGAAAAAAACAATTACCGTCTGCCTTAAAGTCTATAACTGTATGATGTGGATGAAACAATGAATTCCTTATTTTTATAAAGTTTAAATTTATATACACTAAAAGCTCAAACTTCTCACAAAGCCATGTTTGTTATTTTTGATTTATGGGAAAAACGGAATTTTAATTTCGCCGTATTACAATCGATTACGCCGACAGACAAGTCATCATCTTCAATAATTGAATTATTGTTACAATAGATTTTGCCATTCTTCTTTTGAGAACAACGTTGTGAAAATGTTTTAAATTACTAATAGGATGATATTTTTTTTCAACAACTTTCCTAGTTTCGTAACATGCAGATTCTTTTGCTCTGAATTTCTTCAATAACTTCTTATATAAGGTGGTTTTGTCCAACCACCTTTGCGATCGTCAGGTCTACAATTTTGTCGACATTTGATCCAATCAACTAGCTGCACAATAAGGTGTGCAAACTAGCCTTCTAAAGTAGAAAGTCAGATTCAAGATGGTAGAAAGCACCACGAATTTTATCAAAATCCTTATTGCCAATAATTACAGGACCCATGCTTCCAAAAATACAAAACTGAAGCTAACCCAAATCGTACTAATAAAACAATAAAGCAAATAAAACAGATGAAATAAGTCGAGCAAAAGAACAAACCCGTATTTACATAAGGCGAAATTCACGAACCAATCAATCAATATGAACAATATCCACGATATAGGCACCAATCTTCAAGATAGCATGGCTCAAATTTAAAGTATTAAATTGTCTCATGAAGTTAGAAATGCTAACAGTTTTGTGCATTTCATCAACAAATGTAAAACCAAATTCAACAATAATAATTATATTGTAGTGAACTTTTATAATTTATATAAATGTGAGCCAAATGAAACTATGAACTTCTTCTTGTTGGTCAAGCCAAATAGTTGTGAACAATTATCTTAAGTTTCAATTTCTAACCTGTAAATTTTACAATTTGATTCAAAGTTTTACTAATAAAATAACTATATTGGCGCGATAAAAAAAATTATTAATTGTTTTGAGTTAATTAACTTAGGTCCCATCCAATCAACTTTGTCTAAATAAAGTTAATGGTAAGTATAAAGGTGAGAGTTCGAAATCCCGGGTTCGAAAATACATTTTTTCTATAGAAATGGCTATACCAAACGAAAGAACACAAAAATACAAGCTTTCTAAGGTGAGGATCAATCTTGTCGGAGTTGTAATAAGGCCACAATTTAATTTTGAAAATTGCAATTTTCCCATAAGAAATACATGTAAGTGTATTATTGCGTAAGATTGCGCAGTAATTTTATGCATTTGATGACCGTCCGTGCTGATTTACCTAGCGGTTCTACCTTAAGGCGGGGCCAACTAGAGCAGTGGTGGAAACGAGTCAGTCGCTCCTGAGATCTACCGCGTCAACTTTCAAACTTTTCGATTTGGAGCCGCTTAAGAGCCGCGAAATCTATTTGAGGTCTGCCAGATGGCGACACAATCAAAAACATACAAATTTCTAGGATCGTTTTCACTTTACTAAGATAGAATTCTTATAAATTGAAATAGCCATTTTAATAAGCGATAATCAACTTGACGCTTGATATATTTTAAAGCTTTCAATATTGAATACTTTCGAAACTACGAGCTTGTAAATAATCAAAATTTAATAAAAAAAAATTCACAGAAATTAACCAAACTAACTAGATTTGAGCTTCACTCTATTTCAAATTTTATTTGAAAATTTCAGATGAATCGCACGTCCCGAATAGCTTAAAACCATCTTTTGTGATCTAAATATTTACAATAAGTTTATTTGTAAACCAAATTTTGAACTCCTAAAAGTAGCTGTGTAGGAATCAACCGTGAGATGACACTATTTACGTATACATCATCGACGTACGTACGTACCTAGTAATTTTATAACGTATGTCGAATACGACCTGTCATCTGTTGATTTCGTAACCTATAACTTTGTATTTCAAAGAATCAATTTTGTAAAATGTATGTGTTGTGTAATTAATAATTAATTGTAATAATTTATGTAATTAATTTGTGTGTTGACAATCAAAATGCAAGAACCGAGATGAAGTGAAATTTTCTCTTGTTTTACATATAAGTAGAAGTATGGATAACAATGTTTATTTACAATTTATCTCCGACTTTTGTACATACATTATAGTTTAAATAGAAACACCAATTAAATATATGTAGTAAGTATAATACTTTTGTTTTTGAAGTTACACGTTTTAAATTCTTTGTGTTTTCACAGCTATTTCGATAACCCAGAAGATGTCAAACGGAGCGATTTGTACACAAAATTAACTAAGAAAATCTTAAAGTTGATCAAAAAATTGTCAAGTAATTAGTAAAATAATTGCTGACCCACTAAAAGTGCAGTGTTTTCGACTTTCGTGTCAAGTGAATAACCATGTTTGTAATGTTCTTCAAAATTCTTACAGGATAAGTACATATCTTACAGGATGTGGGATGACATCACCTCAGTGCAGTTTGTTTTATCGGCGAATTTTATAGTGTTGTATGTACTATATTTATGTGCCGTTTTTTATTATTGTTAGGTAAGTAAGAAATAAAACATAAATAACGTATGTCTTTATTTAATCAGAAAAGTACTAGCTTTGAAATTACAGCATTTATTTCTGCATTTATCGTCTGAATCCGAATCACGTTGAATCACTATTTTAGAATCGAAGTAAGTACTTTATTGTTTTGCTTTTTAGTTTACTTGCAAAAGAATTTATTTTTAAAAGTACTGGGCCTGTTACATTTTATTGAGAAATTAAAATTCCGCTCAGGGCGGGCTTTACTTTATTTTTATTTAACCTCATTTAATTAATATTAAATACAGTGAGTAAAAAAACGAGTTGGACACCTAAGAAAATTTCAGTAAATCGTTTGTATTTCAATTATTTCTGTAGAAAATTAATTAATTTCAATGTTAGTTGGTAAAGTATTGAATGTACTAATTAATATAATAGTTTAATTTATCGCCCATACTTTCATTAGCGATAGTGGACGTTGAAATTATTGCAACGGACCCCAGGACTTTTACATTTACTGTATTACAAAATAACTAACTATAACAATTTTCTTCTAGAAATGTCAGCCGAAGGGGAAACGGCAAAAAAATTTTCCCCTATACGTTTTCCAACCCCGGCGCCAACTCCACCACCAACCCCGGCGCCAACTCCACCACCAACCTCAGAAAGAACTAAAAAAAAGAAAAAAAAAAAGAGAAGAGTTCCAATAGACTTAAGATTAAAATTAAAAGGCCGTAAATCCCCTCACAGGCGGCGGTCACCGCCTAGTCGACGGCGGTCACCGCCTAGTCGGCATCGATCGCCAAGAAGGTCGGCGCCCAAAAATATTTTTACATTTACTAAATGCTTAATAAAATAAAAAAATTTACTAAATAAAAACTTCACAGTTTGTTATATTTTTATTTGCTGATAATAATAATGATGATGTTTACTAAGTCGACAGTCACAAGTTGTGGAGAGCTACTAGTTGCTCCCTGATATCTGTCGGGTATCCAAATTTTGCTGGGCTTCTTTCTTGATGTCCATTAGAAATTTTTAAACGTACTTTCAAAATTCAAAAATTTCCAAATTTTGCTGGGCTTCTTTCTTGATGTCAATTAGAAATTTTAAACGTACTTTCAATATTCAAAATTTCCAAATTTTGCTGGGCTTCTTTCTTGATGTCAATTAGAAATTTTAAACGTACTTTCAAAATTCAAAAATTTCCAAATTTGAAGTTCTTGAAGTGGAAGGTTGGGGATCCAAAATTTCCACATGTGCTGTGTTTCTTCTTTTCTTCTTTTCTTCACTAAGCTTCTTTTTTTCTTCATAAGCGGTAATTGCTCTTGTAATATATGGAGGATCAACGCATTTTTGTTTTCTTCAAATTTCCTCTAATTATTTCAGGAGCTATACATTCTTGATAAAATTGACACAAAATTGGCAACATTTTGAAATCCAGAAATTTTCATCTCTGTCTATTATCTGGATATGAATAGGGATCTTGTCATTGACATAAACGACAAAGTAGCATTTACTTCTTTTGGTGATATTCAATTGTCCTTGAATCTAACAAATAAAAAATTTTAAATCTTTAAAAAAATGAAATTAAAGCAGTAATTACCTGATAATAATAATTATGCCGTTGTTTTAAGCATATGCCATTATCATTTTTAATTAAAAAGGAATTTTTTAAAAGCGGAATCAAGTTCTCGATACTGTGAGCGTCTTTGTCTGGGGCATAAATACATTTCACCTCCACAATTGCATCTTGACCAACCAGTCCTGCATAAAAAAATGTAAATAACATAAAAAAGGATAATACAGTATTTTCAAAATTACCATCTGGCGAAGCACCCAAGAAACCATACTGTTCGTCGATCCAAAAACCTGAAGGTTGAACAATAATATCTAACATTTGCTCTAATTTCAGTATTGCCACACTTTCTTTGGCTATACCATATTCTGTGGCATCAGTAGAAAATATGGAAGGCATCAAGCATGCCTTAACGAAAGAGTTACAAGGTGTATGCGGTCTCCTGTTTATAACTTTTCCAAACAATGAAGCTGTCAAACGCATCTTTCGTTCAGTTTCATATACTTTATTACCAAATTGACCAACCGATTCTTTTGAATATTATCAATTCATCTCTGTCTATTACTGGATATGAATAGGATCTTGTCTTACATAAAACGACAAAGTACATTTCTTCTTTGTGATTTCTTCCTTGAATCTAACAAATTAAAAATTTTAAAATTTAAAAAATAAATTAAAGCGTAAAAAATAATAATTTGCCCTTGTTTTAACATAGCCATTATCATTTTTAATTAAAGGAATTTTTAAAAGGAATCAAGTTCTCATATGTGAGCTCTTTGTCTGGGCATAAATACATTTCACCTCACAATTGCATCTTACCCAACCCGTCCTCATAAAAAATTTAAAAACATTAAAAGGATAATACAGTATTTTCAAAATTCCTCTAAACAAAGAAACCATACTGTTCGTATCCCTGAATTGAACATAATATCAAAATTTGTCTAATTTCGTATTCCACACTTTCTTTGGAAATTTTGTCTCAGTAGAAAATATGGAAGGCATCAAGCATGCCCTAACAAAGAACAAGGTGTTGCGGTCCCTGTTTAAACTTTTCCAAAAATGAAGCTTCAAACCATCTTCGTTCAGTTTCATTACTTTTTAAATTGACAACCGATTATTTTGAATTTATCAATTAGAAAATTAATGAAAACAAAAATTTTTAAATAATTTTGGAAATTTTTAGAAATGCAAAAAGACAAACATAGTCGACCTGAATTATAAATTGAAAAAACCTCGGGGACGGGTAATAAAACCGAACTCCGATTTTGACCATTTTTGAAGTGGATTATGAAAGATGATGGTCTAATTAGCGCATAAAAAAAATAAAATTTGCGGATTATTCACACAATTTTGAAAAAAACGGCTTTAAAAATTTATTAACAATGCAATTTACTCATTGGCTCTATTGAACTGTAACCCCGCCCACCAAAATTAAAATGGGCTGTGGCAACATTTAAAATACCAGAATCTCGTTTTTTACAACTAATTATGAATGATAATGGTGTAATTAACTAATAAAAAGAATTAAATTTGTGATCGGACAACAAATTTTCGAAAAAAAATCACTTTTTGTGTGAATTTGTTTCGGAGGTGGTTGCACTGTCAAAACCTACTCTCCGCACACGCCCGCGCCCGTCCCGGGCGCTGGCGGCGTTCGAGCGGTTTTGACACGTGCTAAACTCATTAAAAACATCCCTTAAGCGGCTCCAACTCGAAAAGTTTGAAAGTTGACGCGGCAGATCTCTGGGAGCGACTGGTATCTCCCACCACTAGTCACTGTCGACCCAGGCACAGCACACGTACCGCCAACAGAATGAACGCCATATTGGAATTTTACTACACAAAATACACTTACATGTATTTCTTATGGGAAAATTGCAATTTTCAAAATTAAATTGTGGCCTTATTACAAGTCCGACAACAATGATCCTCACCTTAAAGAGCTTGTATTTTTATGCTCTTTCGTTTGGTATACCCATTTTTATAGGAAAAAGTATACTTTTGAGTTCAGGTTTATTACCTCGACCCAAAACCTCAACTATATTTTCTTTTACAAAAATACTAAATATTGAGGGTATTACACTAGTTTTTTCGACTTCTTTATACGCTAAAATTGCTGGTAAATTTTATCATAATTATATAGTACTAATCATTTCAAAGAAATAAGTATTGAAAAAAATTGGTCAGAATCGTACCGTTTTCGAATCATAACTAAATTAAAAATACAAATTTTTCAAAAATAACGGTAAAAGTTGGTAAAAGTGCTAAAAAGTCGTAAACAGTTGAATTTACAACTGCGATGTTATATAAATTTTGTTTATTTTAAAACACTACAACATGAATTTTTAAAATGTCAAATTTTAAGAACTAAATTGGTTTGCCGATTTTTAATTTTTTTAGTTTTTTTGGATTACAACATTTTTATTATCAATATCTGTCGGCCGCGTTGAATTCATAGTGATAGGCATTTCGAGACATTATGGAGCCACCGCAGTTTTTTTTATGATCATCAAGTCACTATTTATACATATCGACTGATTGATACTTTGATTGAATCGCCCAACATCGTTTCCAAAAAGAACAAGGAGGATAATTTTTAATTTTTTGGATCATATTATTATACAGCGTGACCCACAAGAACTCGGACAAATCATTAAAAAAAACTTATTTAAACCCAACAATTCAAAAATTTAAAAATAGATAACAGTTAACAACAACCTTACGTACATCATAAATTATAAAATTTCAAAGCGGCTTTCTTCTGCGTGGATGCAGAGTTTTAAACGTCGAATGAAACTTTCGTACCTCTTCTAGGGATATTTTGTCCCATTCCTGACGCAAAGATTGTTTTAGTGATTTCAAACTTTTGTGGGTTTTGCACACGGTCTGGTCTCTAAAATTAAATATATGGCGTAATCCATTGGGTTGAGATCTGGTGAGTATGGAGGCCATTCAGCGTAACTGATAAAATCAGGAAAATTGATTCGGTACTACTCTTGCGTAGTTTTCGCCTTGTGGGCAGTTGCAGAGTCTAGTTGAAAGGTGCAATGTTGGTCACCAAAGTGCTGTTGGGCCGCCGTAAGAACTACAGCCTCTAAAATATCCCGGTGGTAGATTTCTTTATTAATTTTTACTCCTTCTTCCACAAAACCCAAAGGTGTTTTACCGGTTGCACAAATACCGCCCCAAACCATGAGAGACTTGGGGTATTGGGATACCACTTTGTCAACCATTCTTGAATACAGACGAGTTACCTATTGTTCACTGTTTTGGGTTGTGATTGATTTATAATTTTGCTTTTAGTCAATACCAAGTTTTGTTGGAAGGCGAAGATTCTGCGGAGAAGAGAATGCTTTCTTGAAAACCGATAGGATTTGAGCCAAGCAATTCTGTAACACTACGTCTGCTTTTTGGTGAGTAAAATTACAATTTCTTTTGCATTCCTTTGGCGGGATTTGTTGTGACTCTGTTAGAGTAAATTTTGAAAACGGAATTTTGGTTCCGAAGTATCACTCAGGGGTGTGAGAGACCAATTCAGCGGATTGTTAAAATTTTTTTGTTTAAATTTAACTGAAGGTTCCCCCAGTAAAATTTTACCCCCCGGTAAATATTCACTAGTGAAATTTTATTAGTGAATTTTACTCCTGGTAGATTTAATTTCACTAGTGAATTGGACGAAAAATAAATAAAATCAAATTATAGTGAATATTTACCGGGGGTAAAACTTGATGCGATTACAACGGGTAAAATTTCCAAAAAAATAGATTTATAACCCCAAAAATATCGGCTCATTGGGTATTTGTCTCTTTTCTTATCAGTTTTTATCGGTACTTATTAATATACGTTACGTATATATTATAAACTAATAATACGTATTAATATTATTAATAATCGATTAGAAAGGGAAAAGACGTGAAAGATAAAATAATTTAATTACTCATTTAATTATTAATAGTATATATTATTATATTTTAATAATACGTATTAATATTATTAATAATCGATTAGAAAGGGAAAAGACGTGAAAGATAGAATAATTTAATAAAGTATGTCTTCAATAAAGTATAAATTTTACAATAAATATTAATTTTTATTGCGTTACTTCTATAAAAATGATTATTAAATTAAAATTTAACACCTAGGAGGATAACTGAGCTATTAAACTAAATTATTTTTCGTAAGCTTTCAGTTAATAGTAATAAACCGAAGATGGATTTAATTTCATAGTAAATTATACATTTTAATTGGGTTCACGTTTTATTTTTTTTGACGACAATGAAAATCTAATAAATTTGATTAATGTTTACATATAAGCTTTTTCAAATTTGGAATTGCCCAATTCGTAACTGCAACTAGGTCTCGTTATTAACATGGGGGTCTTAAAATTATTTTTAGTGGTTTTTGGTTTTAATAATTATTTTAATCAAGTTTATAGCAAATCAGTAGGTAAGTGTGCTATAGTTTTTAATATATTAATTAGTAAATGTTTTAATAAATATAAAAAAATTGCATTAATTTAAAATTTAATTTTCATAATTTCATATAGTAATAAGGGCAGTATGTATTGCTAGTTAGAAGAATGAGTGATTTTAGTTTTTTTGTTTGGAAATTTTAGAAGTTTTTATTATTGTTATGGGTAAAACCGAACTGACCGAGCAATAAATATAAAAAAATCTATCCTCATAAGTTGTTCGCAATTTTGAACTTAATGAATAGTTCTGAGATTTGAATTTAACAATATAAACGAACAGGAAGGTATTGAAGGGTTCCAGCCGTAATTTTTTTTTTAATTTCAAAAAAATTTGAAAACTTTTCTTCGCAAAAAAATGAAAAGAAAACAATAAATTTTGGAAGAAAATGTTATTAATAAAATTAGAAACAGTGATGTTATTACAATTTTGTACTTTTTCCGTAAATTATATATGTATTTACGCGCACGGCGTTTTGATATTAATTTTTAGTTTATTATAAAAAAGTATTGTTTTCGTGCATAAAAAAAATAAGATTTTAATGGATTTACACATTTTGAGGTCCCATGAGTGAAATAAGACCATTTCCAAAAAATGTCCGTGTGTGTGTGGTCAAATTTTGTGTGCGGTTTACAATAGGCCAGTCAGTAAAGGAATTGTATGTTGCAATCGGTGGTGTAGAAGATTTTATTTTTTTAACTTGTATAAATAGGTACAAGCATGTGAAAAACCAAAATGCTAACACGGGCGACCTCAGGAGAACTTTTGGCAGCCAAGAACTTCAAAATTTTAGAACTTTTTTTAGTTTTTTGCATATAACTCCTAAACCGTGGATCCTCTCAAAACATTTGTGGTTTAACAAATTAAAGAGCGTTAAATTCTGCGTCGAATGAGTACCACAACTTAATAATTTGGTCAAGTGGTATGGTCGAAAACTGCGGTCAAAAACGACGATTTTCCCAATTTTGTCAAAACTGAAATACGTTAAGGGTGCGCGTCCGGCATCGATTGCGCTGCACTAAATTCGTTGTATTTTAAATAACCCTAATTTAATTCAAAGCTCAAATGAAAAACAACCGGGATTTCACGATTCATATTTTCAAATAAAAATAATGTATATAAGAGATATATGTATATAATTGGAACATAGCGATTTTATCGGATATCTCCGTATGTTCCAATTATATACATTTACCACCTTATATAAATTCGATTTTATATTAGAAAATATAATAATGCAATAGTCTTTTAAATTTGTTGGTTATAAACACAGAAAAGTTTAATTATATGTATAACAACAGCGCCATCTTTTCGCAATTTTTTTATGAATAGATAACATCGACAAGTTTTAAACCACGATATCACAAATACAAAAATTACGAAATTACGTGAATTTGACGCACTGAGCGCCATCTACAAAACCAAGAAAATTTTTGTCGAACCACAGATAAGAAACAACTTCTCCCACCAAAATTTTTCCGTCCTTAAGGGATGTTTTAATGAGTTTAGCACGTGTCAAAACCGCTCGGGCGCCGCCAGCGCCGGGACGGGGGCGGGTGGTTGCGGAGAGTAGGTTTTGACAGTGCAACCACCTCCGAAACGAATTCACACAAAAAGTGATTTTTTTTCGAAAATTTGTTGTCCGATCACAAATTTAATTTTTTTATTAGCTAATTACACCATTATCTATCATAATTCGTCGTGAAAACCGAGATTCTGGTATATTTACTGTCGCCACATCCTCTTTCAACTTTGGGGCGGGGTTACAGTTCAAAAGAGCCAATGATAAAATTGCATTCCAAATTAACTCTAAAGCCGGTTTTTCAAAATTGTGTGAATATTCCGCAAATTTTATTTTTTTATATGCTAATTAGACCCTCATCTTTCATATTCCACTTCAAAATGGTAAAAATCCCGACCCGGGATTTCGAACCGTCACCAGTACATTAATTTAACATGCATTTAAACTCATCACCTACAGGATGATTCATACTAAGTATAATAAAACAACTAAAAATAAAATTTTTACAACTTAATAACTAATTAAAATTAAAAAATCTTGTTTGTTAGAATGTTAAAAAACATTAATTGTTTATTAATATTCTTTATTAAAGAATATTTGCAACTATTATTTTTATTTGTATTGCACTTTTTATTCACAATTACTGTTTATCGTTCGTATTCTGCATCTTTTTATAGAAATTTTATCTCAATAGAAATTTTGGGATGTGAGAGTCCATTTACTGCTTTGCGGATACAAACCAACAATGCAATTTTGGCCATCCATTGATAAATTAAATTATGTTTCGTAATGGAATTGACCTGACAACAATTCCTGGTAAGTTACGTTACCTTTTGATTTCAAAAAGCGCCAAAATTTGAATTTGGAGAAATTAAAAAATTAATAAAACAAATTTTTTTAAATAACTTGGGAAATTTTTTAGAAATGCAAAAAAAGACAAACATAGTCGACCTGAATTATAAATTGAAAAAAATCTCAACTATATTTTCATTTCAAAAAATACTAAATATTGAGGGTATTACACCCTTGATTAAACGCTAGTTTTTTTCGACTTCTTTTATACGCTAAAATTGCTGGTTAATTTTATCAAAATTATATAGTACTAATCATTTCAAAGAAATAAGTACTGAAAAAATTGGTCAGAAACGTACCGTTTAATAACAGTTAATAATAACAGTTAGCGTTAATTAGAGTAATCGTTTTAAGCCTAATTGCGAATACTTACAGGTAATTCCTTGCATTTTTAAAATTGGTTTGCCGATTTTTTTTTTTTATTTTTTGGATTACAACATTTTTATTATCAACATCAATATTATTATATTTTAATAATACGTATTAATATTATTAATAATCGATTAGAAAGGAAAAGACGTGAAAGATAAAATAATTTAATTACTCATTTAATTATTAATAGTATATATTATTATATTTTAATACTACGTATTAATATTATAAATAATCGATTAGAAAGGAAAAGACGTGAAAGATAGAATAATTTAATAAAGTATGTCTTCAATAAAGTATAAATTTTACAATAAATATTAATTTTTATTGCGTTACTTCTATAAAAATGATTATTAAATTAAAATTTAACACCTAGGAGGATAACTGAGCTATTAAACTAAATTATTTTTCGTAAGCTTTCAGTCAATAGTAATAAACCGAAGATGGATTTAATTTCATAGTAAATTATACATTTTAATGGCGTTTACGTTTTATTTTTTTTGACGACAATGAAAATCTAATAAATTTGATTAATGTTTACATATAAGCTTTTTCAAATTTGGAATTGCCCAATTTGTAACTACAACTAGGTCTCGTTATTAACATGGGGGTCTTAAAATTATTTTTAGTGGTTTTTGGTTTTAATAATTATTTTAATCAAGTTTATAGCAAATCAGTAGGTAAGTGTGCTATAGTTTTTAATGTATTAATTAGTAAATGCTTTAATAAATATAAAAAAATTCAATTAATTAGAAATTTAATTTTCATAATTTTCTAATGTAATAAGGGCAGTATGTATTGCTAGTTAGAAGAATGAGTGATTTTAGTTTTTTTGTTTGGAAATTTTAGAAGTTTTTATTATTGTTATATTGTTATGGGTAAAACCGAACTGACCAAGCAATAAATATAAAAAAATCTGTCCTCATAAGTTGTTCGCAATTTTAAACTTAATGAATAGTTTTGAGATTTGAATTTAACAATATAAATGAACAGGAAGGTATTGAAGGGTTCCAGCCGTAATTTTTTTAATTTCTAAAAAATTTTGGAAACTTTTCTTTGCGAAAAATTAGAAGAAAACAAAAAATTTTTGAAGAAAATGTTATTAATAAAATTAGAAACAGTGATGTTATTAAAATTTTGTACTTATTCCGTAAATTATATATTTTCGCGCACGGCGTTTTGATATTAATTTTAATTTATTATGGGAAAGTATTGTTTTCGGGCATAAAAATGAGATTTTAATGGATTTACACATTTTGAGGTCCCATGAGTGAAATAAGACCATTTCCAAAAAATGTGTGTGTGTATGGTCAAATTTTGTGTGCCGTCTACAGTAAAACCTAATAATTGTAAATGTTTTACTTCTTGTTGAAATTATATGTTGTATAAAATATTTTAAAAGGTTTTAAGTTTAATGAAATTAAAAAAAATTTAATTATTTTTAAAAATTCTAATGAAATTTGAAAATTTTCCAACTCACATTAAAATTTAGGACCTCTTTTGCATAAAGTGGTTTTGTCTTTTCAAGTTATCATCAGCTAAACTGTCCCTAAATGAATGAAATGGATTAAAATCCATTAAAAATAAAATCAAAACTATATTGGAAAATTTTTATAAAATTAATTGACATGTGTTTTGACAAATCTATATCGACATACTATGTAGATTCTAAAATTGAATGTCACAAGTAAACAAAATTATTCAAAAAATGTTTTATAATTCAAAAAACAAGATTACCCTTTTCACCGTCCATGGGTTTTGGACCTAATGAAATAATAGGTTTTCTCATGTCTTTTCAAAACTCATCAACAAAATTTAAGAACCAAAAATTGTGAAGTTCAAAGTAAAATCTAATAGGAATTTTGAAGCCAAATTTGGAATTTTTATTGAATATAATTGGTATCCGTGGTTGAAGTACAGCTCGATTATAAGAAACAACAGTAAAAAAAAACTCCTTTTAGGATCTGCTTATATTTATATTGACACAAACGTAAAATCAACTTGTTTTTATAAAAACACCATAGCAACCAATAAACAAAACAACCTAAGCTACCTATCACTTGAACTAAACTACACAAATTTAAAATTCAACACTCCCACTTTTAGTTACAAGTGACCGCAGAAAAACACCACCAAAATGTTAATCATTTGACATAACATTCATTAACGTACAAAAATGTTTATGCTTGTTCTTAGTTAAAGCTTTTGTCATGATGTCCGCTATCTGGTCATCTGTATGTACATATTTCAATTCAAAAAACCTTTCCTCATATTTTTCTCGAATGAAGTGATATCGAACATCGATGTGCTTTGTTCTTTTGTGAAACTCCGGATTCTTCACAAGTCGAATCGCGCTTTGGTTATCCATGAAGATGCTCGGTGCATCCAATTTTGTTTGCAACAATTCACAAATCATATTCTTTAACCAAATCAATTCTTTCATGGCATGTGCTGCTGCCATGTACTCGGATTCTGTTGTTGACAACGCAACAGATTTTTGGCGTTCCGAACTCCAGCTTATGATGCCACCCCCGAACATGAAAACATATCCAGACGTTGATCTTCTAGTTTTCACATCACCTGCATAGTCTGCATCACTGTATCCACAAAAATATAAATCGCTTCCACCTTCAAAACGAATTCCTGTGTTCATTGTACCACTAATATACTTTAGAATGCGTTTGACTGCATTTACATGGGCAGCTGCCGGCTTTTCTAGGTATCGACTGACATTGCCAACCGCAAAACTGATATCCGGCCTCGTTGCCACAGCTAAGTACATTAAACTTCCAATTGCTTCACGATATGGAAAATTTACTACTTCTTCTGCCTCAAAATTACCCAAATTTTGTGCACTGTCCGATGGTGTTGCCACAGCATTACAATTTTTCATGTTAAATCGATCAATTACCTTTTCTGCATATGCTTGTTGATGCACATGAATCGATCCATCTGATCGTTGATCAATTTCGAGTCCTAGAAAACACTTGAGTTCGAAAACTGTGATTTCAAACTCCATTTGTAAATGTTCGATTACCGGTGAAATGGCATCTTCCTTTTCTGCTGCAATTAGACCATCGTCAACATAGATTGCTAAAATGAACATACCATCTTTGCCATTACATACAAAACACACGGATCTGATTCGCAAGCTTTGAAACCAAATTTATTTATAAACGAAGTGAACTTTTTGTTCCAGCACCGCGATGCCTGCTTCAAACCATACAAACTTTTTGACAACTTGCAAACTTGTTCACTGCCATCGTCGTATCCAACTGGCTGATACATGAAAATGTCTTCTTCTAAATCGCCATTTAGAAAAGCCGTTTTTACGTCAAACTGTTTTAATTTCATATACTTTGACGCTGTCAATGCCAGGATTGCTCTGATTGAGGTGAATTTAACTACAGGACTAAATGTTTCTTGATAATCGATACCGTACTCTTGTGTAAAACCTCTCACTACCAATCGCGCTTTGTAGCGATCAATGCTTCCATCTGGACTATGTTTTACCTTGAAGACCCATCGATTGTCAATTACCTTTTGATTTGCTGGTAATTTGACTAAAGTCCATGTACGATTCTTTATGAGCGACTCATACTCCTCATCCATTGCCTTCTCCCATTGTTTGTGGTCATTCGAATTAATTGCTTGTTCATACGTCGTTGGTTCGTCATTGATTGCTAACATTGCAACGTGATATGATGATGCATTATATGATAAACGCGGTGCAGCTGTAATGGTATTACGATCACGCAAACGTCCACCAATAATATTTCTGTCATCAAGATCACATATCGCACCATGACCCCCACAGTGTTCTGGCTCCACTGCTGCTTCCATTTCATCTCTATTACTTTTGTTCTTGTCAGAACTCTCTTTATCCTTTTCAATATCTAGTACCGCCATGGATTCCTGCAATAAAAATTTTACGTCTCGGACTATTTCAATTTTTCTTGCCTCTGGATTCCAAACTCGATATCTTTCAGAATGATTGTCATATCCAACGAACATACATTTGACTGCCTTCGGATCCAGTTTTCGTCGCCTTTCTTTAGGAACGTGCACGAATACCTCCGAACCAAAAATTCGTAGATGATCAATCTTTGCTTCCTTGTTGTACCACAATTCATACGGTGACTTGTCCGTGACATTGCTTGTTCCAGTTCGATTCAACACATAAACTGCCAAGTTTACCGCCTCGGCCCAAAATTTTTTATCTATTTGCTTTGAATAAATCATAGTTCTTGCTGACTCAACAATCGTCCGCATTTCTCTCTCTGCACATCCATTTTGTTCAGGTGTGTATGGTATGGTTCGCTGATGTTGAATTCCATTTCATTAAAAATGCTTTCAACTCCTCGTTAACGAATTCAGTACCATTATCCGATCTGAGAAAACAAATGTTGTGTTCGCGTTCCTTTTCACAAGCCGCACGTACTTTTTTATGCAATTTGCAACCTCTGTTTTTGCTTTAAGAAGTAAATAAACCTAAAATGCGAATAATCGTCTTTTAATAATAAAAATATCTAGAACCACCAATCGAATCTTCTTGCATTGGTCCACACATCCGCATGAATAATTTCACCACATGTTTTGATGTTTCTTTGCGACTATTGAAACTGCGTCGATGATGTTTACCGTACACGCACGCTTCACACACAAAGTCTTCATTTTAAAATCTATTTTGTGATTTTCTAAAATTTCTTCACCTGTGGTACGTTCTGGTGTCCAAGTCGTTCGTGCCATGAACGAATGGAAACCTTTTCTTTGCTATGTTTGCCATAGCTGAATCCTCCCGTAACATTATCTTCACAAATTTCTACTCTCCGAGATGAATTAGATTCGCCGGATAATGATCCCCCCGTTACAGCAAATCCATCTAGTGCCGATACAGGAGCAGTGAGTGCTCGGAGTGGGAAAAATGAAGATCGTGAGTATTTCTGGTCTTAATAAAATTACTTGAAGTTTAAATTTAGTGCAGAATAGTATTAAGTATTGCCAATTTAACTCAACCATTTTTGAGTATTTTATTACAGAAAAACCGTCAAACTTTGCTCACAAGGGGTAACTTTTTTTTACTCCGTTTATTATTTACAATCTGTTACATAATCTATAACATTCAATAAATGTTCTGTCAACAATTTTCATGATAAGGAAGCATCCATTGGTGAACCATTGAGAGGAGAGGGCTCTCCTTAAGCTATTTAGATAAAAACTAAGTTTGGATAGATATTTTTTACTAAATTTTGCGATTTTACTTTTAACACTACCGACCTTGAGATCGTTATGAACAACATCGTTTGAAACATACCACGCAGCAGTTGCAATTATACGCAACACTTTCGATTGAAATCTTTGGAGAATTTTAATGTTTGAGGTACTTGCAGTACCCCACAGTTGGATTCCGTAAGACCGAAAAAGGATCAAAATAATCTTTATATTAATACCTTGTTTTCAAGTTTTAGCTGTGACTTTGGTCCAATCAGCCAATAAATGTTTCCTTTTCTTTCTTTTAAAGATGTTCTCCAAGTAAGTCTTCACTCAAGGTATATGCCGAGGTATCCAAGCTTTACTTTGGGGAAGCATTTGCTTGTTCAGAGTTACTAGTGAGTAAGCGTCTCTTTTCATGGTGTACGTAACCTGTGCGGATTTTGCTTCATTTGCTCGAATGGGCCATGTCTTTGCCAAAAATAAATAAAAACACTACGGTATCTTTTCTTTTTAAATCTTTATTTATGATGTTGACGACACGGTGAACTTGCTCGATGACGCCACCATGTGCTTCCTGAAGCCAAATTGATGTTTTGGAATTACCTTTTCTTTCAATAAGTGTGACGGTAGTCTTTGTAAAAGTACTTTTCAAACATCTTTGAAAGAACT
Source organism: Lycocerus yunnanus (assembly GCA_036346125.1). Lineage (NCBI taxonomy): Eukaryota > Metazoa > Arthropoda > Insecta > Coleoptera > Cantharidae > Lycocerus > Lycocerus yunnanus. The sequence goes on from JARFIX010000085.1 coordinate 144,581, forward strand.
GGGAGGGGCGATATGATGTCGTTTCTTCTGGTGGCTTTACCACCTTATAAATAAGAATGATTCCTTATTTATGAATTTCCAAACGTAGGATCGCATTAACCAGGAATTTTATTAAACGCAAACATTTTTCAGGAAGTTGCCGTAAAACTTTGCCAGTGATAAAGTCCATATCCCGGTGTTTTCTGGGATTTGTGTTAAATAGGATAGCAGTTCCTTCTTTGATTTTAAACGGTTTTATTGGAAAGTTTAGCTGGTGTCGAGTGTTTAATAGTCGGATAATATCTTCTTCAGTTTTTGATTCTTCAGCAAGGAATGGTCGAAACACCTCAGCTAGGTGTAGCCTAGCTGTGTTTTACACAGTGCTTTGGATCGCTTCATATTTCTAAGATCATATTGAGCCTTATATAAAACAGAGTACTGCATTTGCATTCTCATATATCGATACAATTTTCCTACTGGAGTCACACGTCAACATCATGCAGAAGTAACTTTGCACCAAAAGACATGACTCCGTTGGCGCCTGAACTGCGTCAGCTGCTAGAGAAGGTTGTTTGGTTTGTTATCAACCCAAAACCAAGGTTAAAAAATTTCCAATTTTCGCTTATTACGTCATTGAAGCTTATACTTTTTGGTGCAAAGTTACCCTTTGCGAGCAAAGTTTGGCGGTTGTACGTATTATTAAATTTTACTATAGATTATATCAATGTTTGGAAAATATGTAAGTTGATAAGAAATTTTATTTAGTATAACGGCATTTAAGCAAGTTTACAATAAATTGTTGTTGTTGTTGCGGATATTTTCCGATATTAATGCTTATACAACTTAGAATTTTAAAATCAATTAGTCCATCTAACGACTTTCAGTAGAACGAAATATAAATGTACCTACTTTAATAATAATAGACTAATTAAATAAAGAAGTATTTAATATTAATAATTCACACGTTTTTTAGCGTATGAGCGCTCTAATTTTCTAAATTTATGTTTCTCTTAAATAGTGTGGTATAAACGGAAAAATTAATTAAATGTTTTAATTTTCTCCAAATTCAAATTTGTCGCTGTCATTATAAGTTAAGTATTTTTTCGGTAAAGACTTTAGTCAAAATGATACAAACGGGCACGAGTGACATAGTAAACTACAGTCGATTTGAAATAAAAATGCAGTAAAATTTGCACTAAAACATGCCTTTGCAACGTGTTTGGTTAAAATACACGCAAGTTTATATTGGTAAAACCTCTCACTACCAATCGCGCTTTGTAGCGATCAATGCTTCCATCTGGACTATGTTTTACCTTGAAGACCCATCGATTGTCAATTACCTTTTGATTTGCTGGTAATTTGACTAAAGTCCATGTACGATTCTTTATGAGCGATTCATACTCCTCATCCATTGCCTTCTCCCATTGTTTGTGGTCATTCGAATTAATTGCTTGTTCATACGTCGTTGGTTCGTCATTGATTGCTAACATTGCAACGTGATATGATGATGCATTATATGATAAACGCGGTGCAGCTGTAATGGTATTACGATCACGCAAACGTCCACCAATAATATTTCTGTCATCAAGATCACATATCGCACCATGACCCCCACAGTGTTCTGGCTCCACTGCTGCTTCCATTTCATCTCTATTACTTTTGTTCTTGTCAGAACTCTCTTTATCCTTTTCAATATCTAGTACCGCCATGGATTCCTGCAATAAAAATTTTACGTCTCGGACTATTTCAATTTTTCTTGCCTCTGGATTCCAAACTCGATATCTTTCAGAATGATTGTCATATCCAACGAACATACATTTGACTGCCTTCGGATCCAGTTTTCGTCGCCTTTCTTTAGGAACGTGCACGAATACCTCCGAACCAAAAATTCGTAGATGATCAATCTTTGCTTCCTTGTTGTACCACAATTCATACGGTGACTTGTCCGTGACATTGCTTGTTCCAGTTCGATTCAACACATAAACTGCCAAGTTTACCGCCTCGGCCCAAAATTTTTTTATCTATTTGCTTTGAATAAATCATAGTTCTTGCTGACTCAACAATCGTCCGCATTTCTCTCTCTGCACATCCATTTTGTTCAGGTGTGTATGGTATGGTTCGCTGATGTTGAATTCCCATTTCATTAAAAAAATGCTTTCAACTCCTCGTTAACGAATTCAGTACCATTATCCGATCTGAGAAAACAAATGTTGTGTTCGCGTTCCTTTTCTACAAGCCGCACGTACTTTTTGATGCAATTTGCAACCTCTGATTTTTGCTTCAAGAAGTAAATAAACCTAAAATGCGAATAATCGTCTTTTAATAATAAAAAATATCTAGAACCACCAATCGAATCTTCTTGCATTGGTCCACACACATCCGCATGAATAATTTCACCACATGTTTTTGATGTTTCTTTGCGACTATTGAAACTGCGTCGATGATGTTTACCGTACACGCACGCTTCACACACAAAGTCTTCATTTTTAAAATCTATTTTGTGATTTTCTAAAAATTTCTTCACCTGTGGTACGTTCTGGTGTCCAAGTCGTTCGTGCCATGAACGAATGGAAACCTTTTCTTCTGCTATGTTTGCCATAGCTGTTTCGGTATGTGGTTCAATTACCTTGAACATCATCTGGAACAACTTTTCTCGACGAACTCCCACTGCTACGATGCTTTCATCTTTCAGTAGTTCGCAACGTTTGTTGTCCGATTTCAATTTGTAACCACGATCCATGACTTTTCCCGATGAGAATAGATTGACGTGAATTTCTGGCACATACAAAACATCCACCATAAGCTTGCAAATCCAATTATTGCCATTATATGCAAGAATATTGATGTTGCCCTTTCCACGAGCCACAATCTTGTCCCCATTTCCAATCGTCACTTGTACCGATGCTTCTCTAAAATTTTCAAACCATTCACGTCGATAACTCATGTGATCACTCGCACCTGAATCTAAGATCCAAACATCTGTATCTTCTTTTGATGCTGTACACATAAATGCGTCGACCGTATTTTCTCGAGTCTTGCTAGGAGCGTTCTTTAGTTGTGGGCAATCTCTTTTCCAGTGATCACCTTTGCCACATTTAAAACATTTACCTTTCGGTTTCATTGTTTTATTTGCTTCTTTCCTAATGTTGCCTGATAAAGTACCCTTTTTCTTTTTTGAAAAATTCAATTTAGCCATCAGTGCATCTACATTTTCGATCTGGCCCTGTGATTTTAATCGAAGCTCTTCCGCCATCAATCGTGCACGTAAATTTGCCATCGTTTGATTTTCTGTGCTGGTCGATTCCATGCACTGTGGAAATGATTGTACTCTGCAGGTAACGACATCAAAATTTTGGTCATAACCATCGAATCAGATATGTCTTCATTTTGATCTTTCAATTGCTGCACAACTTCCATTAGTTTTGATAAAAACGATGCAATATCATCTCCGACTCCTTTGTGAAACTGTAATACTTTTGCTGTAGAAACAAAATATTCGACTTTGATGCTTGCTCATATGTGCTTTTGAGCGTTATCCACATCTCATATGCTGTTTCACAGTTTATAATTTGTAGAAGGGGTTGTTTCATGCACGCCGTTGAAATTGCACGTCTCGCTCTTGCATCTAATTTCTTCCATGCCACAATTTCTGTTGCATAATTAGTGCTAGCAGTAGTTGGTTTTTCTGCAGTGCCATCCACAACATCGAATAACTCACTGGCTTCCAATATTTGGCGCATTTGAAATTTCCATATTAGCCAATTATTACCATTTTCTAGTTTTCAATGCTCATCCTGTCGCTCTCCATTTTCTTTGTTTACTGAAAATTGCGATCGACTTTACTTGTTGTTTATCTTAATACGTATTTTTTGTTCCAGAATATTCCACCTGAATCGCACAAAAAATTCCTTAACCTTGAATTTTTATCCTGCACGAATTCATAAAACGTTTCACAAAAAATTATCTTACTGCCATGTACTTCTCGCGTTGAACTGGGCCCATAACCTATTGAATATAATTGGTATCCGTGGTTGAAGTACAGCTCGATTATAAGAAACAACAGTAAAAAACTCCTTTTAGGATCTGCTTTATTTATATTGACACAAACGTAAAATCAACTTGTTTTTTTTTATAAAAACACCATAGCAACCAATAAACAAAACAACATAAGCTACCTATCACTTGAACTAAACTACACAAATTTAAAATTCAACATTTTTATATTGAGATTTAGAGCTAATCAGATTTTAGTTAAAATTGGTTTATATGAACTACTTTTGTAAAATTTTGTTAAATTTTATTATTTAATATTAGTCTTCGGTCAATATCAGTGACTTCGGATCTTATCCGAGGCTGCTGCTGGAAAACACAGGTCGCAGACCTCACGTAAGAAGAAGAAGAAGAAGAATATTAGTCTTTATTTATTATTGTGAAAACTAATATGAGTTTTAAAACCAAATTTGAGATTTCGTATCTTTATGGTAGGAATTAGAGCTTATTAAATTTTGGTTAAAATTGGTTTATGGAAACAAATTTTTTTAAATTTTTTTATTTAAAATTAGTTTTTATTAAATATTTCAAAAACTAATGAGAATTTCACAACAAACGTTCGGATTTTGTATCTTTATATTAAAAGATTGAGCTGTTTAAATTTTAAGTCAAATTGGTTAATGAAAAATATTCTTTTCTTTTTATTATTAAAAATTATTTTTTTTATATTTAATAAAAATATTATCAAGTCATGGGCATGGTTACATCCGATTTTTATATTCTGCATTTCCTTTATATTGAATTTTAACTCAATAAATTTAATAAATATTCACAATCCTATCAACAGCAAAATTAACAAATTCTCTTCTCATACAACTGTCCTCAAACATATTCTTTATCCAGAGGGCCATAAGTTTGTAATTATTTTTACAAATTAAATATATCTGAAAGGTATTCCACAACCCTCTGCTTCCAAAATTATGATTTATGGTTTTGGCTTTGGTTTTGTCACTTCCTAGTTGTGTAAGTCGTGAGTTCAGCTTTATAAATTTGCTAAGGCAATGCCAATTTTCTTTTAGAGCCATGCAAAATTTACCGTTATTTGTTGATTGTGTTGACAATTTATGTATTGCACAAATCCAATTTGTTGTGTTGCTCACCTTTTATAATTTTTTCAGCTTGACATTTCAACAGGTGCAAAATGTGTACAAAATACTGGGTGATTCCATATCATGGAGTTTTCTCTTTTTTTTCTGTATGTGTGTGTAATCAAAGTAGTGTAAAGATAGACATTGTGAATGTATCATTCATTTTTTCACATCGTTATACCTTAGATGCACTATAATACTGTCGATATTTAAAATTGTTCTAGAAATTTAAATATTATTGACGTTAAGAAGGATTTTACTCCTCCAAGACTTTTGCAATAATCCGTAACCGTAGCTTAGATAAAAATGGGATGTGGCCATGCCCATGACTTGATCATATTTTTATTAAATATTAAAAAAATAATTTTTAATAATAAAAGGAAATAAAGTAAAAAACATTTTCCATTAACCAATGTGACTCAAAACCTAATCAACTCTAAGTCTAAATATAAAGATACAAAACACCAACTTTAGTTTTGAAATTCTGATTAGTTTTTGAAATATTTAATAAAACTAATATTAAATAAAAGATTTAAAAAATTGCTTCCATGAACCAATTTTATCCAAAATTTAATCATCTTAATTCCTGCGATAAACAGAACAAATCTCAACTTTAGTTTAGAAAATCCTGTTAGTTTTAAAATATTAAATAAAGACTAATATTAAATAATAAAATTTAAAATAATAAAAATAATAGTTTTATAAACAAATTTTAACTAAAATTTAATTAGTTCTAAATATCGATTAAAATATGCGAAAACCTAAATTTGGTTTTAAAATTCCTATTACTTTTCAAAATATTAATTAAAAACTAATATTAAATAATAAGATTTAAAAAAAAAAAACTAGTTTCCATGAACCACTTTTAACCAAAATTTAAATAACTCTAACTCCTACTATAAAAATAAAAAATATCAAATTTGGTTTTGAAAATTCTGTTAGTTTCTAAAATATTAAATAAACACTAATATTAAGTAATAAAACTTTAAAATATAAAAAAACAATAGTTCTTATAAACCAATTTTTACTAAAATTTAATCAGTTCTAAATCTCGACATAAGTATGCTAAATCCTAAATTTGACAGAATTTGACACAAGACAAAATTTGAAGAATTAACAGAATTGTCGTCTTCGATAATATTTCTCATAGATAACGGCACAAACTTCCTCTTTTGATTTATTGGCATTTGGGAGTATACTGATATCACTTGAATCCTTGCTTTTCCAAATTGTAGTTGTAAAAAGTTGTAAAATATCAAACAAATCGAATAATTGATTATTTTTATACAGATTTATCTGACGATAACAAAGGATATGCACTATTCGATACTCTTTCAAAAATTTTAGAAAAAAGCCATAAAGTATCAGTCAGAAGCGCAGACGCAATAAAGTGTAAGCATACAGTATACAGAAAATTTTTAATAAATATGTGATATTCCTTTAAATTATTAGTTAACGATGACGAAGTCAAGAAAATCGTGGATTTCTTAGGAGGAACATTTCCAAACGCAGCATCATTTGTACAATCAGGTAAAATAATATTATGATTACATTATTTAAAAAATTTTTTTGTACGAGTTAATAAATTAGGGATTTTTATTTTCTAACCAATGCTTATGAGTAAGTACTATCATCGCATCATATGAGAGATTGCATCTTTACGACGTCATGGTAGTACATATTATCTCTGTTTTACCATTGGTTGGAAAATATTTATCAACTTGCAGGAAAATTGGCGATAGTTGATAGTCAAAACAAAAGTAAACAAAAAAGTAAAAAAAAAACAAAAGTGTTGCTTTTTAGTTTGACTAATTGCTTATTATTCCTTGAATTAAGAGCTTATACCTTATTTTATTTTACTGTATTAAATAATAATAAATTAATGAATATTAGATGACCTCAAAAACAAGATTGCTGCAGTTTTCAACAGAGGCCGAAAGTTTAATTAAATATGTTTTTGATGAATTAAGTAAAATATAGATTATCAATGAGTAGTGCTTGCTGAATTAATTAATGCAAAAATCTTATTTGTTGCAGAGAATTCAAAACAAGTGAAAGCTGCAAGAACGAAACAAGTGCAAGATAGTCTCCCCGTTACATTATCTTCACAAATTTATACTCTTCGCGATGAATTAGATTCGCCGAACAATGCTCCTCCAATGACATTACGTTCAGTAGTTGATAGTCCCCCCGTTACATTATCTTCACGAATTTATACTCTCCGCAATGAATTAGATTCGCCGAACGATGATCCCCCAATGACATTACGTTCACTAGTTGATAATCCTCCCGTTACATTATCTTCACGAATTTCTACTCTCCGAGATGAATTAGATTCGCCGGATAATGATCCCCCCCCGTTACAGCAAATCCATCTAGTGCCGATACAGGGTCAGTGAGTGCTCGGAGTGGGAAAAATGAAGATCGTGAGTATTTCTGGTCTTAATAAAATTACTTGAAGTTTAAATTTAGTGCAGAATAGTATTAAGTATTGCCAATTTAACTCAATCATTTTTGAGTATTTTATTACAGAAAAGCCGTCAAACTTTGCTCACAAGGCGTAACATTTTTCTTACTCCTTTCATTATTTACAATCTGTTACATAATCTATAACATTCAGTAAATGTTCAGTCAACAATTTACATTTTAAATTCTTTTAAAATTATTAAAATTTTCAATTAGTCAAAATCGCATTTTCTGACTCTATTGGGTTAATTTATTTCAAAAATTTGGCGCGATGAACCAATTTACAGAACGGATTCGTTTTCAAATCATCAAAAAGATTATGTATCGAAATAAGTATCGGATTCTGTAATAATAGTTATGCCACTGACGTTAATGTTACAGAAAAATTTAACAAATTATTTTTATTGCAGTTTTCAACATACTGAGAAGATTATTTGAAACAGGACCAGGAAACGCAGTGAAAGGACAAGGTAAGCTGAAATTTTTACTAAAGTATAGTAACTAAACATTGGATAAAAATACAAAATAATCTCTCCACAAAATTCTATTACGTACTAATATAAAAAAATTTGACTATAATTTCAACCTGTTATTTTGCCAAAAATTTTATCATGCAATTTTCAATTTTATTTAAGAATTTTCATTACTCTTAAACTAGAAAGTTTTATAAAAACTAAAAATTAAAAGGTTCTCTCTAATTTCAAGGCGATAGATGCAATGGTGGACAAAGTAACTCTTTATCAATTTTTTTTAAATTTATTTTCTGCTTCTATTTGTCAATTCCTAATTTTGCACATGAATTTATTTTTGATTGTTCTAATTACAATTTTTTCAATTTGGAATTAGATTAGGAAAAGATTACTGAACCCTTAGACTTATCGCTCTCGCCTCTTAATACTCTCGTTCAGTAATGTTATCCCTTCTCTGCCCATTGCGTAAACTTCTATTAATATTGAACGTGGAGTAATAATAATTTTATTTTAGAAGCAGAATCAGGAAATAAGTAAAGCAAAATAATATCCCACGGAAGTAACGAATCTTATAAATAAAATATTACCAAATTGTAAATTGTTAGTGAAAGCTGTTCGGTATAAAATGTCTGAGCTTGCAATAGAAATTATGATCAAGTACAAAAATTCCTTGCCTAAAAATTTATCAAATTTACTGTGCCAAATACTTTTTTCTGTAATTCACTGTTTAATAAATTAAATTTACATTAGAATATTGTTGTTACTGTTATTCATAAAAAATATTTGTTTTTCAGAAATGTAAGTTCTAGAGAAGTGGCTAAGTTGCTCAATTACTCCTCATTGAATGTTTTTAGTATTCACAAATATTTTGCATCTGCAAATGCTTTTTCTTCTGCGCTTTACGGTGTAGGCATTTATATCTGTTCCGGTATCCATCTTTTCCTCGGTCTTCCCACATTTCTATTTCCTGGTGGCTTATATCTTTTTGCCGCCAGTGGTAATCTTTCCTCGGTCATTCTCCTGAGGTGTTCACTCGAGCACAGCATCTGCAAATGTTGTGCATATAATTAAAAAAAATATTTTAAATGTTTCCAAATAATGTATAAATCAAAATCAAGTACCTATGGATTTGTTAAAATTTTCACTAACGCTTTGAGCCAAAATTAATGCAATTTAAAATACGTAACTATAATTGCTGCTTAACTGCAATTAACTGCTTGATTTACAACTATTTTTTTCAGGAAGATCAAAAATAGGTACGAGATGCTTTAAATGTCTGTCGAAGAAGATCAAGGGGAAGTGTAAGAACTTCAACTGTAAAGAAGAATATGTCAAACGTAAGTTAAAGATTAATTAAAATTAAACAACTTTACATCATTACCATTTAAAGCTCAATCAAGAATGTCAGTCGATTCACAAGATTTATTAAAAAAAGTACGTGCTTCACAAAAAATGGATTCATTAATAATTAAAAATTTTGGCCCGAGGATATGGGATCCTTCAAAGTTGATAGTATTTGCACGCGCCATGGTTAAACCCTCTGCCCGCATTGCAGAAGTTATGGATAAATTTGAGATCCGCAAAGAGCTATTCCCAGTTTGAAGGCAATGATTAATGAAATACAAAAATTTAAAACGTCTTAATCATTTTTTCTTCCAAGGGGAAAATTAACCTATATATAAATCTATATTAATTGTTTAGATTTGTGCAGTAGAATAAATATGTTGATGGTAGTTTGCTTGCTGTTCTTATTGACATACAAAGTTAAAATTATGATTTCGATTTTTGTTGAGATACATAAATTAAAACTTTTTTAAAAAAGCTAAAATAGCAAGGGGTTAACCGCTAGAGGAAATTGTGTACACTTAACTTCACATTTCACATACTTCATCATAATTCACCATACTTCTTCGTATTTCATATACTTCAGCAGTAATTCACGGGACTTCACGTACTTCACCAGTAATTCACCGTACTTGATCAATAATTCACGGCACTTCACCTACTTCATCGATACTTTATTGTATTTCACGTACTTTATCGGTATTTTACAGACTTTACGTGTTAAAAATATTACCGAGTTTATAAAAATATGTTGTATGTGTCGTTTGTGTTCGTCACAATTTTTAAAACGTAACGGGGACAGGTAGCAAATCCGATTAATAGGATAATGATTCTGACGAATAATTAATAATATTGATTTGGAAATGTCAGAATACTCTCTTGGCCGTTTCTATGGTAACGTGACATTTTTATTTTATTCTATAATGCCCGGTTTTACAAACGTTTAAACTGCGATTAAATTATTTAAGCCTATAATATTTAAGACTAAATTTAAGCTGAAATCGCAGTTTATCTGTTTATCAGAAATCGCACCAAACAAATGAAAAATATGCTGTATTTTGTACCTCTTGCGGTACGGAATTTATAATTATGCAGTTTATAATTAATTGTCAGATTATGAACTAAACACATTTACTTTGCCATAGCTAATTTTAAAGAACTTGAGAAATGCTTAAATATTTAATTTAATTTCAATTTAAATAAATTAGTTAAACCGGGGTCTGGGGGGTGTGGAACACCCTCCAGCGCCTCTGCAACGGAGATCGTCAGTTTACTTCTGATAGAAAATAAACTACTCGATCCGGGGGGTCTGGGGAGTTCTGCATGTTCTGAAATGTTCTTCATTTCAAAATTTTTTGCACTAGAAGGTGTTCCACACCTTCTGGACTGGAGGCACTGGAGGTGTTCCACACCCCCCAGACCCCCCGGATTGAGTAATATATTTTTTATTAGAAGTAAACTGAAGATATCCCGTTGCAGAAATCTACCCTCCCCCCAGGGGTAAGGAATTTATAATTATGCAATTTATGATTAATTGTCAGACTATAAATTGAACACATTCACTTGGCCATAGCTAATTTTAAGAAACTTGAAATATGCTTAAATATTTAATTCACTTTTAATAAAAATAAATTAGTTAAACCGAGAGGTCTGGGGGGTGTGGAACACCCTCCAGTGCCTCTGCAACGGGAGATCTTTAGTTTACTTCTACTAAAAAAAAACTACTCAAACCGGGGGGTTGGGGCTGCGGGATGTGGAACACCCTCCAGAGTCTCTGCAACGGGAGATCACCAGTTTACTTCTGATAAAAAATATATTCCTCGATCCGGGGGGTCTGGGGAGTTCTGCATGTTCTACAATATTTTTCATTCTAAAATTTATGCACTGAAGGGTGTTCCACACTCCCTAGACCCCGGATAATGGTCTATACCATAAAGTGAAAAAGAAGAAGATGATCAATTCATGGGTTTATTTTATAGTATTAAGTAACTTAAATTTTTCTAAGTGATATTTTGTAAAAAATCTAAGATGTAATTTACTTGTTTGAATAGATTTGAACTGATTAGTTATTGTTATAACAGAAATTGGTAAACCAAAGTTTCTAAAATTTATCGTTATTTAAATTTAAAAATACCCCAAGTAGCCCAAAAATTTCAAATTATAATTTTGAGGTGGTAACAAAATAGTTATACCTAGTGAGTATAGCGATTATTAATTTTCTTTCGTTTTCGATTATTAATTTTGAAAATCTGTTGCCTTAGAATTGTAGCAATGTGAAAATTTGCAAATTTTTGTCTTTTATTCATCAGATATTCTTTTCAATTTCGAAATTTTTAGTTGATTAACAGTTTTGATTTAAATTTATTAATAATTTTGCTGACTCTAATTTATCATTTTCTAATAAATTTCTCTATAATATGTTTATTTTCCAAAAATTTGATTTAAGAACTATTAATTTATTATATATATTTTTTTGATTAGAGTTTCTAGATATGGGTTCTTTAGAATTATTCAATTTATTTGTAAATCTCTAGTTTTAGTTTTCATGTTGTGTTTAAGTCGATCAATTGATTTTTGAATATTGACGTTTTGAACTTACTAATAGTTCTGTTGACTTTAATTTACGATTATTATCTTCTGATTTTAATATGTTTTTGTTTTCAGAAATTATTGTATTTTGTAGTACAATTGATTTATTGTCTTTTTTTTTTAATTAGAGATCCTATATGTTTTATAGAATTTAATATTTTTGCTACTTTAGATTTATAATTTACAGGTGATTCTGCTTCAAAAATTTTGATAGATTGACCCATAAAATTGATTCTGAATTTTGATTATTTCTTTGAAATTTGGTTCGGAGCTTACAAAATTTGCTTACTATTTCAGGTAAATTATCCAATAAGCCCAGCGAGAATTGTAACAATGTGGAAGTTTACAAATTGTCTTTTATTGGTCAGATATTCTCTTTTGTTTCTTTAATTTTTAGTTTATTGTTATGATTTAAATTTCTCCATTTGTTTATTTTTTGAATTTTTGGTTTTAGACCATTAATTTATTATTATTTTCTTTCATTAGAGATTCTATATGTTTTATAGATTTAAATATTAATGTTGCGTTTGATTGAAAATTTACAAGTGATTGTGCTTCAAATCTTCTATTTAATTGACTTACAAAAATTTATTCTGAATTTTGATCATTTCTTTGAAATTTGGTTCGGATAATATCCTTGCACGACAAACACTCTTAATAATAAAGCAAAGCACAAGGTGCAGGACAGCTTCTAACAGTTTTCTGTTCGCAAAACGACATTTCAAGAAAATGTACTTTCTTGTATTTGTCTCTTTTTGGGTGATTGTTTCTTTTCCCGTTTGCTTAGTTTGGAACTTGATTAGAAAAAGAAACAACGTGAAGAAATATAATGATTAAATTATTCATGTTCGACGACGTAAATGAGCAATATATTATGTAAAATTAAAGTAGTAAATAAAGCAGTAAATTGCATTATAACGCGTTTCTTCAGTTTATGTCTTAAATAACATCGAATTACAACATGTTTTATTTGTACAATAAGTACCAATTTCTATTTTGCTATCCCTATAAAAGTTATTGTCGATAATAATTAACCAAACTTGAACTTAATTTCATAGTCAATTATACATTTTAATAGCGTTTGCGTTTTATTTATTTAGATACCAATGCAAATCTAATCAATTTGATTAATATTCACATATAAGCTTTTTCAAATTTTACAGCACATAATTTGTGTCTGTAACCAGGTCTCGTTATTGACATGGGGTTTAAAAATAATTTTAATTATTTTTATTTTTAATCATCATTTTAAACACGCTTATACTAAATTAATAGGTAAGTGAGTCATAGTTTTTAATTTATTTGAAAATAGTGGGAAACCTTAAAAAGTATTTTATTTTTATTGTTACGGCTAAGCGTTAAATATAATAAAATCAGTCCTCATAAGTCGTTCACTATTTATAAAAATAATATTTTTTTTATTAACTAAGCAAATAAAATAATGCTTAAATTATGTTTTTATTTTTCTTAAGCAGAGGTTAATAAACTTCTTAGTGAATGAATCATATTATACAAAGAAATTTTCCTTTAAGACCGACGTGAGAAAATCACTATACAATATTGGTATTGCATTGATAATAAAATTTAACATAATCATAGGGTCAATCATGGGGAGCCCCACGGTTTCACATTTTCGGCACGGAAATGGTCATAAGAAAGTTAAAATATTCGGTATTGGATCTTCTGATTCAGTTGGTCGCTAATGATCGCTTGTTTAATTCGATTAAACGAATATGTAGTTGCACAATTATTCAACATATATTTATGTATGATTGCTTGGTATCAAGTCAATTATTTGTATAAGACATCTTTATTGCTTAATTTTACCATATTTCTACGGAGTAGCGTAATTATACGTTGTAATCAATAATTGTAGTAGTTACACCACTGCCGATTTACAATAATTACTCTATTTATTACAGTTAACTCAAACAAAGAAATTAAAGCCCCAGAAGCCAAAACATCAGAAATACAAAAAATGATTTTGGGTAAGTTACAAAAAGATAATATTCCAAATGCAGTTAATTAAAAAAATAACTTTAGATACCAATCTCGATTCACGGCTAGCCTTCTTATCACCGTACTGAAAACATTTACTGTAGGAGATTTGGCTTCAGAAGCAAATAAAACTGTAGGTAGGTACATTATATAGGAAAAAAGTATAACTTTTTACGACGAAGTAGCAGGTAGCCAGCTACAAAAATGCAGAAAATACATTTTTTTTCTTTACCAAAATTGCGCACTGTCGACCGTAGTTTTACTGCCATAAATATAAAATTAAAAAAAAAAAAATTAGTTCTCTTCGACGGAGCTGTGCGCACGACACTGCGCAATTTATAATTGTCATTGTAGTAGAAACGATCCCTATCTATATATCTGATATACTTTTGACTAACGGCTTGAGCCAAAATTATTGCAAAACGAAATACATAATTATAATTTAACTGCTTGATTTACAGTTATTTTTTTGTTTAGAAATATCTGAAGTAGGTACGAGATGCTTTGCATGTCTGTTTGGGATGAGCAAGAAGAAGTGTAAAAAGCGCAAGAAGAAAAAGAAGAAGAAGAAGAAGTGTAAGAAGAAGAAGAAGAAGAAGAAGAAGTGTAAACGAAGACATGGCAGAAGTAAGTTAAAAACCTATTTAAAATTAATTTAAATTTTTTAATTAATTAATTAAACAACCAACGCAATTGTACCTATATAAAGCTATTGAACGGCGTAATGTCGGAAGACCAAGGAAAAAGTAGAGAGATCAGTGACGTACCCGTGTATAACGTACCTAATACATGCAGAAGAAGAAGAAGAATTAAAAAATTAAATAATAATACATCATTACCATTTACAGCTCTATCAAGAATTTTGGTTGATTCACAAGATTTATCAAACAAAGCACTCGATTCACAAGAAATAGATTCATTAGCAACTCGACTTTTTGGCAAAAATATGAAGGATCTATTAAGGATAGTTCAACCCGTTGCCAACATTGTAAAAGTTATGGATTAATTTGAAGATCCCCACAGAGCTATTCCCAGTTAACATAGAATGTTTAATGAAATACAAAAATTTAAAAGCTTTTAACCATGTTTCTTTCCATGTGCAGATTAACCTATAAATAAATCTATATTAATAGTTTAGATTTCTGCAGTAGAATAAATATTTTGATGGTTGTTTGTTTTTCTTATTTACATAATAACAAAATTTTTACAAAATTGAAATTACGATTTCGATTTTTATTGAAATATATAGATATTAAAACATTTTTACCCAACTTAGCAATTGGACAAAGAGTTAAACAGATACAATGCCTTTCGTCAAGAATCAACATTACAAAGAGTTTTAAACAGAAATAAAAGTATCGCTGCTATTCGAGCTTAATTAATTTAAAATTAAGTAACTTATTTGTTTGAACTTTCCTTGTATATGTACAATATTGTGAGACAGAGTGGTGACATCTTCTGGAGTATCAAACTTGTTCAGTAGCATGGGTAGAGTGATAAAGAAATAAAGTTAAGTCAGCTGTGGCACTTTGATGAGAGTCTTAGATCCCGAATTCTTCGATTAAAATAATAGTTTTTAATAAACGCAGAATAAGTTTATAATTTTAAAAATCAGTTAGCATGCGTTTCCAAAAACTTTATAATTGCAAAATTTAAACTAAGATATTCAATGATTTTTTTCTTTTGTAAAATCATTTAGAGATCGTTAATTCATTTAGTGATTTAAAGAAAAATTAAATTAATTTTGTTTTCCTGAGTTAAAAATTAGAAACTTTTGATTAATTTTTTAAAAACTATTTAAAATTTTACAAAATTTATTTAATGATTATTACAAAACCAGAAAAATCGGATACCATTATTAAAATAAACTAAGATTAGTTATGCCATGCTACAAAATTACTAACTGATGGTGAATATGCATTTCTAATAATATTATTTGTCTAATTTGTTATACAAGAATAATATTTATTATTTTTGTGATAAGTATTGTGGGAAATGCAAAATTGCAGTTCACATCTCATTTAAATTTTCTAGACAGCAAAATTTATTTATAATCAAAGAATGTCAAAAATTTGAATGGAAGTCCAAGTGGAAATTTCGGTGTGGGCGTTTCCTATCTCATGGGTAGTAGTCCGGGGTTGTCTAAAAGTTGGTTCATTTGTATAAACTACTATCTCAAGACACCTGAACTTAAATTTGGGTTTTTTTAATTCTTTTAAATGGATAATTTCAAATTTATTATTCTTGTTAATTATTTTTGCATTATTTTGAGATAATATCAAAGAAATTGTATACGGTACTACAAAAGTAGTAGTAGTTTTATAAACTTGTCCGATTTTAAAATCATATTGTTCATCTATAGAAGAAAATAATTCTACTGATGGTTTTAATTTTGTGGGTAATTCTCAGCCATATGCGCAATTTCGGTATTTTAATGTATCTAGATGGTAGTTAATGTGATTTACTGGGATTTTACAATTTGTTCAACTTTGAGTTAAATTGAAAAGAAAATATAGTTGAGGTGATAGGTCAATAAAAGTCTAACCAGTAGACACTTTTTTCACAAAACATTATCAACGTAAACATTCAAAAAAGCAGAGTCGCATTCAGCAACATCGTCGAACGAAAAAAATATCAAACAAAAATTATAATTTCAACAACTTACTGGATGACCTAAGGTTTTGATCTTATCCACAAAGTGGCATTGATCTCCTCAGACCCTGATTGATAAAGAAAATACAAAATCTACTCACCACCTTTTGCAACCGACTCCGAAGCTCGAATGACCCTAACCTTAAAAATACCACGTGGTTAAGGTTAGGGATTTGAGCAAATAACTCAGGAAACACAGATAGCAGCGACACCACCAAACGCTAGTTGGAAAGGTGACACTTCGAATGTTATTTAAGTAAAAACCATCTAAATTAGTGCAGGGGTTGGAAAGTTGTTAGCGTTTGGAAATAGAGAAAAGCAATGAAAAATTACGCTATATTTTGTAATATTATTACGACAAAGGAAAGAATGCTGCACAGACCTGTGAAAAAATTTGTGCTGTATACGGTGAAGGTACTTTATCAAAATCTGCTGCGCAGAAATAGTTCGCTTGCTTTCTGCTGGAAGGGACTGCAAGTATTATAGAAAATGCAGTAAGAATTGACTTCAATCTTTGAGAGAGTTTCGAACAAATTTGTTGTGGAACATGTGGATCAATTAACCTTCACTACGTTAAAATCATGCACAGGTCTACTAAGAAGCGTAAGCTCAATGGTTCAAATCCTGCATGCGTTATATGCACTGCCGTGATCAAAAAGGTCAAAATCGATCTGTGGACTAAGGGGAAGGTAACGAAAAACCATCCCATAAATTTTAATTACTCTTGGTTTTAGCCAAGTTGAATCGCCAACGTTGCATAGGGGGGACCGGATATAGGACATGAAGAAGAAAGATAATTCCTGTACAAAGTCGAACTTCAAGATTGTTTCAAAATCTAGAAAAATGTAACAATACATGGCCAAATATGCAGGTATTCTCTAATGCAACATCTTTTCCTAACCCAACTACATCATGTTTATAGTTACAACAAATCTATTTAAGACAATCCCACTAAGAACTACAACTTTACATATTAGATGAGGCAGATTTCCGTATTATGCCCCACATTACACATGCAAGAAACAGAAGGAGTCAGAAAGTGATGGTTATTATCGAATGATACCGATGTTTTGGTTCTTCCGTTACATCATTAGACTATCTTCAAGAATCTTAGATTAAAGAAATTGTGAATTCGTCTAGGTATTGGAGCTACGACGCGCCAAGTTCCCGTTCATAGGACTAAAATTTTAGATATAAAGAGTCATATTATATTGTTTTGTTATATATTAGGCATGTGTACTTAAACTAGTGGTGTCAGTGATCTCTTTTATTTTATGTTACTTCGTGTTTTACAAAACAAAATAAATATGTTCTTAAAAAATATAAAAAACCCAAAATGTCCTACTTTTTTTGGATAGTTTCAAAGTTTACTAAATAATGATTACTAACCAATTTGATTACTTTTCAATATTTATAATATCGGAAACGTGTTTAGAACCCTAAAAACATGTAAAATGACACCCCACATGCCTATACAGTATATTTTCAATAAGAATTAAAGATGGCGTCGATTCTCCAAAATGGCCGCTCGCACAGACTATTATCCGAATTTTTTTCGATCACTGGATAATTACCAACAATATCCAAATGGCTGAATCTCTGGTAAATGAAGGACACACAGAAGTATGCTCAGCAGTTGTATTATTAGTGAATATTATTTTTATTTTTTTGTTCTGATCTATGATAGTAAATTGTTGAAAAATTTATTTTTGTTTACTTTAAAAAATTGTCCAACTTGTTCATTTTACATTTTGATTAATTAATTTTGTAGAATCTATTATTGACACTTGTAAACTTGATAATAATATTAATTTAATATTGATAAATAAATTATATTTGAAAATTTTACAGGTGAGATATAAAAAATGATTGTATCAAGTTGTAATAATTTAATTGTAAATTACATGGATCGATTACGTAACTATAAATAAACTTCGTACTAGTTTATGTTTAATAGTTGTATTGTTAAAATATTCAAGAATCGTTTATCGCGAACGTCACGTTATAACAATATTAAAGAATCAAATTTTCAAAATAAATAATCAAAATCGAAAAAAATTTGTATTCTTCTTTTCACACTTAGAGTTGATTAGATTTTGGTTAAAATTGATTTTGAGAACTATTTTTTTAAATCTTATTTAATATTTTAAAAACTAATGGGAATTTTAATACCAAATTTGGTATTTCATATTGAGACTTAGAGCTGATCAGATTTTGGTATGTTTTCGTTAATGGAAAATATTTTTTGTTTTTATTATTAAAAATATTTTTCAATTTTTAGTAAAAGTCATGGGTATGGCCCATCAAACCATGGGCATGGTCACATCCCATTTGTTTTATAGTAAGTAACTTACATTTTTCTAAACGAAATTTTGTGAAAAATCTAAGATGTAATTTACTTGTATGAATAGATTCGAGCGGTTTAGTTGTTGTTAGATCAAAAATTGGTTAACCAAAGTTCCTTAAATGTTTGTAAAATTTTTTGTTATACTAATTTATATGTACGAAGCATTTAAATTTAAAAACATTTATATTTATTATTCATAATAGTTTAAAAGTAGTCCAAAAATTTCAAATTATAATTTGGGGGGTGGTAACAAAATTGAGTACATATCAATAAAACGATTGTTAATTTTCTTTTGGTTTTGATTATTAATTTTAAAAATTTGTTCTTTTAGAATATTGTAACAATGTGAAAGTTTGCAAATTTTTGTTTTTTATTGGTCAGATATTCTCTTTCGTTTCTCTAATTTTTAGTTTATTGTTATGATTTAAATTTCTCTATTTGTTTATTTTCCAAATTTTTGGTTGTAGAACCATTAATTTATTATTATTTTCTTTCATTAGGGATTCTATGTTTTATAGATTTAAATATTATTGTTAGGTAAATTATCCAATAAACCCAGCAAATCAATCCAATCTAATAATACATAGTCCTTATAGTTTAACTAAAATCACGATTAATTTTATTGTACTACCTGCAACTAGGTGCACCACCAGAAGAAACTAAAGGAATGAAACAAAATAAGTCACAAGAATAATCGTTCACGATGCCGTCATCGTTAGTTCTCCCAAAACAGAAGATAACTCTGGAAGAGCGAGTTTTGTGAATAATAAATTAAGTGTACATTTCCGTGGTTTGGAGCCTACATTAGGAGGATAGTTAACGCTAAGGAAAGCGGACGAGGTAAATAAAATTATAATTTTGTATAATAAAGGATTAGTTTTTCTATATAAATGTAGGAGTGGTGAGTTATAGTATGTAAGTCCCAGCTAAAATTGCTTACACCAAATATGTTTGACCCATGTAAATATTTTACTCAAATGCATTTCTAAGTATTTAATCTTTTCTTTTGGGATGGAGCATCATTGTATAGAGTTACAATAGAGGGGCCTTAGTAATTCTTTAATTTTGTCTATGCAAGGAAGAGGAAGCTGGTTAGTAGTTCTAATAAGATGCCATTAATTAAAAATATATTTAAAGTTAAATCCAACTCAGGATGGCTCATGTATCAGCAATTAATCTTTCTTTTCCTCCAAGATGTTACAGTAAGACTAACCGCTAAAATTTTAATTATATTAAAATTAATTGTCCAACTGAACACTTCAGGAGTATCCGAAATACTGCAGATGATAGCGAAGGGATAGGACTTGAAAGGATATCTGAAAAAATATATTCTAAATCAAATATTTAAATAATTGTAAAAAGTTATAACGTTCTTGCACAATAAGCACTCTTAATAAAAGCGCAAAGCGTAAGGTACAGGACAACTTCAGAGAATTTTCTGATCTCGAAAATGTACTTTCTTGTATTTGTCTCTTTTTTGGGTGTTTGTTCCTTTTCCCGTTCGCTCAATTTGGAACTGTATTGTTAATAATTGATTAAAAAGGGGAACGACGTGAAGAAACGTAATGATTAAATTATTCATGATCGATGATGTAAATGAGCAATATTTTTATGTAAAATTAAAGTAGTAAATAAAGCAGTAAATTGCATTATAACACTTTTCTTCGGTTTATATGTCTTAAATACAGTGGCGGCAATATGAAATGCCCGGGTATCGTTGACGAGCAATGTTTGATAATAATCGAGTGCTATCGACTCTAAATTTATCAAAAACGGCACTATTACTTTATCATAATAAAGCCCCATTAAAGTATTCCCTTATCCAATTAAAAAATTTTAAATAATATTGTATTTACCCAAAGATATACACGGTTCAAAAAATTATTAAAGAATTATGGTTAATTTAAGAATGCAAATATTTTATAAAAAAGCACTAAAAAAATATTTTTATGTTAAAAACTTATTACGAAACAGAAATACAATAGTAATAAATCTTTGAATACTTTGTTGTAACACCTTTAGCTTCTATTACACATCGTAAACAGCCGGGAAATCGACTTAACTAAATTTTCCACATTATCCATGAGATAATATGAATTCCGCTTTGCATGAAATAATTCGATACCTAAGAAACAAAAACGGAGTTTTTAATTTGGAATTTTCAATAAATGTTTTTAGAATAACTACAGGTTAAAATGTAAAAATAAATTTTTAGAAAAATTAAGGATTACAAAAATAGGACGTACTTTCTTAGCATGGAGAAAGATAACGATAGTTCAAGATCGATTCGTTCCGACGAAATATTTTAAATAACCGATTTAAATTATTAAATAATAATTAGAAATAAATTTTATACATGGAACCGTTTATGAATCCAAATACATCGATATATTAAAAAGCAATTTGAAATCATCTTTTACGGATTTTTATGCTGAAACTGAAGAGTGGTTTCTTCAGCATGATAGTGCTCCATGCCATACTGCTAAAAAAGTAAGTCCTATTTTTGTAATACTTAATTTTTTCAAAAGTTTATTTTATCTTTAAAGTTTAATTTATGTTATTCCATGGCCCGAAAAATGTGCATATTTAAATTCAATCGAGCGTTTGTGGGCTGTTATGCAACGTCAAGTGGTGTTACCATCTCCAAAGAGTTTTCCCAAACTTATTGCAATGATGAAATTTGTATGGAAACATAAATTAGGGGATGATTACCTACAAAATTTAGTTAAGTCGATTTCCCGGCTTTTTACAATGTGTAATAGAAGCTAAAGGTGGTACAACGAAGTATTCAAAGATTTATTACTATTGTATTTCTGTTTCGTAATAAATTTCTAACATAAAAATATTTTTTTTATGCTTTTTAATAAAATATTTGCATTCTTAAATTAACCATAATTCGTTAATAATTTTTGAACCGTGTATTTCTTTGGGTAAATATAATATTATTTAAAAGTTTAAACTGGATAAGGAGTACTTTAATGGGGCTTTATTATGATAAAGTAATAGTGCCGTTTTTGACAAATTTAGAGTCGATAGTACTCGATTATTATCGAACATTGCTCGCCAACGCTACCCGGGCATTTCATATTGCCGCCACTGTAAAATCGAATTATAACTTGTTTTACTTTTACAATAAGTAATTTCTATTTCGCTATCCCTATAAAAGTTATTGTCGATAATAATTAACCGAAGTTAGATTTAATTTCATAGTAAATTATATATTTTAATAGCGTTCACGTTTTATCTATTTACATACCAATGCAAATCTAATCAATTTAATTAATGTTCACATATAAGCTTTTTCAAATTTTAAATCGCTCAATTTGTGTTTGAAATCAGGTCTCGTTATTAACATGGGGGTTTTAAAATTATTTTTAGTGATTTTTATTTTCAATAAATATTGTAATCTCGTTTATAGTAAATCAGTAGGTAAGTGTGCTATATTTTTAATTTATTAATTATATTAATTTATTATTATTATCAATTTATTTTCACAGTTTAGAATTATTTTGAAATTTAATTTTCAAAATTGAAAGCATTGGTGTTTTTTTTAATTAATAGCAGTGTTTGCTGCTGTATTAGCAATTAGTTATTTTGAATTTTTTTTGGAAATTTTACTTTTATTGTTATGGTTAAAGACGAATTGATCAAGCAGCGAATATAAAAAAATTAGTTTCCATAAATGAATTTAACATTAGAAAGAAGAATATATTGAAAGGTCTAATGGAATTTTTTTTTAATTTCTAAAAAGGTTTCAGAATTTTTTTCGGAAAAATTAAATATGAATAATTTTCCGAAGAGAATAAAATTAGAAGCAATAGGCACTGTTAATAGAATATTGCAAAATCTAGTAATTTTTCACGCCCGGTGTTTTGATAATAATTTTTTTATTATTACGTAGGTATAATATTTTTATCAGCCCAAATAATTTAATTTTCTTAGGTGGAAACTGATGGAAAGCGCTAGAAGAAGGGGAAATAACCCGTCGTTTGTTTTTGCTTCTCAATTACTATTGACTTCTTTATTATCTATCTACTTCTTTATTACTATTACACTTTTATTTTTTGTTCTGGAGTGGAAGTTTTCAATTTAGCTCAAGCTTCATTTTATTATTTAATAATTCTTTTATTATTAAGCAGATTTAATATTTTTATTAGCTCAAATAATTTAATTTTCTTAGGTGGAAACCGATAAAAAGCGCTAAAATAATTTTAGCTGGCGATTCTGCTACAAATTCTAAGATGAACGCCGCTGTTCCCAGTTCTAAACATACTCCCAAAAAATTTTATTGCAAAAAACTGTTAGTTAAGTTTTTTTGGCTAACTTATAATTATGAGCAGTCAATAGAGTTGCACATCAATTAAATTCCACTATATTCCTTCACTAGGAGGTCATGGCAGCCGATACTGTTTGTTTGGATATTTAAAATAAAGATCTCTTCATTAATGATTATTAGAGACTTGCAATAGTGCGATTATTTATGAGTGTAAAAATTTTGATTTTTATTTATATCATGATGGAGGGGGACTATACATCAGGAAAAACCTGATGTATACATCAGAAAATACTATACGTCAGGAAAAACCTGATGTATACATCAGGAAATACTATACGTCAGGAAAACCTGATGTATATCTCATGTTGTTTCTGTTGTTCAACCTGATGTTTCTCATTTTGTTTAACATGAACAACTGTTGATAATTAATAATTATGCGAACAGATAAATTATGCTCAATTTTCTTAATTTATTGCACGATAGTAGCAATGTACTTTTTAAAATTGAAATGAAATAGCCCAACATTGCTGTAAAATTTTTGTTTATTCATACCTACATTTTGTGATTTTTGGACACGCTATGGTGTGATTAATGATGTCACTGTTTTGATTTTTATTTTTACCTTATGTATTTATTATCATGTTTTGCTTGTATCTTCATTGTATAGTTATATGTTTGGACGCTGCATGTATTCCTAGAACATAATAGTAAGTTAAGATTAAGGGAGTGCAACACATTCTCTTACCCAAAATTTGATAATTATATAAAAAAAACTAAAATGTTATGGTTTTTGTTTTGGAAAATCGGTCACTTAGGTCGTTTACGGCTAAGAACCATTATAGGAACTTAGCAATTGCACAGTGTGATACCATGTTTTTGTTAGAAATTTTTCTAATTTAGAATTGTATCGAGTTTGAAAATTAATTAAAAATCAAATAGAAATGAAATATTAAAAATGGAATGATTGTTCATTAAATTAATAATCGTAATCAGTAATCCTCACGTTAAGATGATAGAGAAAGTATAAAATATCATAGATATATTTATTTATTTATTATAATGTGTACAGTAGCGGTCATAAAAACTGCATCGCCTTGTAAGTTTTGTGAAATCTATTTAACTTGAAATTCTTATTACATTAAATTTTAAATTAAATGACTAATGGGCATTATTGTATCATTACTGGTACGTTTAAAAACAGAATATGTTTTAGAAATGGAGTTTTATATATAATTAAACAAATTATAATAATTTTTTGCTTTGAAAAATAAAATACAATCTTTAGGAATCTTTTAAAAATTATTTAATATTTTGTGCCCCCCTTTTTTTGCTTTTAGCACCGCAGAAACTCGGGTTGGCATCGACAAAGTTAAATTGTTTGGAAATTTTTTCCATACCATGCCTTCTTTATTGCATTTTGTAGCTCCTCATTTGTTTTAGGACTTAAATTTTTTATTTTAGCCCCAAAATGGCCTACAAGTTTTCAATTACTTGTAAATCGGGAGAATTTCCAAGCCATGGCAGTGAAATAACCTCTTTGGTTTCTTTAAAATTAGTTATCTGTAAAAATTTTTTTTGTATAGTTGATACTGCTTAGTAAAAATTCTATACATAATAGTTTAAACAACAATTAACTAACCCTGAGTCGAAAGTACACTTTTTCCTATAAAAATGGCTTTACCAAACGAAAAATAGAAAATACAAGCTCTTTGAAGGCAAGATAAACTTAATCAGACTTGTAGTCGGGCCACAATTTAATTTTGAAAATTATAATTTTCCCATAAGAAATACAATCATGTAAATGCATTATTGCGACATATTACGTCATTATAGCCAACATTCTATCACCAGTCCGCGTACTGTAGGTAGGTTGAGAGTGACTAGCGGTGGGGAGCTACCAGTTACTTCCTGATATCCGTTGGATCATCATCCACACTTTACCGAGTTGGACAGTTCTTGGGGGATGTTTTTAACGAGTAAAGCGCTTGTCAAAACCGCTTGTAGCTGAGCGGAGGCTGCTGAAAGTGGATTTTGACAAACGCAACTACATCAAGACTCGGATTTACCTTAAAAGTGCATTTTTTCTGAAATTTGTTAACCAATCACAAATTTTCTTTTTTTCTTTGTTAATTACACCTTTATCTTTCATAATTTGTTGTAGAAACTGAAATTCTGGTATCTTTACCAGATTTCGATGGGCAGGGTTGCAGTTCTAAAGAGCCAATGAGAAAATTGCATTCTAAATTAATTTTCAAAGCTGTTTTTTAACCAAGTTTGTGGACCATCCGCAAACTTTATTTTTTTATGTGTATATGGCGTTGTTATCTTTCATAATTTACAAAAAATGGTGAAAATCGCAATCAGGGTTGATTAACTCTTGCCCAATTTTGAATAATTAATTACTCTTTTAGATCTATGACATGGGGCAGAATCGTTCTGAAATATGCGCTGCGATACTCTTGATGACGGCAACAAACAGGTTTTTAAAATTGTTTTATAATCAAGCGCCTTTACAGTTCCTTCTACAAAATGTAGTTTACCCATCCCATGAAAACAAAAACATCCCCAAATCATTTGGCCGCCTGGTTTCTTAACAGTCCTCTGCAGACACAAATCATTATAGCGTTCACCGCCTTTCCGCTGTACATAATGAATTCCATCGGAACCCCATAATTAAATTTACTCTCATCCGAAAAGATCACTTTTTTCCAATTATTCTTAGTGCAATTGTGATGAGCTTTGCTCCATTCCAAACGACTACAATGGATTTTCTTACTTAAATCGGTTTTTTTTCTATAATTCTTGCATAAAATCTAGATTTACAAAGCCTTTTTCGCGTTGTTTAACCGTTAATTTTCACTTTAGTTGAATATTCCATCTCTTTTCAAATATCTACAGTCATTTCAAACCGATTTTTTGACAAATTTGCTTCAGACGCCTGTCTTGCATTTTTGATGTTTCTCATGGTTGCCCACTCCTTTTGCGATCTGTAGTAGTGCCCTGGCGAATTTTCTTCAATGAACATGCAACAGACGATTGATTGCAACTAACTTTCACTACAATTTCACGTGTTGACATTCCCACCGACGGAAATGCAATCATTTCGCTTTTATTTTTTCCTAAATTGCTTAAATTTTGCCATAATTTAAATAAAATACTTCTAACGCGCCTTTTTACACAGAAATCAAAAACAACTGAGCATAATCTTACCTGCTACCCTATGTTATAATGCAACCCTTACACCAATTATCTCCAAACGTTATTTCCAAGAACTTTTTAAATTTTAAACTGATGCAATTTTTATGACCGCTACTGTATGTATAATATACGTTCGTGTAAAATAACCCAATCAAATAATTGATTTTTTTTTATAAAGATTTATCTAACGATGCCGAAGGACAAGCACTATTCGATACTTTTACAAAAATTTTAGAGGGAAACGATCAAATATCAGCCAGAAGCGAAGCCGGAATCGAGTGTAAGCATAAAGTTAGTATTCTTTAAATTGATATTTGATATTCCTTTTAATTATTAGTTGCCGATAATGAAATCCAGGAAGTCGTGGACATTTTAGTAAAAACATCCAGGAGCAGCAAAATATATAACTCCAGGTAATATATGATTACAGTATTCGATTTTTTTATTTAATTCTTTCGCCCGTTGGTAGGTTAGGAGTTTTTATTTTCAGCCAATGCTTACAAATAAATATTGTCTTCCCATCGCACGAGAAATTTCCCTTTTGCGGTGCCATGGCAGTAGATATCCCTTATTTGCAATAAAGAAGTTTTGCTTTTTTTTCATTATTTGAAAGTAGAAGACAAACGGAAGAGAAGATAAAGGAGAAAAAAGAGAGGAAAGACTCTTTAAAAATAATCAGGTTTATGACGTGGTTGACATAAACAAGCGGGATTTTAAAAACTAATCAGAATTAGCAGAAAAATGCCACGTTGCCAAGCGTTTTTTAAATAACTGTTGGCAATGCAGATAATTTCTATTTTAGTAATGAATTATTTGTTATGTAGGTACGTTACGTATTTCCATTTTGTGGAAATTCATGAAAATTCACGATCACTATTTTATTTGAAATGCAAAAGTCGTGTCATACCTGACAGCCACCAACTTGAACAATATCTTATAAGCACGTTTAATTTGATTGGTTAATCACGTCGGGTAAATTAAATATATTTTTAAAATTCAAAAATTTATTTTAAATTGTACGGAAGGTTTTGAAACCAACCAATTGTATCAGTATCCTATATTTTCATCCGGCTTTCATATTCATGTTATTCCAAAAATTTAAAACTTACAAAACTCCTCCATTGGCTAGAATATACCTACCAACTAGAAAACTGACAATATTCGATATTCAAGACAAAACTAATGATTTTGAATTTTGATTATTTTTCGTTGAATTAAAAGCTTACTCATTATTTTATTTTATTGTATTAAATAATAATATTAATAAATATTAGATGCCGTTAAAAACAAGGTTAATGGAGTATCATCCGAGGCCAAATATTTAATTAAATTCATTTTTGATGGATTACGTGGAATACCGAGGGAAGGTGAGTACTGCTAAATTAACCACCAAGTCTTGTAATGGAATAATCTCATCTATTGCAGTGGACGAAAAAAAGTTAAAAGCTGTTATAGTGAAGGTTTTAGTTGAATCATCAGATTTAGCCAAAGCAATTAAAACGAATTTAAAAGGGTAGTTCAGAAGCAAAGCCAGCGACCAGACAATTGACAAATTTACCTGGCAATTCTCAAAGTAAGTTGAATTTAATAATCCATTTTGTATAAATTCCGAAAATGAAAATTAAAAATTTATACTCAAGGAGAAACTACCCTCAATCGACATGATGCCACCACCATTAAAGTTGAAGTTTTTGGAACTACATGATTTAAAAAACAGAAAGTAGATAACTTTATGTTTTTGTTCGGTTACAAGGAACTTTAAAAAACCCACTGTTTCAGTTCGTTGTTACCGAAGTTTGTAATTCAATAACCAACAGATTCCAAAAGTCTGTACCAATTCATCCCTGAACATTTAAGCAGCAATCAGCTGCACCTCATGTACATTTCAAAGAATAAAAATTAATTATGTTTCAGTTACCCCAGAAAAAGTACGTCAAGTGCTAGAGCAATTTAAAACATCGGCAGCTTTTGCGAAACTTAAAGGTAGGGTTTAAATTCCTAACGTTATTTAATCTCAATAACAACTTTTTATATTTTTAGACAAGGGCAAGAATGCAGTAAACGTAATTACTACGCAATTAAATTCACTTCGACCAATTGGCAGAACTCTGACTAAAGCAATAATAGACAAGTTTCTTGAAAGAGGTACATTTTTATAATTAAAGATAGACATGACTAGGAAATTATCTCTAAATTGCTACATTATTTATTTTAATTATTATTTAAACTAAATTTCTTTCTTGTTTTTACCATAACGATTATTATGGTTTTTCAGGTCAGACATTACCAGGCGTTGGATCAAAGCTCTCAACGCGTGGATTAGAAACTGAAAATAGTCTCCCCGTTGCAGCAGATTCACCAGAGGATAGTCCCCCCAATAAAGCAGATTCACCAAATGATAGTCCCCCGATGAAGCAGATTCACCGACTGATAGTTCACCCGTTGATGGAGATTTACCAATGGATAGTTCATCCGCTGAAGCAGACTCATCAGATGATAGTTCCTCCGTTGCAGCAGATGATAGTCCCCCCGTTGAAGCAGATTCGCCGGGTGATAGTTCATCCGTTAAAGCAGATCCCCCAGTGGCACGAAGTGGTTCAGGAGGGAAGGAAGAAGATGGTGAGTACTCTTCTTGTCATTAAAATTACTTGAATTTTATTTTTAGTACCAAATTGTATTAAGTACTGCGACTTTAGCTTATATATTCCTGAGTGCTTATTTCGTCATTATTAAATTTGTACCATTGATTATAAATGTTTGGAAAAATTTTATGTGGTACGATGCCATTTAAGTAGTTTACAAAAACCGGAATAAAGCAGTTTATGCAATTTTTGTTTTGGAAATACAGTCAATCAATCAATCAAAATCTAAAACCTCATTATACCCGTAGGTGTTGAGGTGTTCCATTTACAAATCTACGCCACTCTATTCTTTCCACTGCCATCTCCTTTGCTTCTCTCCAGGTCTTTCCCATTTTTTTCAGTGTTTGTCCGATATTATCGTCCCATGTTTTTGTTGGCCTGCCTCTCCTTCTCCTTCCCGCTGGTTTTGCCTGCCACACATTTTTTACTGGCATATCGTTCTCCATCCGGTTCAGGTGGCCAAACCATCTCAACTGATTTTTTTTAACTTTCCTCAATGCAGGTTTCACCTCGAGTCTATCTCTAATTTCCTCATTTCTTATTCTGTTCATCCTCGTCACTCCCTCCACTCTCCTCAGATATTTCATTTCCGTCGCCTGTATTTTGCTTTCCATTCTCCTGTTCAGGTTCCATGTTTCGCTTCCAAACGTTAGTGTCGGCAGATACACTGTCTTGTATAGAGTTACTTTTGTCTTCTTCGAAATTTCCTTTTGTTTATTATCGTTTTACCCAGCGCATGGTATATTCTTGCTGCTGAGCTCACTCTACCATTTATTTCGGCCTCGTAGCTTCCGCTTTCATCGATAATTATTCCTAGATATTTGAATTGTTTCACTTGTTCTACCCGCCTTCCAGCGATTTCAACTTTCATCTCTTCTTCATATCTTCCTATTTTCATTACTTTTGTTTTTGTTGCATTTATTTTCATACATCTGCGTTCCAGGGCCCGATTCCATATGTCAACATTCTTTTGTAGGTTTTGTACGTTGTTTGCGAATATCACCAGATCGTCTGCAAATGCACACTCCGCTATCTCCACTGTTTGCATGTTTCTGTATCCTATTTCCAGTTTTTTGTCTTCGTTTCTTTTAACACCTCGTCCATTAGTATAATGAACAATATGGGGCTCAGTCCTCCACCCTGTCTCAGCCCTTCTACCGTGTTAAATTCTTCCGACTTGATATTGCCCGTTCTTACATAATTTCTTGTCTTTCTGTAAATACTTTGTATTGCCTGTATCAAGTCCTTGCTGACCTCTCTTTCTTTTAGCAGTTTCCAAATTTGCTCTCTAGGAGCTCTGTCAAATGCCTTTTCCAGGTCCACAAAACACATATATATGCCCCTGTCGGTTCTTTTCTGTTTTTCTATTATTTGTGCTATTGTAAATATGTGGTCCTGTATGCTGAAACCTTTTCTGAATCCGCTTTGTTCTTTCTCTAATGTTGGTTCTAATACTTTCCGTAACCTGGATTCCAGTATCCCCTCATAAACCTTGGCTGCCACACATAGCAGAGAAATGCCTCTATAATTTTCGCACATTCTGTTATCGCCCTTTTTGAATATCGGCAGTATTATGGCGACTTCCCAGTCTCTCGGTACCATTCCCTGTTTCCATGCCAAATTAAAAATGCTGTGCAGTTCTTTTATTCCTTTTTCTCCCATATATTTTATCATTTCAGGTTTAATTCCGTCATGGCCCGCTGCCTTACCCAATTTCATCTTTCTTATTGCTATCATTGTTTCCTCCAACGTGATTTCATCTTTTAATGTTACTTTCGGTAGTTCTTCGGTGTTGTTGACTTCTTCTTGTTTGTTTTCTTCCATGCACAATAGTCCTTCAAGTATTCTCTCCATCTACCTATTATTTTCTTTTCGTCCTGAATTATTTCCCTTTGTTATCTTTAATTTGCTTTAGTGGAATCTGTTTAGTTCCCTCAGATTTTTAATATTCTGTAGAATAGTTTTGGTTCTCTTTTTATTCTTTTCCATCCGTTTTCCAAACTCTTCCCATGATTTTGCCTTAGCATCAATTATCATTTGTTTAACCTTGGCTCTTTGTTTTTGTACTCGTCGTATGTTGTTTCCGTTTTATGTGACAGGTATCTTCCCATTTAAGTTTTTCTTCTTTATTTCTTCTTTAATCTCCTGGCTCCACCATGATGTTTGTTTCTTATTATTATGTGTTCTACTAATACCGCATACATCCTTTGCCGCCGTCAATACTATTTCCTTGAATCTCCCCATCTATATTCCAATCTTGTATCTTCCCCACTTTGCACTTCTATTTCTTCTTCCACAATCTCTATATTTATTTCTAGTTTCCGTGTCTCTCAGCTTGTAATCCTTGACCACTTCCTTCTTTCTGCCTTTTGTGCTATTTCCTCATTTGCTGTCCCCGTTATTCTGTATTTTATTTTGCCATCACCAGGTAATGGTCACTACCAATTTCGAAGCCTCTATGTACTTTAACGTCCATTACATTTTTCCTGTTTTCCCTTCTACTATTATGTAGTCTATTATGGATTTTTCTTTTCTGCTGGGTTCTTCTCTTGTAAATTTGTGTATATCCTTATGTTTATATAGCGAATTTCCGATTACTAGGTTATTTACTATGCAAAAATCTATCAGCCCTCTCCATTCTTATTTAAAGTATCTTCACCGTATTTTCCCATTGCTATGCTTGCCTTGTTGCCTATTCGAGCATTGAAGTCTCCCGCTACATATATATCGCCTGTTGCGCTTTCTATTGTCATTTGCAGCATTTCCCAGAAGTTTTCTTTTCCGCTTTTGTGCGTCCTCGTTGGGTCCATATGCCACCACTATCGTTATTTGTTTCTCCTTCTGCAATGTTACTGTTAGTATTCTTTCCGATACAAAACTCCATTTCTTTATCGATTTCCTACCTTTTCCATCAATTATACAACCTACTCCAGCTGCAGCTCTTTCTTCCAATTTGACCCGCTATATATCATTATCAGACCCTCACTCATCTCTATGATCCCGTTACCTTTCTTCTTGGTTTCGGTTATAGCTAGTATCTCCAGGTCTCCTTCTTGAACTCGTCCGCTAACCTCTTTCCCATTTATTCCTCTAACATTCCACGCTCCAATCTTCCTTATACGCATTTCATTCTCATTTGTCCATTTACTCGCCGTTTTCTTTTCTTTTATTGTGTCTGCTATTCTCCACTGTCCTTTTTCTTGCATTTTTGTCATATCTCTTTTCAGTCCGGCATCTCTCAATATTAGTTTTTTGGAGCATGCGGTACTATTTCTTCTCTTAGCTGGTTCCAGTCCCATCTTTCACGGTCTATGTACACCCTACCGTATCCCACCTTAACCTCTTTTCCCTTCCTCTCTCCTGTTTGGCAAATTCTCTCAGTTTTGCCTGCATCCTCTGTTCTTGTTGTGTTAGGTCATCATCAATATACTTATTAGTGCCCTTCAACTTGTTTTTTGCACTCATTACCGTTATTTTATCTTCCCATGTATCCATTTTGCTATTATAAATGGCTGAGAAGACTTGGGTTTTATTACCTCAGCATTACCAAAAGTTACCTCAACTTTGAGTTCCTCCTTGAAAAGGGTCTTCAGTTCCTTCTTGACATCCCTCCAGCCAAATTTATTCCCTTCAGAATTATATTGTTCTTTCTGTCCCTCTTCTCTATACGGTTAACCCTTTCCTCGAGTATCCCCAGCTTATCTTTTAACATTTTATTTTCCTCTTTTAGGGTCTTAATCTCGTTTTCGTATATTTTTTGTCCTTCCTTGATATCCTTTATTTCTGATAGCATTTGTTTCATCATCCCTTTAACTCTTCCATTTCACCTCCACTCCTCGCCATGGTTGTTTTCTTTGTTGGGGATCTATTTAACTTCTTGCTTCTACCAAAAATATCAAATTCAGCCTGTCGTTTCTTAGTATTCTCCTCCGTTGTTGAATCCTCGCTGTCGTATTTTCTGTCTCCGGTGGACATATCCTGCAGGTATCGCGTGTAAATTCACTACTCGAGTCGACCTCTCGGAAGTAGTAAACTTATTAACGAGTGTATTTGCGCCTTGCACTATGCAACCCAACTATCCTGCGCTTCTTATCAGTTTTAACCTCTAGTCCCTTATTAATTTTTAAACAAAAATTACCTTCTTATTTAGGCCTGAATCACGAAATTTGTTCAGATTTCAGCTTTCCCAGGTTTATCTATCACCATCCACCACTATTCGTATTATTATCGTCTCCACTTTCTCTAAAAAATCGCTTTTAAACTGTGCTAGCGTGACGTAGCCGTATTCACGGTGATAGCATCGACGCTCAATCGGAAATACAGTATGGTATGCAATTCGTCGTACGGATGCGTATCTTTTCCTAATTTATAATCAATGCGCCAATACAACTAATGTTATATATATTTTTTCTTCTTCATTCGATGATTGTCCGGCATGGTCACGTTGGTACCATTAATTACATCTCTTGATTTTGAAAGAAAATTTAGTGACATCAAAATTGTCCTATGGAACCTCCATTTTAAGATAATTAACTTCACATTATTTATTTATTTGATATTAAATTTTCTATCTGAAGTTTCCATTTCTACCAATTTCTATTACTATCACTATTTTTAGTATCTTTAAAGTTACAGAAAATCAATCTTTCTCGTTATTTACTTATGCAGATATAAATCTCAAATTATTTTTCTTTTTCTTCAGCTAATTTTAGCAAAAATTTTGGAGAACGGATGCTACCATATTGTGAAAGACATTCTTGTTTAGAATGTGAGTAATTTACTATTGTTTTGCTTTTAACAATGTAAAATCCGTAGTATAAAATTTAACATGAGCTTAATTAATTCAAATAACCAAAATCAATAAACAAACTAAAATGAAAGAGTAATAATTTTAGCTTATATAATTACGTATTGTAGTTTTATAGAATTTGTTATAACCTAATTTGTTGCGCAAGCTTTACTAGCATTAAAAATAATTTTTGCATTTTTAATTTAACACTGTGAATGTGAGTGACGTACCAAACTAAGTATAATTCTTGAAATATCACTGTTGCTATTTAAAAAAATACTATTTCAGAAGTTTTGCTTTTATTACCGCAGCACTTTCTACAGTGCTAAAAAGTTTAGGCGCAAAACGGAAGCTAAAGTAAAGGTAAGTCAATTATCATTTATACAAATATTTACACACATATTTTAATCGCCACTAAACTTATAGTGCCAAATAGTTAAATTTTAAAATTATTATTTTTTCTAGATATAACAAATAAACTTAAAAGAAGCTTAATGTATTTTCAAAATAATACAGAAGGTAGGTAAGTTACGAGCCTAAATCATGCTGTATGGAAAAAAGATAATATGACATTTATTTATTATTTACTAGTTGACATTATTAATTTGTTGTATTATCAAATAACAGCTGCTAATTTTTTAGTAAAAAGGTGTTTTACAAACTACTACAAACCATAGTAAGCATTTTGTATTTGTGCCCCACGTTGTGCGACACTTGTTATGCAATTTAATTTGTCGGTTGAATTTCACTGTTTTCTAGTACTAATCTAATATATTTAAAATTGAAAATTAATAGGTTAAAAACAATAAAACAAAATTATTACTAGCTCATAAATAATGTCATTTTATTATTATTTATTTAGCCTATTAATTTTGAAGTATTCAAATTTAAAAAATAATATTTTTTGTTTAAATTTTTTGATTATTTATACAACTGAAGAATCTTCTAGAAGATTCTATTTTCTTTCTAGAAGATTTCTAGAAGGAAATCTAGAAATTATAATCGCATTATTCGAAAATATAATATTACTATGTATAATTTATTATTTATTAACTTGTGAAAATATATTTTAAATATTAATTTAATAATTAATAAAATAATAATCTATTTAATTCACCAGTAATTGTTAAATGTAATTAAAAATTCACTAAA
Source organism: Lycocerus yunnanus (assembly GCA_036346125.1). NCBI lineage: Eukaryota > Metazoa > Arthropoda > Insecta > Coleoptera > Cantharidae > Lycocerus > Lycocerus yunnanus. Next base: position 179,621 of record JARFIX010000085.1, read on the forward strand.
CCTATAATAATTATTAAATTAATCTATGTTGTCATATGGGTGCTTGCTGAAATTAAAATATAAGCATAAAAAAAATAAATGTTAACACACTAAATTTTTTTCCTATAACAGCAAATGGATGGTTGGAATAACTAATAAATAAATATATCACTTCAGTTTTTAGTTGCATCGCTAGCTTCAAAAATAATTTTAAACATTTGGAAATTAATGGTGAATTTGGAGTGGCGTATCTAACTGTTTCTGGATTGTCCACTCTGACTAAGGTAGCTACGCCACTGCCGTTATTCAAAATAAAGTAAAAGGTTTCAAAAATTTATTTTAGTTGCAGTTTCTAAAATTTATGAAAAAATCAAGAAGGGAATAAAAGCAATAGATAAGAAAAAAAAAGGTAAGACCAAAGTGCATACGTTCTTGACGTGAAGTACTCTGATTATCTTAAAATGTAAAACTAAAAATTGTTTTCTTTCCAGATGCTTTTACAAATTTATTAATAAAGTTGTAGATACAGGTAAATTATAAAACGTTAAGAAAGCAAAATTGAATATATGGATTACATACATTAAAATTGCTTATTTTAGGAGAGAACAAAAACAAGGAGGATGAATGTAAAATAGAATACAACATACAAAATAATGGATTACTTTAAAATTATTTATTTTAGTGAGAACGAAAATGAGGAGGATGAATCTACAAGTAAGTTAGCGAAGGTTACTGTAAATTATGAAACATTCAATATATAGTCCATTTGCTACGAATACTTCTGTATGTCATTTATTTACCAGAGATTCACAAAGTAAATATGTTCTTAAAAAATATAAAAACCAAAAATTTCCTATTCATTTTTGAATAATTTAAAAGATAATGATCCGTATCAGTCTTACTAAATAATGATTACTAACCATTTTTCAATATTATTAATATCGGAAACGTGTTTAGAACTCTAAAAAACATGTAAAATGACACCTCACATGCCTATACAGTATATTTTCAATAATAGTTAAAGATGGCGTCGATTTTCCAAAATGGCCGCTTGCACAAACTATCACCCAATTTTTATCAAAATTAATACAACAATATCCAAATGGGCGAAATCTTGGCAAAATTAATGACAATCAAGAGATTACCTAAAATATATGACAAATCTGCTGCTGAGCGCTACAAAATGAAATAAACGATCAATGGAGTTTTAATGAGTTTGTTAGTAAAATTAAAATATCTGAAACAGAATCAACCAATAACTTTGCAGAGAGATTAATGACAGTACATCAAAGAGATTACCAAAAATACTATGACAAATCTGCTGCATCACCTCTACTTTATAAAATCAAATTAAACGATTCAATGGAGTTTGAATGAGTTTGTTAGTAAAAATTGTACCCAACTGTCAAGCTGTAGAAAAAGCTGCAAATACAGGATTTCCTACCCAGGCAATTCCAAGTTTGGAAAATTTAATGTTTGAAATAGAAACTTTTCTAGGACATTCATAAGTCTTCAAAAATATAATTATTAATTTTGTACGATTAAATTTTATTAAATTTAGTAAATCAATAATTATTTCCTTTATTTAAAAAAAATATTTAGAGCCAGCATCGAAATTACAACCATCAGGTGAGCTCTAAATCTAATGCCCGGTTGCACCGCACTATTTAAGAAAATCTCTCATGCCAAATTTATTATTATAAAAATTTAAAACTTTTAATTAATTTGCCCGTTTCTATCGTACTATTTTAGAAAGTTGAAGTTTCATTCTTACGTCAAAACAATACTCGTATTCGTTCGTAAACACCAACAACATACGAACGCTAAAAAATCTTACTTTTTAAGAACGTTTTCAAGTATGTTCCGCATGCAACTTAAGTATTGTGCTCAAATATAAGACTTTTTAGCGCTCGCATTTTGTTCGTCTTTACGAACGACTACGGGTATATTTTGACGTAAGAATAATTAATTTATTTTTAAGAATAATTAATTTTTTGCTTTTATATTGTATAATTCAAATGTTTTTATTAGCAGGTGCGACTTTGTGAAACTTTGGTTTTGCTTAAATAGTGCGATGCAAACGGGAAAATTAATTAAAAGTTTTTAAATTTCTGCAATATTAAATTTGTCGCTGTCAAAGAAAACTTAAGTTTTAAGTCAAAAGCGGTGCAACCGGGCATAAGTGTTTACGAATTCAAATTGTAAGTATTTAGATTTATTTTTTTTTATTTTAATAAAATGCTTATAAGATGCTTTTTTACAGATTGCTCTTTTCCAGATTCCCTTTGCTCCCATCAAATCTCTTACATTTAAAAGTATGTAGTAACTGTCTCTATAATCAACCCATAGAATACTCCAATACATGATTAAACTAATCATCGCTCCTTTAAGGGGCCGTCTATAAAAAACGTCCGCAATTTTTTCTAATATTTTTAACCCTCTCTCCCCCTTTGTCACAGTTGGTCACAATATTTCATTCCTCTTCTCCGGAACGTCACAATGGTCACAAATCAAGGACTCCCCTCATTTATAAAATTAAACTTCACGTTTATTTTAGAAATATATTAAAATTTTTAGCTTTTTTAATTTTATGATAAATTATAATTAAATTAATTATTTGAATTAATTTTTTGTCCATGGGTTGGTCAACCGCACAGGCAAAGAATCAATGACTGGCATTGTGTCTTCTGTTGGTATACCCAAAGCCGATGGGTCAACTAATACATAATTATCTTCGTAGATCTATTCAACTGCTTCTATATGCATCCACTCAACATCTTCTGCTTTCGTTCTAGGATTTTAACGACACACAAGAGCTCGTCCTTCCTGCTGGCAACAACGTTAAGAGGTTTTACTTTACGATGCCTTGTCTGTTTTTTATGGTTTTCCTTGTAGTGCGTTTTAGTAGATTGAATAGAAGCATCGAGGGGTTAACCGCTGGTGAAGTTTTTTGTACACATCTCATGAAGTACATGAAGTACTTCACGTGGAACATCCTTCAGTACCTCTGCAACGGAAGATCTTCAATTTATTCCGATAAAAAATAAATTACTCGATCCGGGGGGTCTGACGGGCGTGGTACACCCTCCAGTGCCTCTGCAACGGGAGATCTTCAGTTTACTTCTGATAAAAATAAACTATTCAATCCGGGGGTCTGGGGTGTGGAACACCCTCCAGTGCACAAATTTTGGAATGAAGAACATTGCAGAACATGCAGAATCCCAGACCAAGTAGTTTACTTTTTATCAGAAGTAAACTAAAGATCTCCCGTTGCAGAGGCACTGGAGGGTGTTCCACACCCCCCAGACTCCCCGGTTTAAATAATTTATTTTTATTAAAAGTGAATTAAATATTTTAGCATATCTCAAGTTTATTAAAATTAGCTATGGTCAAGTAAGTGTGTTTAATTCGTAATTTGACAATTAATTATAAACTGCGTAATTATAAATTCCGTACCCCTTGGGAGGCAGAGCTCTGCAACAAAATAAAAAATAAACTACTTAATCCGGGAGGTCTGGGGGGTGTGGAACACCTTCCAGTGCCTCTGCAACGGGAAATTTTCAGTTTACTTCTGATAAAAAATAAACTACTCGATCCGTGGGGTGTGGAACACCCTTCATTACTTAAATTTTGGAATCTCGGTGAGTCCTTGAAATACCAATGATGTACGTGAAATACAATGAAGTATCGACGAGTTAGGTGAATTATTGATGAAGAACGGTGAATTACTGGTGAAATACGTGAAGTCCCGTGAATTACTGCTGAATTAGTCCTGAAGGTGTTTACAGTATGCTTGCAGGAGGTGCTAGAAACCCGGATTTTAAAATTTTCCACCGGCTGCGGCGGCGGATACCGCAACAATTTTGATCTTCACACTTTGATATTTGAAGACAATATTGAGATTCGCGCACATGCTTTAAATACCATGCAGCTTCAGGAATACACGTCGTTTTATTTTCTTGCGTTGCTACGTACTTTGCAAACACTGGATGACTATGAATAACCAGAGAGCTCTATATTTCCGCAAGTACTTCTCCGGAATGAGCAATTTTCTTGATTTTCAGATCTTTATCAACTTTCTTCTTTTAAGTCTAGATGAGTTCCAAAGTGATTATACAGCAAGATCACCCAGTTAGCTGGTTGTTCATTCGCCTCTCCACTCTATTGTCGCGCTTTGGCTAGGTGCGTTTGTCTCAACATATGACGCATCCAAATTGCAATTTTTAAAATGCTAAATTGCACAAGCAATTACGCGAAAATATTTCGAATTTTTATCTGGTCCTCCATTTACCGTGATAATCATTACAGGCTTTATTATACCTTCCGCAGTTTTCGTCAACGTTTGAAAACTGGGTAGTTCTAAAAGATGTTCTAAATCATTCGCATCTGTTTCTGCTTAATTATTAATTTAATTTTCCTACTACCGCTTCCGTAACTAACATTTACTATTGTAATAATACGCATGTAAACGAAAGTGAAACGTTTGAGGACCCTGTTTAGTCGCGGAAGTGATCACTTCGCGGCCTGGGCATTAAAGTAGATCGTCTTTTGTTACACTTAATTTGACAGATCGTATATTAATTAAATCGACATCTGTCAAATCACAAGCGACTCCGGAAAGAAAAAAAGCAAATTTATAATAATTAAATTAGTTATTCTGGCAGGAGTGAGGCGCAAGCAATATTTGCAGCCTTATCAATTGCACTTTCACTAAACATTTTCCAACTTAATCAAAAATTATTTCAATTAACGATACAATTTAAAAACTTTCGAGATTGTCATTAACAAACATGTCAATTGTTAATTGTTGCTAGTGAACAAATTTTGAAATGACACCGGCCTACTCAATAATAAGTATAGGTACTGTCATAATATTATACATCATAATCGTTTTCTTTTTTATATAATTTTGAGTTCGGTAGTAGGAAAGTTTAATACATCACATGCTGCGTAAGCTTTTTATGGCCACGGAGGATCACGGGCCTCGGCTTTGCCTCGGCCCGTAAACAACCTCCTTGCCCAAAAAATCACTTACGCAGCTGGTGATGTAAATAACTATTAATTAAAATAATGACGACAAACATTGCTCGCTACTGCGGATGAATATTATACGTTGGTCCAGAGTATGAGACGCACTCTGGGCGGCCTTCAACGTTCGGCTGTATTACGATTTCTGCATACAGCTCTACTAAGTAAACAATAATTTTGAGTGGGCGTGTTTGGCGCTAGTAGAATTATACTGTGCTTTCATTGGTTCATTTAAATTTTATTACATTAGTTTGAATATTTTCCGAAATTATTGTTAGCTTGGTGGCAATGTACACAGAGGGGATAAGTTTGTGGCGCTCAGCCACCACGCAATCTTTATCGGGGTTATTAACTCTATACTCCAAATGCATAAATATCAGAGATTGTCTCTTCGCCGCTGTGAGACCAAGAGGGATTTGCGATTTGTCACCTTGTGATAAAAAAATCATCTGATCAGGTCCCAACAGGGAAGCAAGTGTTTCTAATGCTCGAATCGTATCATGACAGAAAGGTCCATCAGGATGCTTAGCGTGTGAATTGGCTTCTGGTCAACTGAGTTTGACAGGTACAGTCTTGACATGGTACCACCAAATTAAAAGAATTTTACAGTGGAAACTTTCAAATAGTTTTTAGTTAATTATTAATTACGATATTTTAACTATCTTAATTTATGTATTTGTATTATTTCTTGTTATCGTTACTATGGTTACAAACATGAAGTGGCTTAACTATTTTCTTCTTCCACGGATGTCTACAGGATTTTTCTGACGGGAGATTAACTCAATATAAATAATATATTAAATTCAAATTTAAAAATTAAACAAAATGGAACTCGGATGACCGTAGTTCTTAAGTTTAATTTAAAAAGTAATTTGCTATTTAAATTTATAATTTTTTGTTAGTACAGTAGCTGAGACCGGGATAATCTGATTTAAAATGTATAAATTTCAGAACAGGAACACGGTTAATTTTATTAATCCTCTAATCTTATATGATCACAGGATATCTGTTGATCTCTATAAGTTTCAAATTAATATTTTATTTTAGAGTGAAACTTGAAACGTAATATTCTCAATATAACATTTTTAAATTAGTGACCACGATACATAAAAAAATACTGCATTGGTTTGTTTTCTTCCTGTTTTTGTATGACCTAAGAGTTTTTTTTGAGTTTAACTGAAGAATCTGCCGCGATGAACCAATTTAGAGACCGGAAATTTGATCATCAAAAAGATTACATGTCGAAATAATTGTCGCATTTTGTAATAGTTATGCCGCTGACCTTAACAGAATAGAAAAATTTAACAAATTATTTTTATTGCAGTGCTTCTCGCAGTGACAGAATTCTTTAAGAAAACATTACCAGATGCAGTAACAAAACAAAGTAAGCTGAAAATTTTACTAAACGTTCAGTAAGTGTACGGTTCCATAAAATCTTGATTACACGAACTGTACATAATAATTATGATGTCTTTAATCATTGTGTAATCAAAAATTTTAGCGCTTAATTTTTAATATTGTGTAAGAATTTTTGAATTTAAGATTTTTAATTTAAGGTAAATTAGATAAAACTAGTGGGAAAAGATTACTGAACCCTTAGATTTATCGCTTTCACCTACTGATACTCTCGTTCAGTAATGTTATCCTTTGTCTAGCCATTGCGTAAACTTCTATTAATATTAAACGTGGACTAATAATAATTTTATTTTAGAAGTGGAATCGGAAAATAATGATACACCTGCAAATCGAAATGTTGATAGCAATATAACTGATCCCACGGAAGTGACGAATCTTATGAATAAAATATTACCTAATTGTAAATTGTTAGTGAAGGCTGTTCGGGAAAAAAAGCTTGAGCTTGCAATAGAAATTATGATTAAGATTCTTGAAGAGATAGAAAAATTCCTCGCTTAAATTTAACAAACTTACTGTACCAAATATCTTTTTTCTGTAATTTATTGTTTTAAAATGATGTAATAAATTTACTTTACATTAGAATTGTTATTATTGCTAGTCATAAAAAAGTATTTGTTTTTCAGAGGTTTTTAGAGAATTCGCTAGGTTGTTCAATTATTTCTTATTACATTTTTTTAGTATTACTAATGTATTTCCGTTTTAAATTTAGTATTAGCGATAAAACGCCGGCAGTATCAGTATCAGTAAAAATTCAATGTTTTATTTTTATTTCAGATTTATTAAAAGAATTAGCAAACACGATAGTCTACCAAATTAAACGAGCGCATCAAGTTTTTAAAGGTGAGTCACAAATTAATAAAACAATAATAAATCATTTATATAAAATAGTATTTTACGATATTAGTGCATAAAAAGCGTCATTATTCTTTCCACCAATACGTTGCATATTTTTTTTTAATACTAAAAGTACATAAGTACTGCCATTGGTTATTAACCAAAAGTAGCTGCCATTGCACAGATATTACAATTATGTAGATTAACAATTAGACACAATTATGCCAGAAAAACACTTCAGATTTTATGATAGGGGACATGGGTTTCAAAATATAATTTAAAAAATTGATTAGAAGATGCTGTCTCTAACAAAGAAATAAAGTTATATAAAAAAAGTAGCTTGGTAAAATATTCAACAATTTTTTTTATTCTATTTTATTTATAACTATCAATACATTTTATTTATAAGGTTACTATCGTAACTTTAATCAATTAAAAAAATATTTATTTAAGGTACCCCTGAGCGTTCACCTGCATATGAAGATTTAGTAAAATTATACCTACAATGCATAATCGATACCAAAAGCTCACGCTGTCAGGCTCAGAGAGAAAACATTGCTAGTATACTCAAAAACTTGAAGAAACCTGCAAACCCGATATTATCTCCCAACATTAATAAAAACCTCCAGAAAATGTTACAACCGTCGCACCAACCTAATTAACATAAGCATAATTCATGTAATTTAAATAATTATAAAAGACATAATATTAAAATTAATTAAATTAAAAACTTCTCTTCCTTACATTTTTGTGTTACAGAAGATTTGTCAACTTTCCGCCAAAAAAACTCCCATTTATTATTATCCCCCATTATTTTGATTATAACAAAATCATAATTATTTTCACATTATTTCTGGATTAGATGCAGAAGAAATAACCAAAGTTCTTTTATTCCCAAGTTTTCTTGTAGGTTTAACGGGTTTAACACATTACGTCGTGTTTGCTAAATTAGAAAAACTTGAAAATTTTAAAAGTAGTGTGTCACTAATGCTAACCAGTCAGGCCAGATGGGAAATTTCGTAATACAGGGTATATATTCTGCAATATCAACTGATGACTTTCCACAACCACGACAAGTGGGAGTTTAATTTTCAGTGTCATGGAAACAGGATTCCCCAATGTATACGATAGTACTTTCTGAACTTCGTGGAATGAGGGTTAAGAAGTGGAAATAAAAATACAAATTTCCAATATATTGACCTGCTACCCTAATACATTTTTCTGATCTTTCAATTAACTTATGTATACCTTCGAAAAAATGTTTTATCTTTGCCTGAAAAATACGCTGAAACTGCATCCTTCACTTCTCTATCACTTGAAAATTTCTTCCCACGAAGTTTTATTTTCAAGTTTGGGAATAGATAATAATTGCTGGAAGGCGAGTCAGGACTGTAAGGTGGGTGAGCCAAAATTTCGAAGCCCATCTTCTGCAGGACAGCCATCGCAACACAGCTCTTGTGTACAGGCGCCTTGTCGTAAAGAAAAACGACACCTTTTGTCAATTTTGTCCTTTTTTTTCTTTGATGGCTTTTTAACCGCTCTAAAGTTAAAGCGTAGTATTCTCCGGTTATGGAGACACCTTTATCTTTTTAATCGAACAACAGGATACCTTCCAAGTCCCTAAAGACTGTCGCTATGATTTTCCCAGCCGACTGTGACACCTTAAACTTCTTAGGTGGTGGTGTGCCTTTTTGAGCCACTGCGTAGAGTCCTGTTTGAACTCAGAGTGCTTAAAGAGAGTTTTCCACTTGTAAACCATAGTTTTACCCGGCAAGAGTCCTTATAAACAGATGACATCTCTTCTTTTTCCTTTTCCTACCACAGAATAGATCACCTTTCTGTATCCACTTTGATGCCCCTTAACCTAGCCGTATCTTACGATACTGATTTTCTTCTTCCTATTATTTTCAACTTATTTATTTATTTGTCGTTATTAGTTTACAAATTTATATTCTTCTTATCGCTTTTTTCTTTATAATTTCTTTATTTTTGTTCCTCATCACTTTTTGGATTTTGTTGATTCCTTCTCTATAGAGTTCTTGCTTCCTTTGCTTTTCGATTTTTTTGGGCTCCTTCACTTTCGCTTCCGTTATTACTTTATATTGATATTCCTTACCTTTAACCTCCATTACTTTTTTTTTTAGCTTTTCCGAAATTAAACAATAGGTACTTTTTTACCTTTACAGTTCTATCAAGAATGTTGGTTAATTCACAAGATTTAGTAAATAAAGCAAGTGCTTCACAAAAAATAAATTCGGAGATCTTCAAAGAGCTATTCCCAGATGATAATCTATAATGTTTAATAAAAACGAAAAATTTAAGGGGTTTTAATCATGTTTTCTTCCAATGTTCCAGTAACCTGCAAATTGATAGAATAAATAATTTATTAATTCATCTAATAAATTGCTATCTAATAACACTTCTCTAAGTGAGAAAAACTGGCATAGGATGGCGTCTAGAGTTGCATCACTGTACCTCCTCATTGGATTTTGGTCGCTCTAATTACCAAGCTAATGTCCGTCTGTCTACTTTGCTTGAGATTAACTAATTTTAGACATTGTAATATTATGTCCATAAGTTCCATCTGAACCATGCAAACTTACCTTAAGATATCCATAGTTTTGACTGACAATCATTTCTATAAAAAATCATTATCGCTGAATTCATCCATATAATTCACATAATGCACAGTTGGAGTGGCGTAATTATAACTTTGGCTAATTGTATTAGTTACACCACTGCCTCTTTATAAAAATAAACTATAATATTTGATTTTATTGCAGTTGACTTAAACAAACTAGAGAAAGTCTTAGCAGTCGCAATAAAAAATTTAGGGAAAATGATTTCAAGTAAGTTACAAAAAATAACATTTCAAATGCTGTCAATTAGTTTGCAATCAATTGAAAAAATAATTTTAGATACCAATCAAGTAGTGCCGAATTCACGGATGGGATTATTTGCAAGTCCAAAAGCTTTTTAAAAATATAAAAAATTCGGCTATAGGGATATTTAAAACTATAAGTAAGTGAAAACATACATAATCAATTTGTTGGTAAACATAAGTACTTCTGCATCGAATAAACTTTTGCGATAGGAAAATTATTATTTTGTTTATTTTTTTTTCTGTTTATATTTAGTGAGTACAATTAGTAAGGACGGATCAGAAAATTCTTCGAACTTACTAGATATGATTAAAAGGACGAATCTGGCGGCAGACGAAGAGTAAGTTAAACTTTAATTAAAATGAAATAGTAATACATTATTACCATTTAAAGCTCAATCAAGAATGTTTGTCGATTAACAAGATTTATTAAAAAAAGCACGTACTTTACAAAAAATAGATTCATTAGCAACTCAACTTTTGGCGAAAATATAAAGGATCCTTAAAAGTTGATAGCATTGCAGAAGTTATGAATAAATTTGGAGATCCGAAAAATTCCCAATTTGAAGACAATCTTGAATGAAATTCAAAAATTTTAGGCGTCTTAATAATTTTTTTCCAATGTGCAAATTAACCTATAAATAAATTAATATTGACTTTGCTTGTTTTTCTTATTTATATACAACAATAACCGTCTACGACGGTTGTAAAATTGTTAAAAACATTTCTTTCTCAAAACAGAACTCGAAAAATAGATGTTTAAACCATGGAGTCTGCACGGACCACTAAGGGAAATTTCTTCCATCAGACTCATTCCATTTATGTTTGAAAGGAAAATTTTTAACTTCAAAATCGATTTTCTGAGTAATTAATCGGCATTTATGAGCGTCCGCTCAGAAAAACGGTGTTTCAAAGTAGTAAATGGTTTAAAATTTTGTAAATTGGCAGGAATTTCATGATTTTGAAAAAAATTTCCAGTTTCAGAATTAAAACTTATAGCACATACTTAGTAGGTATTCAACGTTTTTTTTAAATTTTTCTGCAATTTCTTTAGTGATCTAATGGAGATTGACGAAATGTGATAACAATTAATAAATAGATAGTCATAATTATGGTTGATTTACGTGGTTAAGTGTGTGACTTATGTTGATTCCAAGTACTCAGTTTAACTTCGGGCAGAGCAAAAGGGTTTTCTGAAGCCAATGGTGAACCACCGAAGTATAAACTATTTAGTAAACCTTCGCAAAATGAAGTATATTCCACTCTCATGGTCTGGGGCTCACATTAGAAGATAATTAACGCTGAGGAAGGCTGAAAAAAGGAACAAAATGTACGTGTAAAAATGAATTCGTTTTATTATTATTATTAATTTTAAATAAACCTTTTGATTATTATATATTAGATTGTTGTTTTTGCCACAAAAACTTTGAAAAAAAATTTTATACTATCAAACTAACGACTTAATTTTATCAGACACCCAAGGGTGGGTACTTAACTAAAGTAGGTAAGCTAAGGTATCCCGAAATATTAAGTGATTCCATGGTGATTTTAATTGTAATTTTAATTTTATTAATTACATTTTTTACTTAATGGTTTGGGTTTCAGGTTAACCTTTGGCTTTCAACATTGAAAATAAATTGTCAATCATTTCCAGCTAAGGTGGATGATTTTCTAGTGAATGTTTTACAACATTTCTGAAGGTAATTATTAAATAAAATTTATTGACAAATTGATGGTTTTGGATATTTGGAAACGTTTTATTTAAGTAGTATGGTCTGTTTATTTAAAGTCTTTCATCAATTTTTTTTAAAGAATGTAATTAACCTACAAATGTAGTTAACTTTTCTTTAATTTTGATTGTAGAATATTTGTTCGATATATTATAGTACCTTGTATGGTATATTCTGAATCATTTATATAGATAATCATAGTATTTACTGTAATGTAATATTAGAAACAACTTGATTACCTTTGTGCATACTTCTACAGAACGATTCAAAATTTATGCAACCTTTGTTCTTTCTTCATATAACTAGCTAATTTTCACATTTTCTTTCTTCTCTCACTTTCACTGCTTTTTTTATTTGAACTTGTAAACTTATTCCCTAATATAAACACATTATTTATAAAAATATCACTTCTTAGCTTCAACTTATTTCTGATAATTTCTCAGCTCATAGCCTCATAATCATAGCTTGAGGTACTCAGCACGTTTCTTTAATTGTAGGTTCTACATTTAGTTTTCTTTTAATGTTTCCTTTATTTATCATATTTTTTACGTTAAAAATTACTATGTGGTTTCTTCGAGAAAATTAGTTAAGCCTAAGTCTAACAAATTTGAAGAAGTGTCAATTTCCTACAGTTTTTGTATAAATACTTTTTTCTAAGTCTGATATGTCACGAATTAGAGCGGCGGAAACTGGAGCATTCTTCCAAAAATCGGCCAATTCTACGATTTTCTCATTTTAAGATAAAAATTTTTGTAGCTATTCATTACATAATTATGATAATTTCTGAAATTCAAAGTCAATTCATTTTCACACCACCACGAGGTAGAGTAAACGGCGTGTTTTTTAAATTGAAGTATCCCCAGCAGGCCTTATCCATTGATTTTGTAATTGAATTCGGCTCGTATTCTGTAATTTATGTCTCCGAGTTTCTTTCTATTATCTCTTTTTTTTGATTGTCCGGGTCGGATGATGTTGATGCTTTCATGATCATCTTCGTTAGTGTTATTCTTTAACCCATTTTTTGCACTTGGAATCTGGACTTCCATTCATGTCATTGCCTCACCTTTGTCGTCGCTTTCGATGATGACCTCTGGTGCACTGTTGCAGAATCCGCATAATTTAGAGCACTTGAGCTCTTAGCATTAGCGATATTTTGAAGCCACTGTTAGTACTGTTAGCATTACTTACTTTACATCTGAAGTTCCGTTACCCTATAGCAATTCATTAACATATAGGAGTACCATCGGCTTTGCGGTGCCTTCCAAAGCACAGAGACGGTGACAGTCTCTATCTTTTTTTTGTAATTACAGAATATGACATTTAATAAAATATCTGGGACAGGTTTCTCTGACATTGGTACTGTAGTGAGCGCATTTGTATCAAGTGTCCAACTCCAGCCGGATGGATTATTTTGAATTCCACAACATTCTTGCACTTACAAGGGGAGACCGGCAGCTTCCCCTCACTGAATTGATATTTATTTTCATTGTACGTGTAGGTCTTGTATTGGACTTTAACAGGTGTGAGTATAAGGGCACGCTTCTTTGCCAATTTTGAGAGAATTGAATTTGAATAATTATATATTACTCACGAACTGCACAAAAATTAACGTAAATTTGGTAAGTTGTTAATTGAATTGCGTAAGATTGTAAAAAAAAATAAAAACCCTCTAGTGCCCCACTATTGAAAGTTAAAACATTCAATGTTTAGAGATTATGAGTAGGGTTTATTATAACGCTTTGATTTTCTTGAGAACGATGACATATTATCCTAGGGGAATTCATAATCCCCCCCTCCGATTCTTGGTCACTGCTTTATATTTTTTGTGCTAAAAACTTTCACCATTATCGCTAAATACTGATAACCATAAGTTTTCAAATTTATCTATCACAGTTTGAGTGTTCCTGGGGGGTGCTCCACACCCCCCAGACCCCCCGGTCACGACAACTTTGGTTTATAGTTTGGGCTAATTGGAATATTAGTTACTTGAGCGTGACTTGTTAAAGTTAGAATTAATTAGTTTTTCTAGAGATTTTTTCTAGATCGGTTATGCTGATGTCTTCAATTTATTACTAATAAATAATATACTGCACAAACCGGGGGGTCTGGGGGGGGGTGTAGAACACCCTCCAGTGCCTCACTGCTGAAAGGTAAAACATTCAATGTTAACAGATTATGAGTAGGGTTTATTATAGTGCTTTGGTTTTCTTGAGAACAGTGACATAAATTATACTGGGGAGAATTAATAATCAAATAAATAAAAAAACAAATTGGCAGGAGCTGTATGCAATCCCAGTACCCTTCGCATATGTTTTTAATTTTTTGCAATCTTACGCAATTCTATTAACAACTTACCAAATTTATGTTAATTTTTGTATTGTATTGTTGATTTTACGAAACATTGTTGCCACCGTACAAAGCAACGAGAAAACGTGCTTCAGCGCCTGTGATGTCTACTGGTTTAGAATTTTAATTTTTGAATATTCTAATACTAGCTGGATACCCGGCTTCGCCCGGGGTCTCCCTATAATTAAAATACTTTGCCTTTGTGTGAAGTATTTAGATTTTTCCAGTATCCTGCTTTGCTAAGGTTTTCTTCTCGACGGAAATCTTGCTTCCGTTGCTAGAGCGTTTCAGAATGATTTTTAGTGTTCCGTTGTCGAGTGTTTCAGAACGGTTTATATTGTACTCTACAATTTTCTCTACAGCTTTTCTTCTCCAGTATTTCAAATCACTTATAATAGCGTAGGTACTGAATGTGAATATACCAACGTAAAATTACCATATATCAATTACAGGTATTGGCGATGGAATCTCGTTAATCCATTCATGCTCGTCCGCAATTTTCATTTTTTTTTAAATTGCTTTTCGGTCCCGGTTTTAGCGGAAAACCTCTTTAGGATCCTAGAGAGTAACTGTGCAAAATTTGGTTGGGATCGGTCGAACGGTTTAGAGTTATTAAAGACGAACAAACAAACAAACAAACAAACATTCAATTTTATATAATAGATTGGCATTGAGTTCTTTGCCTTTAAGACAAGCGAAAAAATGTTTGTTTTCCTTGGTTGAAGAGGAAGAATGTCGTGGCACAGCCACTAAGTGCATGTGAAAACAGAATGCTTTCGGCTGCTTCTTTCACTTTCAATTCTCATTCAGTAATGTTACCTCTTTCCGGTTTGCGAAGGTAGATGTTGGTTTTAGATGATCCTAATGCTGTCACCAGAACTAAGAGACCGACGTCTTCGCCGATGATAAAAAAGCGTCGAATGATGAGCAGAAGGAAATTGCTGTGTTCACAATCAAGACATCGGCATCTTCTTCAGCCTGCTTAACAGTAAAACCTACCTATTTTCCCAAAATAAGACTATTTTATTTTTATTTTATTTTATTTTTTTATTGGCCAGGTTTTCAATTGGATTGGCAAAATTTACAATTTTATATTATATAAATGATAATATTAATTATATTACAATTTTTAAAGAAGTATCCTGAAAGGATTAAGTTGAACGATTTTTAGAAAAAATATTCATATTTTCACAATTGTAACTTGTTACACATCATCAGACTTAGAAAAAAGGTATTCATACAAAAAACGTGTGAAAATTGAGTCTTATTTAAATTTGTAAAAGACATTTTTGTTCTAGGATCAACCGTTGAGGAATTATTTTGAAAAAATCAATTTTTATACCTTAAATACAAGATGGCGAACCGCACCGACCTCCCCAAGGTCAAAAACTAGGATTTTTCATCGAAGCCTGGAACTAAATAACATATCAAAATCGTTTCTGCCCCACCTTTTGTAAAGCAAAAATTTACAGATTTTGTTAAACAATTTCTAAAAGCAATAGACAACGTTCTTCGAAAAAACTAAAAACTACAAGGTGGGTTACAAAATAATAAAAATAATATTATTAATTTATCTAATTTTAGAATTAACAAAAATTTCGCCCAAAAATTCTGGCCGATTCGCGTTGAATGAAGCTAGAGCTGCATTGGCAAAATCAGTAACATCAAAAGCAGTAGCAGTAAAATCAAGAATAGCGGTGCCAAGGTCAAGAGGTAATTAAACAAATATTATTAAAGTAAACACTAGATGGCGTATTCAGGTGACATTAACTAAAATGCTTTGTAAGATATAGTTTCTTAGGAATATTACATTGCAATAATGTTATATCTACCCCTATGAAGTTTTGCCTAACCTAAATGGTTTGAATCAAGTAACTAAAATTACTGATCACTACAATTTGATCGTTAATTTGTAGTGTACATTCACACAAGGGTGTGTACTTAACTAGAGTAAGTGAAAAATTCAGTAATTCCGTATTCGAATTATGTTCATATCAATATACTGCGTAGTGTAAATCAACAGATTGCCAGTTATAAACCATCAAGATATTAGAGTTTTTGGGATTCTCGTAGTTTTAGCGGTTACGTCACTGCAAATTTAAAATTAACAAAAAATTATAATACAATTTTGTTTGCGAAGTATCTTTTATACTGGAAAGATGCGCATTTGACCAATATACGAAGAACTAAAGAAAATTAAAAGAAAAAGTTACTAATTTATTAACTTAAATAAAAAATGTTAACAATTATTAGTGGAGTCAATAAAGGTTTTTACTTCGGCAAAATTTTGGGAAGTAATAACTTTTGAAAATACATCTTTGAACCTGTTAAGTCAATTTGTATTAAATCGCCTAAAAATGTCTCAACTTATAATCATTTGGTTAAAAAATCCGTTTTTGTTTAAACAATTAATAAACAATTTCCTACATTTATATGTTTATAATTTTTATTTTAAACTACTAAAAAGTGAAATCAAAAGGTTTTAGCAAAATCAAAGCTTTCCGTAATT
This sequence comes from Lycocerus yunnanus, assembly GCA_036346125.1. Lineage (NCBI taxonomy): Eukaryota > Metazoa > Arthropoda > Insecta > Coleoptera > Cantharidae > Lycocerus > Lycocerus yunnanus. The sequence goes on from JARFIX010000085.1 coordinate 196,344, forward strand.
TCTTCTAAAAAATGCAATTTTCAGTCTCTATTGACTCCACTATACAGCGTGACCCACAATAACTCTGACAAATGTTTAAAAAAAAATTATTTAAACGCAACAATTCAAAAATTAAAAATAGATAACAATTAACAACAACCTTATATACATCATAAACTATAAAATTTAAAGTGGCTTTCTTATGCGTGGATACGGAGCTGTAAACGTCGAATGAAATTTTCGGCTGTTTTCCGTACCTCTTCTAGGAATATTTTGTCCCATTCCTGACGCAAAGATTGTTTTAGTAATTCCAAACTTTTGTGGGGTTTTGCACAGGCTCTAATCTATAAAATTGAACATATGACGTAATCCATTGGGTTGAGATCTGGTGAGTATCGGAACTGATAAAATCAAGAAAATTTATTCGGCACCACTCTTGCGTTGTTTTCGCCTTGTGGACAGGTGCAGAGTCTTGTTCAAAGGTCAAATGTTAGTTACCAAAGTGCTGTTGGGCCCACGGAAGAACTAACCTCTAAAATATCCAGGTGGTAGATTTCCTTGTTAATTTTACTTCTTCTTCTACAAAAACTAAAGGTGTTTTACCCGTAGCACAAATACCGCCCCAAACTATGACAGACTTATGGTATTGGCAATAAACAACGATGGCGGAAGGTCCGGGTGCTTCTTCTGATCAATATCTATCATTTTGACAATTGTGAAATTGTTCAATAGTAAAATTTTTCATCAGTAAAAACGAAATTTTCCCATTTTTGAGCAGCGGTGCGATATAGAAGAGCACGGCATCGTTAAGTCGTACTCGCTTGTTTTCATCAGTTAGCATTTGAGTTTTCGCAGCTTATAAGGCTTTTCTTAAGTTCATTTTCACGAGCCACTTTTGCATCGACAGTCTCGGATTCTTTGAATCCGAAGTTTTATGATATTGCGATATCGGTGAGTGTTGGTAGAACATTTTTCCTCTTCCGGGTCGGTTTTCCATATTACCAAGTTTTTGAATTGTTTGATGGTTTGTACTATTTAATATTAAATCCAGCCGGCAGCTCCAGAAAATGGATTGATGAGTCCCGAAAAATACCCCTCGTCGCTATTTTTCTTTGCCCATCGATCCAGTCCGGACCTGCATCAGTATTAAAAATTGATTAAAAAGCGCAAAAACGTGAAGACATAGATTGATTTAATTATTCAAGAGCAATATTGTGGAAAAAATCGAATTATTATTTGTGTTAGTTTTACAATAAGTACTAATTTCTATTTCGTTGCTCATATGAAAGTTATTGCTGATAATAATAAACCGAAATTGGACTTAATTTCATAGCAAATTATACATTTTAATAACGTTCGCGTTTTATTTATTTAAATGGCAATAAAAATCTAATAAAATTGATTAATATTTGCTTATAAGCATTTTCAAATTTTCAAACGCACAATTTGTGCCTGCAACCAGGTCTCAGTATTAACATGGAGACCTTAAAAATATTTCTGGTGATATTCGTTTTTAATAATTATTTTAATTACGCTTATAGTACATCATCATCAGTGGGTAAGTGTGTTATATTTTTCAATTTATTAAAAAATCGTGGAAAGCTTCAAGAAGACACGAACTAACAGTTTAGAATTATTTAAAATTTAATTTTCATATTTGGATGCACTCGTGTTTGTTTTTTTTTAATTAAAATCCGTATCTATTACGATAGTAGATAGCAATTAGTTATTTTGACTTTTTTGAAAATTTTAAGAGTATTTTACTTTTGTTGTTACGGTTAAGTACAAACCCACCAAGCGGTAAATATAAAAAATCAGTCTTTATAAATCATGCACAATTTTGGACTTCACAAATATTTTTTTTTATTAAAGTAAAATTATTAAAATTAACAGCTTAAATGAACAATAAAACGAAATTGTTCGTCGGATTTTAGCAATGGTTACTACATGGAATATAACGTATTATCATTTGATACGATTTCTTGATGTATAAAGTTTGAAAGATATTATTATTGATAATCGCGAGTTAAGGAATAACGTATTTAAGAATCATTAAATAGGAAAACTTGAACTCCAATTTGTTATTTATTGTTTAAATGAGTAGGTAGCTGTATATACTACTTAAAATTTTGATGTCAGTTTTTCTGTTCATTGCATTCTTTTCTGTCTTAATATATATCATTTTGTAAACAAGTTGATCTTTATAATTCTTGTTTGATTTAATTATTCTGGAATTTTTAAAAACAGCGTTATGTCCATCGATTAAGATATGTTTAGTTATTGCAGTGTTTTCTGGTTTATTAAGTCTAATACTTGAAAAATGCTTACTTATTATTTTATTGTCCTGAGTTCAGTGTATATCAACTAATCGAATAATTGATTTTTTTTATACAGATTTATCTAACGATGCCGAAGGACAAGCACTATTCGATATTTTTAAAAAAATTTTAGATGAAAACGATAACATATCATCCAAAAGCGATAACATAATAAAGTGTAAGGATACAATTAAAAAAATTTTAATGGCACTTGATAGGTATTTCTTAAAATTATTAGTTACCAATAATGAAATCAAGGAAGTCGTGAGCATTTTAGTACGCAAACATCCAGAAGCAGCACCGTATATAAATACAGGTAATATACATATTGTAATATGCATGATTACAGTATAACATTTTTTTATTTAATTTTTCCACGAGTTGGTAGGTTAGAATCTTTATTTTCTAGTCAATGATTCTGGATATGTATTGTCTTCGGATCACACATCTCTGCGACGTCATGGCATTGGATATCCATTACAATACTTATTAAAATTTTTTATCTGAAATATTTCTATTTCTATCAACTTCTATTACTATCACTATTTTTAGTATCTTTAAAGTTACTCATACTTTACTTATGCAGATAAAATGATCAATTTTTTTTTCATTTTCTTTAGCTAATTTCAGCTCGTATTTGGGAGAACGGATGCTACCATATGCTCGTTCTCATTCACAACGTGAGTAAATTACTAGACATTATTCAATTATTAATTATTAATTTAAATAACCAAAATCAATAAACAAACTAAAAAAAAGTAATAATTTCTTAATATTCCTCACTTAAATTTCAGCTTATATTGTAATTTTTTTAGAATTAATTTGTAATAACCTGATGTGTTGCGCAAGCTTTAATAGCATTAAAAATAATTTTCGCATTTTTTAATTTAACACTGCGAGTGTGAGTGATGTACCAAACTAAGTATAACTCTTAAAATATCTTAACTCCGGCTGTGGTTGCTACTTTCAGAAGTTTTGTTTCATTACCGCTGTATTTTCTACAGTACTACAGTACTAAAAACTTAAGTAAAGGCAAGTCAATGATTATTTATACAAATATTTTTATATTTTACTCGCAATTAAACTTATACCAAATGGTTAAATTTTAAAATCTTTATTTTTATTCTATCTACATATAACAAATTTATTTTAAAGAATCATGATGTATTTTCAGAAGTAAAAAAAATTTATTTATATTTTTTAGTAAAAAAGTGTTTTACAAACTACTAGAATATCAAAGTAAGCATTTTGTATAAGTTCCCCACGTTGGGCGCCACTTGTCCAACCACCAACATAACAAAATAAATATTAACCTACTAAACTTTTTCTTCCTATAACAACAGCGAATGAATGGTTGAAATAACTAATAAATACACTTATCACTTCCGTTTTTAGTTGTATCGCTAGCTTCAAAAATAATTTTAGCTAATTAGAAACTAATGATGAATGTGGTGTGGCGTATCTAACTGTTTCCGTTCGTTCATGCTGACTGAGGTAGCAACGCCACTGCCGTTATTCAAAATAAAGTGAAAGGTTTCAAAATTTTATTTTCGTTGTAGGTTCTAAAATTTTAAATAAATTAAAAAAGAGGATAGAAAAAGTAAACAATAAAAGAAAAGGTAAGACAAACGTACAAACGTTACTTTAAAACTAAAAATATTTTCTTCCAGATGTTATTGGCAATTTTATTAATAAAGTTAATGACCTTAAAAATACAGGTATAAGTCAGTCAGGTAACTTATAAAACGTTAAAAAATAAAATTCAATATATAGATTACATTAACATTATTTATTTTAGGTGAGAACGGAAACGAGGAGATTAAACCTACTGCAAGTAAGTTAGTGAACGTTACTGTAAATTATGTAACGTTAAGAATACAACATTCAATGCACAAATTTAATTAAAAATATTTTTTTTAGCTAAGGAGGCAAACGAGGAGGTTAAACCTGAAGGTAAGTAAAAAACCTTAATGTCAAAAATATCTGAAACAGAATTATTTAATAACTTTGCAGCGAGATTACTGACAGTACATCAAGGAGATTACCAAAACTACTATGGAAAATCTGCTGTATCACCTCTACTGTATAATAACAAATTAAACGATTCAATGGAGTTAATGGGATTGTTAGTGAAAATTGTACCCAACTGTGTAGCTGTAGAAAAAGCTGCAAGTACAGGATTTCCCACCCAGGCGATTCCAAGTTTGGAAAATTTAATGCTAGAAATAATAACGTTTCTCGGACATACTACATAAATTTTCAAAAATATAATAATTGACTTTGTATAATTAAATTCTATTAAATTTGGTAAATCAACAATAATTATTATTTTCCTTATTTCAAAAATATTTAGAATATTTTCGGATGGGCTTCTAAATAAATTTTAGTATCTTTTACAAATTTGTTTAAGTGTTTACGGATGCAAATTGTAAGTAGTTTTAATTTTTTTTTTAACTTTAAAAATTCTTAATATAATCTTTTAACAAATTAATTTTTTCCAAATCTGCGTTGCTTCCCATCAAATCTCTTTTATATAAGTATGTAGTAACTGGTACTATAATCAACCCATCGGAATGTTCCAATACATGACTAAAACCAATCAACACTCGTTTAAGTTTTAGTACATAATTATCTGTTGGATTCTTAAGTAAACTTGCAAGGAGAGACCGGAACTTCCCCTCACTGAATTGATTCATTTTCATTGTGCGTGGAGGTCATATATTGGACTTCAACAAGTGGAAGTATAAAGGCACGCTTCTTTGCCAATTTTGAGAAAATTGAATTTGAATAATTATATATTACTGATAAACTGCATAAAAATTAACATAAATTTGGTAAGTTGTTAATGGAATTGCGTAAGATTGCAAAAAAATAAAAACATATGCGAAGGGTACTGGGATCGCATCCAGATCCTGCCAATTTGTTTTTTATTTATTTGATTATTAATTCCCCAGTATAATATTTCATCGTTCTCAAGAACACTAAAGCGCTATAATAAGCTCTATTCATAATCTGTAAACATTGAATGTTTTGTCTTTTAGCAGTGAAGCCCTGGAGGGTGTTCCACACCCCCCAGACCCCCGGTCACTACAACTTTGGCTTATTAGGATATTAGCTACTTGAGTGTGACTTGTTAAAGTTAGGATTAATTAGTTATTCTAGAGATTTTTTCTAGATCGATTATGCTGATGTCTTCAATTTATTACAAATAAAAAATAAACTGCACAAACCGGGGGTCTGGGGTGTGGAACACCCTCCAGTGCCTCACTGTTGAAAGGCAAAACATTCAATGTTTACAGATTATTAGTAGGGTTTATTATAGCGCTTTGGTTTTCTTGAGAACGATGACATATTATATTGGGGGGAATTTATAATCCCCCCCAATTCTTGGTCACTGCTTTATATTTTTCTACTAAAAACTTTCACCATTATCGCTTAATACTGATAACCATAAGTTTGCAAATTTGTCTATCACAGTTAAAGTATTCCTGTGGGGTGCTCCACACCCCCCAGACCCCCCGGTCTAGACAACTTTGGTTTATAATTTGGGCTAATTGGCATATTAGTTACTTGAGTGTGACTTGTTAAAGTTAGGATTAATTAGTTTTTCTAGAGATTTTTTCTAGATCGGTTATACTGATGTTTTTAATTTATTACAAATAAAAAATAAACTGCACAAACCGGGGGTCTGGGGGGTGTGGAACACTTTCCAATGCATCACTGTTGAAAGATAAAACATTCAATGTTTACAGATTATGAGTAGGATTTAATAGCGCTTTGGTTTTTTTGAGAACGATGACATAAATTATACTGGGGGGAATTAATAATCAAAGAAATAAAAAAACAAATTGGCAGGATCTGGATGCGATCCTATACCCTTCGCATATGTATTTATTTTTTGCAATCTTACGCAATTCCATTAATAACTTACTAAATTTATGTTAATTTTTATGCAGTTCATCAGTAATTTATAATTATTCAAATTCAATTTTCTCAAAATTGGCAAAGAAGCGTGCTCTTATACTTCCACCTGTTAAAGTCCAATACAAGACCTACACGTGCAATGAAAATAAATCAATTCAGTGAGGGGAAGTTGCCGGTTTCCCCTTGTTAGTTAATCCGCTAAATTAACATGATCATCTTGAAACTTAAAGTGCGATATTCTCAATATGACATTTTCTAAATCGGTGATCACGATATACGAAAACTGCTTCGGTTTGTTTCAAACTTTGGTTTTCTTCAATTTTTTCATGACCTACGAGAATTTAAATTCCCCCATTTTCTGATTAGTAATATAAATTTCTATACCGGGTAGCCGGCCGTGCACCCGAACTTAGGACATTTACATAAGAAAATATTTTTTTAATTCCTGCTTCCCATTATAACCGCATGAAAAATATATCAATCAAAAGATCTTGTTTTCCTTGTCTAATGTTGTTTTTTAATTATTCCTAAATATAATAATATTTAAAATTGTAAATAACAATTCAAAACCATTTCATTCTGCAGAAATAAAATATTTTTATTGATATATTTCTTATTAACAGCAGTTAATTCTCTATGAGTGGGTGTACGGCCCCACTCAATAAAAGAAAATTCTGTTTTATTTTGTAAGTGTACTTTTTAGGTAAATACTTTGCTCTCTCACACTTTGGATTGGCTTTTTCAGTTATTATCAACCCAAAGAAAACTATACGGCCAATAAAATAATTTAACAAACATTTGAATAGTGTTGAAAATTCATGGGTCTGTCCACATTATTTAACTAAGAACCAGTTGCATAACAGAAGTTTATCCTCAGATCTTGCTAATTTGTAATTCGGGTTATTAAATTATCAACCAATCGTCGCATTTAAACCTCCAACTAAGGCGATCAAAGGGTGAACTCTGTTATTTAATTGTCTCTTAATTGAATTATGCGGATGGACACGGAGCAGATCACAGGGTTTTTTTGTATACTGCATTTAGAAGCCTAATAGCTATTTAACACGAGAAAAATTAAACTATAATAATCCTTAAAATTTAATAAAAATGCATTGAAAATAAATAATTCCTTAGTTAATACCAAGATGCTTACTCATGCTCTTTGCGTTTTAAACAGGTTACAGCCAATTATGCAAAAATCCAGCTTTCTTGTTATCTCAAGAAGCCACCATATCTTCTATCCCAGAGCTTTCAGTGCTCAACATGGTTCTAAACACGCCACTGCACTTTGAAGACAGATTATGAAATGCAGTAAAAGAAAAGTAAGCTGAAAATTTTACTAAACGTTTAGTAAACGTATGGTCCGTATAATTTTAATTAAATAATATTATATTTTTAATAATTTATTTTAAAACTTGTTGGTTCTGTGTTATTTGCTTGTCGAAAACTTTAGCGCTTAATTTTAATTTTGTTTAAGAATTTTCATTACAATTTACACACAAATTTATATGTATGCATCCTTTATCGATTTTTGATTGTTCTAATTACAATTTTCTACTTGAAATTAGGTAAAACTAATAAGTAAAGATTACTGAACCCTTAGACTTATCGCTTTTGCCTAATAATACTCTCGTTCAATAATGTTATCTCTTAATATTGAACGTGGAATAATAATAATTTTATTTTAGAAGCTAAATGGTGAATGAAGTTTTGGAAGCAAAATATATGTGAAAGTAATATGACACATTTAAAAAAAAATTACCAAATTGCAAAACCCTAGTAAAGGATGAAAATCTTAAAAGTCCACTATTAAGTTCAATTAAGGTTCTTGAAAAGATACAAAAATTCCTCGCCTAAACTTACTGTGCCAAATGTTTTTTTCTGTAATTTATTGTTATAAAACGGTGTAATAAATTTAATTTACATTAGAATTGTTATTGTTATTATTCAAAATAAAATATTTGTTTTTCAGAAGTGCTGTTTCTAAAGAAGTGGCTCAATTACTCAGTAATTACTCAAAGTTGTTTAATTACTTCTTGTTGAATTTTTTTAGTATTCACTAATCTTTCGCGTTTGAAAATTTGATGTAATAAAAAAATACAATGTTTTATTTTTATTTCAGATTTATTCACCAAATTAGCAAGCACCATAGTCTCCCAAATTAAACAAGCGCATCTAGTTTTTAAAGGTGAGCCACAAATTAATAAAATAATAATAAATCATTCGTATAAAATATAGGAGTACAAATAAGTTTCCGCCGTTTTAAGAAAGATAGTGTTGCATAAGGCTTAGCTTAAAATTGTCAGCTGAAAGATGGCATAAAGTAAGTTTGGTCATTTAGTAACAACATAACTTTAAAGTGTTATATTGACTTTGTATCAGCATCATATAATTTTTATCGTCCGAAAATGTCTACATTTTTGCCAAGTAAGCATCACTTACGGAACTTTACTTCTTCAATTTAAACAAATCTGCAGCGAAGGTTCATCAATTACTTGTAGAAGCATATGAAAAGTTGCTAAGTGAGAGAACTGTCGTGAGTGGTTTCAAAACTTTAAAAAAGGTGACTTTGGCGTAGAATACAAAGATCGCAGTGGAAGGCCGAAAACGTACGAAAATCCAGAATTGGAAGCATTATTGGAGAAAGATTCGTCTAAGACGCAAAAAAAACTTGCACTTACATTAGATGTAACTCAGCCAGCACTTTCACATCGTTTAAAATCGTTAGGGATGATTTAAAAACAAGTTAATTGGGTTCCCTACGAACGAAAGCCGAGAGATGTTGAACGCCGATTATGCATGAGTGAAATGCTGCTTGCTAGGCATAAAAAAGGTTTTTTTACATCGTATTGTCCCTGGCGATAAAAGTGGATACACTTTGATACCCCTAAACTGAGAAGATCATGGGAACTACCTGGCCACGCTTCAATATGAACAGCAAAACAGAATATTCACGAAAAACTCATGCTGTGTATTTGGTGAGATCAGCGGGGTGATGTGTATTATAAGTTGCTTAATCCGAACGTAACCATTACTGAAGCCCTCTACCGAACACAATTGATGAGATTGAGTCAAGCTCTGAAGGAAAAACGCGCTCATTACTACACCAGACACGACAAAATTATTCTCCTACATGATAATGCTCGTCTGCATGTTGCGGTTCCGGTCAAAAACTATTGGAAAACACTTTATTGGAAAGTGTTCCCTCACCCGCCGTATTCGCCAGACATTGCGCCGTTCGACCCTCATTTATTCCGATCGACGGCACATGGTCTGTCTGAGCAGCACTTTACATCATATGAAGATACCAAAAATTGGGTCGATGGATAGCCTTAAAAGATGAAGAGTTCTTCTGGCGTGATATCCGAATGCTACTCTAGAGATGGGAAAAAGTAGTTGCTTGTGATGGACAATACTTCGAATAAACGTAATGTACCGTTTTTTCACAATAAATTTCAAATTTTGGATCAAAAACGGCGGAAACTTATTTGTACTGTTATAGTACTTGGCAATATTAAACAATAAAATGATTTTTATTTTAGATACCGCTGAGCGTTCACCTGCCTACAGAGAATTAGTAGAATTATTTCTACAATGCATAATCGATGACAAAAGTTCACGCTGTCAGGCTCAGAGAAAAAACGTGGATAGTATACTCAAAAACTTGAAGAAACCTCAAAACCTGAAATTACCTCACCATATCGATGAAAACCTTCAGCAAATTTTACAAACATCGCTGCTACCTTATTAACATAAGCATAATTCGTGTACTTAATTAATTTTGATTAATTTAAAATGAATATTAAAATTAATTAATTTAAAAACTTTTATTCTTCACATTTTTGTGTTACAGAAGAGTCGAATCATAATTATTTTCACATCATCAATCGGGATCAATCAGGGAATCAATCGGGATGTGCGTAAAAAATGTTCAACATATTATAATCCTTCGCCCTTGTAGTTTTTCTACTAAGTCGGGCGGCAAGGGTTGAAAGATGTTGTTCTCAAGCAAAACTACCGCTTCCACCGATGGAACACTCGAAATCTATTCGCATGACTAAACTGGTGTTATCGAACTTTTTAACAGTTTATTAAAAAATTCTCAAAATAGCTGACTGACTGCTTCAACAGCGTATTTTTGACCAAGAAGCCTATGCTTGGTATCCATTCACGTTGCGACACTGAGGCAGCTTCGTTCCTAGAAACCCTAGAAGGAGTAGGTGTGTCGAAAATTTTAATTAAATAATTTTAATTTTGGAGTGATAAAATTGAATCACTACAATGGTGAGCATATTATTTATTTTGCGTTTGAAATAGGTTGCTAGGGTCATTTGAGATACTCCATTATTAATCAATTCGTCAATTCTGGTAGCCTGAAAGCTTTGCATACCCTCTGAAGCACTGAAATGGTCATAAGAAAGTTAGGATTTTCTGTATTGGAGCCGAGTAGAAATAGCAGTTAATTGCATCATATACCAAGGTAATGAGCGTCTGTTCACTGTTGATACGAAGTCAATCATTTCTGTAAAAAATTTTATTGCTTAATTTTTTTATATTTTCATTTAATAACATATAAGTGGAGTGGTATAATTATAAGTTATGCAGAATTACATTAGTTATAGCACGGCTATTTTACAATAACTATTAATTTTTATTGCAGTTGACTTAGTTAGGCAAACAAGCAAAAACCCCAGCAGCCAAAGTAGAAGAAATACTGAAAATAGTTTAGAGTAAGTTACAAAAAAACATTTTAAATGCAATTAATTAAAAAATAATTTAAGATAAATTAAGATAACAAGACCAATCTTGGTTCACAGATAACCTCCTTATTTTTTGCAATAATAGCATTTACTACAAAAGTTTTGGCTTCGGAGGCAAATAAAACTATAAAAAGTACTTTTGCACCAAACAAGCTTTTACGACAAGAAAAGCATTATTTTATTAATTTTACTTTTCTACCATCGTCGTCGTCCTCACAACAGGTAATATTACTGCCACCGATAACAAAAGGAAAACAAAAAAAAATTGAGGATGAATCCTACCTATATATTTGTTAAATATTCACTAACGCCTTGTGCAGAAATTATAGCAAAACAAAACACATAATTATAATTTAAATACTTGATTAACCTATTTTTATTGTTCAGGAAGATGAAAAGTAAATGCGAGATCCTTTAAGTATCTGGTTAGGAAGAACAAGAAAAAGTGTAAAAGAAAACATGATAGAAGTAAGTTAAAAATTAATTAAAATTAAATAATACTTCGTTACCATTACAGATCTATCAAGAATGATGGTCGATTTACAAGATTTAGTAATCAAAACTTCACAAAGAATAGATTCATTAGCAACTTGACTGCAAAAATATTTAAAGAATCCTTCGAAAATGGTATCATTTGCACGAGTTATAGTTCAACTCGTGGGCAGGATTGCAGAAGTTATAGATAAATTTAAAGATCCTCAAAAAGCAATTCCCAGTTTATAATATACAATGTTTAATAATAAAAAAATTTAAAAAGTCTTAATTATTTTTTCTTCTCAACGCAAAAATTGACCTATAAATAAATCTATATTAATTATTTAAATTTAACAGAATAAATAATTTAATAATTTATTAATTTATCTAATAGAATTCTAGAGAATATATCTCTAGGTAAGAAAACTGGCATAAGTAAACACAGAGGGTTTCAAACAAAAAGCAAAATTAACTTGTGAAAATATATTTTAAGTATTAAAATAACAATTATTACAAATTATAATAAAATTTTAATTAAATTTGACAATTACTGACTTTTCCACACTTACTTAGAGATGTACACTTATATTTCGTTCTATATGGATACTTGTCAGATGGACCTGCTTGATAATTGAATTTACAATGTAAATAATTGAGGAAAATATGTATTTAGGGTACTAGTGTGTTATATTGCAAATAAGTCACGCAAGAAAAATGTAGAGCGAATGGGGTAATTTCCTTAATTGACTTATGTAATTAACACACACCTCTTAATAGCAATTCAAAATAATATGTTTAACAAAATATGTTTGACGTTTTAAATTGTCAAATTTAAATTAATAAAAATTTATTAGTATGCTTTTTCAACTGTGAGTGCGCTAAAACGTTTTAGTTCACTCGAAAACGGTTTAGCTCACTCAATAACATTTTTACTTATACGTTAGTTTTGTTGGTTTAAAATCTCCACAGTTATAGCCCTATTGTTATGAGAAATTGGATAAATGTATTTTTTTAACCGAGATGTCAATAAATTATTTGATTTTTTTTTACCGACCTACTTGATGTTTATTATTAAACCTCAAAATTACTTTTAAATTTTAAAACAATTATTTTTAAACCAAGAAGTTTATTTTTAATAAAGACAAAGTCTTCCAATTCCACTGTTCATGCGGGTTTTGGGGGCTGAATGAAACGTGTATGTAAATTTTATGATTTCTCAGAAATTTTTAAAACTGTAGGAGTTAGTTGTGTAATTGTTACTTTTGCTAATTGTTTTAGTTATACCACTGCCGCTTTACAATAATCACATAAAGTAATATTAATACTTAATTTTTATTGCAGTTGACTTAAACAAAGAAACAAAAGTCGAATTAAGAAATATACTAGAGATGCTTTTGAGTAAGTTACAAAAAGATATCATTTCAAATGGAGCCAATTAATCTACATTCAATTAAAAATAATTTTAGATACATATCGAAGAGTATTGGGTGTACGGTGGTGGCCCATCTCTAAAATTTTCTGGAGGATAATTAAATTTGTAGGCAAAGTAGTAAAATTTGTACTACCAGATGTAGTATTTGAAGCTATAAGTAAGTAAAACATATTGTTTCATTGGAAGCAAAAGTATAACTTTTTATAACGAATTTGTTGGTAGACTTAAGCCACAAAAAGTACTTTTGCACCAAATAAACTTTTGAGGCAGGAAAAGTATTATTTTGTTAATTTGCCTTTTTCTGTTTAGATTATGTATTAGACAGGCTAGAAAATTTTATAAAAACATACTTGCACCACATAAAAAATTCATTAGCAACTCGACATTTAGGCGAAAGGATATGGGATCCTTCAAAGACGATAGCTAAAACCTCTGCCAGCATTGTACACAGAAGTTATGGATAAATTTGGAGATCTGCAAAGAGCTATGCAATAATGTTTAATAAAATACAAAAATTTAAAACGTCTTAATCATTTTTTCTTTCAAAGTGCAAATTAACCTATAAATAAATCTATGTTAATTTCTAATAAATTAATATTAACATTTGCTTGTTTTCTTATTTACATACAACAATAACCTTCTACGGCGGTTGTAAAAAACATCAGATACAACAGATAATTTTAAATAAATTTTTTGTCCTAGTCCAAACCCTTGGGTGTACCCTTCTTTAAAGCAATTTTTAAATTTTTGAAAAAAACCCAAGAGTTTGGACTAAGACAAAAATTTTATTTAAAAGTAGTTCTTCTATCACCATCGCAAAGGTTTATCATAGTCAGCGGGCACCCTGTATATAGAATCTGCACGGACCACAAATAGAGAGATGGAAACTCCTTCCATCAGACTGATTTCATATACATATGTTTCATAGAAAAATTTGTCAACCCCAAAATCGAGTTCTTGAGTAATTAACTAATATTTGAAGTTAATCTATATAACAAGGGCGACGCCCGTCATTTATTAGGCTGACGTCCCGAAAACCGTTGTACCTAGGTACTAAAGGATTTAATATTGCAGTTTTGTGAATCGAATTTCATGATTTTAAAAATGAGTTGACATGTTTTTCCAAAAACTTTACAGTTTTAAAATTAAAACTTACAACAAATTCAACGATTTTTTTTTAGATTTTTCCCCAATTCTTTTAGTAATCTAATGAAGATTGGCGGAATGAGAAAACAATAATCAATAAATAGATGGTTAACTTACGCGGTTGAGTGCGTGACTTATGTAAATTCCAAGTACTGTAATGTAATTGTAAAATAATAAAGTAAATGGAATTAACCTACTTAGTAATAAAAATACTCAATATTTGAATTTATTTAAAAACTTTGTTAACAAAATTTTCAACAATTTTTAAACAATTAAGAAAAAATACTTCAAAAAGGCAAAAAAAACTACAAGGTGAGTTACAAAACAGTAAAAATAATGTTAATAATTTATTTAATTTCAGAATTCGCAAAAAATTGCCACCAAGGATTCTGGTCGATTCGCCTCGAAGAAGCTATAGCTGCATCGACAAAATCAGTAACATCAAAAGCAGTAGCTGCAAAATCTAGAATAGCGATCCTGATCCCAAAACTTAATACAACAATACAAGAAAGTTTAGTTTCCTCCTGAATCCAACATAAGATGTGTTTTTTGCATTGGCCCATCGAATTCGCATTTAAATGCCATAAAACTCAGGTGCAGGACTCCCCAACTCGAACTTTCATTTTATGCTGTCTTTAATCGAGTAAATCAATTTCCTTTTTTCGTATTGTATACCAAACAGAAGATATTTCAAGATTTTTGCAGACTAGCGATTTTTTTTAATTTTCGTACAATTCCGAAAGTAAATTGCATAAATTAATATGATTCATCAGCAAAGCGCTAGACAACGTTCTGAATTGAAACCAAAGCGATCCTATGTGACCCAATCCTTAATCCTTCTTCGGGAACTTTTCAGCTGATTTCTTTTAAAAATGGATTATAATTTTTATTATTTCGTTTAGGGCGGAAGTTTGAGTATTCATCCTGACGACACAAATTTTGGAAGCAGACACAGTTTTACGGAAGCTTCAGATAATGATGGTACGCCTCCTATGTCAATACAACAACAAGAAATTGCAGATACTATAGATGGTAAGTTGGCGTTTTTTTCTTTACTTTAAGTTACTAATTTATGTTATATAACTTTCACGAGGTTTCTATTAAAATAATCCTACCACTGACTAAATGATTCCTTCTATTGTACATATTTAATTTTCGAGTAGTAGTTTGTGTTTGCTTGCTTATTGTTTTTTTTTTGTAAAAATGTTTGTATATTTTTGCTTGATGTTCTGTAGTTCTTTGAAAGCTATCGTTTATTTGACATATAACTTGGGTTTTAGCTTCACGTTTTTAAATTTTAATTTGCACGATTATGTAGAATTAAAAAATTAAGTGTGCAACTGTTTTGCATGTTTTGCTGAACAAATTTTCGATTTTTTTGCTGCTGCAAACTTTTGGCATGATTAGCATTATTTTTATTAGATTGGTTATGGAAAAACCTTGTAATATTTTATTAAGTACCTAGTCAGTTTTTTAAGAAATAAGAATTTTGATTTTTGTGTATATTTTTAATTTTATTACGAAAATTTTTTATCATGGAGTTTTTGTGGAAATTCTTTGCTTTCCAAAATGTGCAAACGTGTTGCTTCACTTTTCGTAAATCACCTGATAATTTTATCGCTAGTGTAAGTGGTGATATAAGTGATTTGCGTTTTGTCACGTGAGTATTGTCAAAAAAACTCTTTGGTTCTATTTTAAATAAACATAGTTGGAAAGTCTACAAATCTATTTTCTTCTTTTTTTGCATTGCATGTAAACTCATGGTCTCTCTTTGTGATCGATACGCTCATTTTATTCTTTTTCTTTCATAATGTGTAGAAAGTGATAAAATCATTGTAAACTTGTAGATAAATTTGTGAAAATTAATTTGAACCACAAAAAATACATCTACAAGGCATGTTAAAGATAAGTGTTAGAAGAAATGAAACAGAAATGTTCGAAAATATTCAGCCGTTATTGGTCGACAATCTAGCATCTTTTGTTAACTCTTTTTCCAAAAGAAAATCTCAAGATGTGATAGAGAGGTCAGTAAAGAAAAAAACTTTATTTTCTAAAATTGCTACATTTTCCAGTATTTCAAGAGAAACTTTAGAAACTACAAATAATAAATTAGAACTTAGTAACGTAGTTGGTTCAAGCATTCCTATACCATTATCGAATAATCCCAAAGTTATTTCAAGTATACCCAGCTGTGGAATTTTGCTATTCGATACGTTATTACCCAAACACAAATCGATGTTAGACTTGCGATCTTATCCGACGTAACCTGGAATTGAACTCCGATTTTCCCCTTTCTAGCCAATCGGTATAATGCTTTACAGAACGTTCGCACTATTTAATATTAAAACCAGCCGGTCTACATCTACAAAAAATGGATCGATGAGTCCCGAAAAATACCTCCTCATTGGTATTTCTCTTTGCTCATCGATTCAGTCCGGATCTGTATTAGTATTAAAAATTGATTAAAAAGCGCAAAGACGTCAAGAGATAAATTGATTTAATTACTGATGAGCAATATTATGGAAAAAATTCAATTATTACTTGTGTTAGTTTTACAATAAGTACTAATTTCTATTTCGTTACCCTTATAAAAGTTATTGCCAATAATAATAAACCGAAGTTGAATTTAATTTCATAGCAAATTATACATTTTAATAGCGTTCGCGTTTTATCTATTTGGATGGCAATGAAAATCTAATAAATTCGATTAATATCTAGTTATAAGCTTTTTTAAATTTTAGAAGGTACCATTTGTGCCTGCAACCAGGTCTCAGTTATTACTGGAGACATGGAGACCTTAAAAATATTTCTGGTGATATTCGTTTTAATAATTATTTTAAACACGCTTATAGTAAATTAGCAGGTAAGTGTGTACTATATTTTTCAATTTATTTAGAAATAATGGAAAACCTTAAAAATTTTTACTTTAATTGTTACGGCTCAAGACGAACTAACCAAGCGGTAAATATAATAAAATCAGCTCTCATAAGTCGTTTACAATTTTGAACATAATAATTATTTCTAAGATTTGAATTTGACAATATGAAAAAGAAGAAGGTATTGAAGGCTTATGATAGAAAAGAAGGTTTGGAAATTTTTTTCGCCAAAAAATTAAAGAAAAACGAGTTTCTAAGAAAAATACACTTAATAAAATTAGAAGCAGTACCCGCCGTTAATAGAATTTTTAATAAAATAGGATTTTTTCCATAAATTTCTTTATGTAATTTTTTTTATTTGTATATTCTAAGATTATAAGATTCCACTTTTTACAATCTACCAAAATCTTCAAATCGCCCAGCTCCGAATCTCTGTGGTGTAAAAACCAGAAAGTTTAGTTGATACGTGTAATACCATCTACGATGAAACACGTGACAAGTTCTTGTGAAAATTGAGCAATTTTTGTTACGCTTTTGTAATTTAAATGTTCAATAAAGAAAACTGTTAACTTCAAAGTTACTTTTTTTAATTCCAGAAGAAGTAATGTTTAAATCATCTATCGAATCTATCAAAACAAGTCTACAAAAATGTCTCAATAAAACCGGATGCCGTCTATACCTTCAATACATTATTGAATTGCAATAAAAATTTTTTATATTTTTGGTATAATACGGGGAAAAACCTAGAATAATTATTGCTCAGCAATTAAATTATTTTTCACCAGTTGGCAAGACTCCAACTAAAACCCTAATAGATAACTTTCTATAAAGGCGTACAGTTTTTATTAAAAATAAATATGTTCAAACAATGAGGAAACTATTGGGAAGACGAGAAAATTATCTCAAAATTGCTGCTTCATTAATTTTTTTAATTAATTAAAATAATTTTTTTGCTTGCTTTTACCACTACGATTATTATGATTTTTCAGCTTAGACTTTTAGGTAACAGCAATGGTCTTGCAATGCGTGAAGATAGTTTCCTTATTGAAGCAAATTCACTAAAGGAAACCAAAAAAAGTCTCTCCGTTGAAGCAGATCCACCTAGTGAGGACACAGCATTAGTAAATGCTACGCATAAAAGGAAATACGAAAATGGCGAGTACTCCCGTTTTTAATAAAATTATTTAATTTAACTTTTAGTACAGGGTAGTTTTAAGAACTGCAAATTTAGCTCAACAAATCTTGAATATCTATTTCATTATTATTAAATTTGTATCATTGATTATAAATGTTTGGAGAGATATGTTAACTCATGAGAATTTTTATGTAGTTTACAAAAACAAACTGTTTATGCAATCATTTTTGATTTTATAATCAATGCTTATTCTACTAATAATTAATTTTGTTGAGTTCTGTAAGGATATCGCTATTATAATGACTTATTCTTATTTTTTTCGTCTAAAATCGCTAATTATCCAGTATGGTGTCATCGAAAACAAAATTTTTGTAAGCTTTCAGCAATAGTTATTACTGTCATCAGACAGATAATTAAATAAAGCAGTTAATCTGTTAATTTTTGGAATAATTAGACAAATAAGCAAAAACCCCGGCAGTTGAAATAGCAGAAATACTGAAAATGGTTTTGTGTAAGTTACAAAAACAAAAGGTGCAAAAATCCTTTCGCTTCGAATAAACCTTTGTGATACAAAAAGCATTGTTTAGATTATTTTTATTGTTTTATTGTCGGTCTCGGCGAAATAGATGGGTGTACCACCACCGATGTAAAAAGTAAACAAAACTATTTCATAATATAAAAATGAACCCTGCATAATTATATTAAAATTATTATTAAATGTCTGATGACAGCAGTAACCATTGCTGAAAGCTCACAAATAATGTTTCGTTTTATTGTTCATTTAACCTTATAATTTAAAAAATTTGAATCAAACATAATTATATTATGTACCTATATTTGTTGTGTAAAAATTATTGCAAAACGAGCCAAATATTTATAATTTAACTTGGTATATTACACTTTTATTGTAGTTAGTAATCCTCTGAGCGAATCAGGAAGATCAAAAAGAAATGCGAATTGCTGCAAGTGGCTGTGGAGGAGAAAAAATAAAAAGTGGAAAAAAGTACGTGACAATAGTAAGTTACAGATTAATTAATTATTAAAATTAAGTAATAGTACATTATTATCATTTAAAACTCTATCAAAAAAATCAACATATTATTCAGATTACATAATATAAAAAATTGTATGTTATTTTTCGAAAATTTGATAACGAACCGCTAATTCTTTTTAAATGTGTGCCCACTATACTACATTATTATCTTTCATAACTTCCTTAGTAAATTTTTAATTCTCTATTCGGGTTGATAAACTTCTCCCAGTACTTTTACTGCCGACGGTATAAAAAGTAAAACAAGAAACTGCGGTAATTAAGATTTTCATAATAGGAACGAACCTAACCTACACTTGTTTGTACGAAAAATGAAGCTGACGTCAGTACCATCTGAATTAAGTACCGACAACTGGTTACTTAAATTAATTATTAGTATCATAGGTGCAAAAAAGACAGCCTTAAAGGAATGTGTCTAAAGCGTCTAATTTTAGAAATCTTATACGTAAGCGTATGCGATAGAAAAAGATAGCTGCAATAGTTTTTAGCTTGCATAATAATTATTATAAAAGTAGGATAAAATAGACTGACGTCTATTATCTTTTGACATGGTAATAAATTTTTGTTAATTCTGCTGTGTTTGTAAAGTTTTGTTTTGATTGATTAATTGTATATTGACAGCAAATTAATTTTCCGCTTTATAATTATGATTTAAATTTATTATAACAAATACTTATTTGACTCATAATTCTTGACTTATTTCATACACATATTGAAAATGACGTCAGATTCTTTTTTCGTGATAACAACTGTACATACCTATAAAATTTGTTAAATGTTACTCTAATCCATAGTGTAAAAATTAATGCAAAACGAAACAAATAATATTCATAATTTAATTGCTTGATTTATTTTTATTATTGTAGTTAGCCACTTTCTGAACAGATTAGAAGGATCTTCAAATTTACTAGATATGATTACAATCGGTGAAACTGGCAACAGACGAAGGAGTAAGTTGAAATTTAATTAAAATAAAGAATAGTACAATCATTACCATTTAAGGTCAATCAAGAATGTTAGTCGATTCACAAGATTTAGCACATAAAGCACTTGTTTCACAAAAAATAGTTTCCTTAGCAACTCAAGTTTTTAGCGAAAAAATAAAGGATCCTTCGAAAATAATAGCATTTTTAAGCGCTGTAATTCAACCTGTGTCAGATTGTAAAAGTTATGAATAAATTTCGAGATCCTCGAAGACAAAGATATATTTCCAGCTTATAATACAATGTTGAATGAGACACAAATTTTTGAGATATCTTAATCATTTCTTTCTCTTCTTTTCGTGAAAATAAACCTATAAGTAAATCTGTATTCATTGTTTAGCTTTGTAGAATAAATATTGTGATGGTTATTTGATTGATTTTCTTCTTCACATACAACAAAATCTTCCAAAAGTTGAAATTACGATTTAGATTTTTGTGAAGCATCTTTATCGCTTCCATAATATAATACATAGCTGCAGTGGCGTAATCTTTTTCTAATTGTATTAGTTATTCCACTGCCGCTTACAGTAACTATAATAATTAATTGATTTATTATTGCACTTAGACAAAAAAGCGAAAATCTAGAAGTCGAAATAAAAAATTTACTGTAAATGCTTTTCAGTAGGTTACGGAAAGATTTCAAATGCAGACAATTAGTCTGCATTCAATTGAGTGGCAAGGGTGTGTACTTAACCGGAGTAAGTGAGTTTAAACTTCCAAAAAGATTAAGTGATTCTGTTATAGATTTATATTCATATCAATATACTGCGTAGGCTTAACATAATCATGGAGTTAAAACCAAAATCAGCGGGTTCCCAAGTTATATACCATAAAGTATTAGAGTTTTTTTGAATTCTTTTAGTTTTAGTAGTTACGCCACTGCAACTTTAAAATTCAAAAAAAATTATAATATCATTTTGTTTGCCATTTTGTATCTTTACTTGAAAGAAGCGCCCTGGACCAATATATATACAATATACATACAACAATAGTAAGTTATTAATTTATTAACTTTAATAAAAAATATTAACAATATTTCCATTTGATTTTTATTATTTAATAATTTAATTAATTTAATAATTATTGTAATATCCGCAAAGACTTTCAGCAAACTTATTTTTTATAGAACTTTATGAACTCAGGACGAATAAGCAGATGGAAAACTACTGGGTATTTTATTTTTTATCCTTCAAAGTTCTTTATTTGTTTACGAATCTGGCACAACGTTTCTAAAGCTGGTAGACGAATCGACGCTAGTAGGGGCGGATAAATTCCACAATATCAGAAGTAGCAGTAGCAAGCTCAGATGTGTCATAAAAATAGCACACTCAACGGCATCATTTCCAGTATCAATAAATCATCGGCAAGTAATTCAACAAATTCTAGAAAAGTCTATTGGAGTACAAATAAGTTTCCGCCGTTTTTATCCCAAATTAGGAATTTATTGTAAAAAACCAGTACATTACGTTTATGCGAAGTATTGTCCATCACAAACAACTACTTTTTCCCATCTTTAAAGTAGCATTCGGATACCACACCTGAAGAACTCTTCATCTTTTGAGACTATTCACGAATCAACCCAATTTTTGGTATCTTTATATGATCGGGTGTGGTAAAACTTCTCAATCAAGTGTCTTCAAATAGTTTTTGATCGGAACCGCAATATGTAGACGATCATTATTAAGTAGGAGAATAATTTTGTCGTGTCTGGTGTAGTAATGAGCGCATTTTTCTTTCAGAGCTCAGTTCAATCTCATCAATTGTGTTTGGAAGATGTAAAAAACCATTTTTTATGTCTAGCAAGTAGCATTTCACACATGCATAATCGGCGTTCAACATCTCTTGGCTTCAGTTTATATGGAACCCAATTATCTTGTTTTTAATCATTTCTAACGATTTTAAACAATGTAAAACTGCTGGCTGAGTCACTTCTAATGTAAGTGCAAGTTCTTTTTGCGTTTGAGACAAATCTTCCTACAATAATGCTTCCAATTCCGGGTCTTCGTACGTTTTCGGCCTTCTTCTACGATTGTTGTCTTTACGCCAAAGTCACCGTTTTTAAACTTTTGAGACCACTCACGACAAGTTCTCTCATTTAAAGCAACTTCTTCATATGCTTGTACAAGCAATCGATGCGCTTCAGCTGCAGATTTGTTTAAATTGATAAAAAGTAATTGAAAAGTAGCTAAAACTTTTTTGAAATTTTTATTTGAATTCAAGAAGAGATACTTTATAGATCACTTGATTGAATTTTTAGTAATATTTCGACTTATCTCAAGATTTAAGAAGATACTGCGACAAGTTTTATTAAAATTATATAAATATATGTTTTCTGAGCTTTCAACAATGACTTTTTGCTGTCATCAGATGTCATAACCAATCAGACAACAACAAAACAAACAAATCAAACATCTCATTGGTTATTTCGTCAATTTAACTATAAGTTAGCTAACTAATAGATAAACTATAGGTGAAAAACTCGGGCATAAATTGAAAAATTAACCGAATGTTTTTCATGAGCTTTCAGCAATAGATTTTTGCTGTCATCAGATGTTTTATTAATTTTTATTATTTTGATTAATGTAACATCGGTTAACTGTAAAATCGTAATGCTTAATTATTCAATTTAACCTGTTAATTTTTAAAATTTCAATTTAATATTTTTGATTTTGATCGAGTAATGCGATACAAGATGTGGAATGTGTTAGAAAGAAGAGGTGTACCATACCATATTATAGAATCAATAAAAGAAATGTACCAAGATACCTAAATATGTATAGCTGATTATGAAATGGAAAAAAAAATGATAAATACAGGACTGAGACAAGGGTGCTGTATGTCGCCGACGCTCTTTAATTTATACATGGACGAAGCTATACGTAAATGGAAAAAACACATACCTTGCTACATAACAAACCTGAATAACCGGGATTTTGTAATAACCATGCTCTTTGCAGACGACCAGGCCATAATAGCAAACAGTGAGGACTCCTACAACACGCACTTTTTAAACTGAGTCAAACCATAAAAGAATACAATATGGAAATATCTGTAAAGCAAAACGAAAGTGATGGCATTCAAAGGACACGAACAAAAACGCTCAAAGATAGTGCTAAATGACCAAACCATAGAGCAAGTAAAGTCTTTTAACTTCTTAGGCTGCACAATGTCCATGTTTGGAGAGGATGACATACCCAAGAAAGTTGAAAAATTCAATTACATAAATGGTACAATAAGAAGAACGTTCAAGAACAAATCCAATAAAGAAACTGCATTGAAGTTCTATAAGACAATATCGATACCGAGTATAACATACGCCAGCGAGACTTGAACGATCACTAAAGAAAATGAAAAAAGAATCCAGAGTGCCGAAATGAGATTCCTGCGCTCAGTAGCAGGATACCAACGGATAGATCGGAAAAGAAATCCCAACATACGAAAGGAACTCAACATATGCAGTTTAAACGAAAAAATTAAAAGTTATAGAGAAGCATGGAAGGGACACTTGGACAGGATGGACCAGACCCGAGTACCAAAACAAATGCTTCAATGCCGACCGAGAGGAAGAAGATGTGGGCCGCCCCAAAAAGAGATGGAGCGACCAATTCGGGTGACGTAACGGGCCACAGGCCTAAAACTTGAAGATGATGATGATGATGAAATTGGCGCCGGGCATTAATAAAAGTCGACGTATGTTTTACATTTAACACGACGCGACAGACGGCTTGTATTACAGGTAAGGATAAGGTACATTCGGTTCTACCAACAAAGCAAATTATTTTTTTATTTAATTTAATTACATATTCATAAAGGGGGTTAAATGGGGCAGTGAAGCGTAACCTAGAGCCTCTCCTGCTCAATTCCTACTCGCACCTCCAAGTTGGCGGCCCCTGGTAACCTGTGGAGGACTCTCAGAGATCGGGTAACCAACCCCGATGGATGAGGAGAATCTGCAGGGCTGAAGCGAGAGGGAGATATGTCCTTCGGGTTGGACGAGAGGTCAGCACCCTCTCACCGTAAAACAAGCAAATTCGCTAAAAATCTCAGTAATAAGCCTCGGAAATCGGACGGATGCTCTAGTCGACGAAAACAGCAACAAAAATGGATTACGAATATGGGAATATGGAATGTCCAGGGCATCAGGAACAAAAAAAGAAATCATTTTCGAACTAATTCAGCGGAATCTAGATGTAGCAGTCCTCTCGGAAACGAAAAAGAAAGGAAAGGAAAGAAAAATTAAAGATTTTTTACACTTATACTTTGGAGTGGAAAAAGTGAAAGTGCGAAGGCGGGGTATCCATCATAATACACAAAAAAATGAAGAAATTTGTTAAATCTTGGGAACCAATAAATGAACGTATTATCCAAATGACGATCCTTATTGGGGTAGAACTATAACCATTCTAGGGGATTTACGCACCAAACGACGACGCTACAGTTCAAGCAAAAGAAAACTTTGAGGAAATCCTAAGAACCACCATGGAAAATATCTCAAATCATCATGAAATTATTATAGCCGGAGATTTAAATGGAGTGGGAAAACAAAGAAACAGTAAAGTAATAGGTATTCATAAAGAAGACAGAGTAAACGATAATGGCCAGCGATTGATAAACTTTTGTGAACAATACGATCTAAAGATAACGAACACATTTTTTGCACATAAAGATATACACAAATTTACATGGTACCAACACACTAGGGGACTGAAATCAATTATTGACTATCTTATTACAAGGCAACAATCCGGAATAAAAATTCATGACGTGAGGGTATACAGAGGTGCCGACTGCGGATCAGACCATTGTTTACTGATATCAAAAATATACATACCATTCATATGGTATACCGCGATAGATAAAACAGAAAAAGATATTGAAGTAAAAAACAAAAAAATTAATATCGAAAGTTTCGAACACGACAGCACTAAATATTTGTTCAAAAGAAGATTAGAAGAAAAATTATCGGTAATGGATCGGACAATAGAAGAAGAATACAAACATATAACCACCTGTATATTACAATCTGCGCAAGAATCTCTAGGAACACAGATCCCTATTGGTGGGACGAAGATATCGAAAAACAAATTAAATCAAAAAAGCAACTATATCAATAGCTTCTTTAAAGGAACGATACGGAATCCAGAAAAGAATATAAACGAGCCAATAAAAAGGTGAAAAAATAAATCATAAATAAGAAAAACCTAAGCTGAACAAAAAAATGCGATTACATTAAACAATATATAGGCAGCACTCGAAGCTCGAAAGCATGGAAACCATACGATCTGTAAGAACATCTAGTAAATCGGAGTTTAACTTGGGAGGTATTAGAGATAAGGAATGAATGCAACACTTTGAAAATCTGCAGCAAGAAAAAGAAGAACATTCATAAAACAACAACTAGAGCAAGATATGTCACAGGTAGATCGAATACAGCTGGAATTGAAACGGGTTCAGGAAGCAATAAAGGCGACTAAGCAAAAGAAGTCACCAGGACCAGGAAGAATCCATCCGGAATTTCTAAGAAATGCGCCACAGAAGCTAATTGAAATGCTACGATCTTTATACGAAAGATGCTTAAACGCAGAAGCGACTCCAAAAGAATAGAGAACATCATATATATCAACCATCCACAAAAAAGGCCCAAAAAACGATCCAAATAACTATAGAAGTATAGCAGTTATTCCAACAATACGTAGGATATACGCCAGAATTCTTAGAAATTTTCTGGAGGAAGATATCGAAAATGATCAATCCGAGGAACAAGCAGGGTTCAGGAACAGAAGATCTACAGTTGACAACTTACTTACAATAAAAATTGCCTTAGAAAAGGGCCACTTGGCCCTCATTGACTTGGAAAAGGCATATGATAGCGTTCCATTATCACAGCTATGGAAGGAAATAGAGAAGCCCAAAATAAGACCAACTTTAATTAGAGCTATTCAGGAATATTGTAAAGAAAACTATGCCGCTGTAAAGGTTGGGAAAAGTGTTACAGAAATGTATCAAACAACCAAAGGGCTAAGACAGAGAAGTCCGCTAGCACCCACGCTATTCAAAATCTATCTAAACGAAATCCTACAAGGATGGATTAAGAAATGTAGAAATATGGGACTGCGAGTTGGAGACGACATCCTTTATACTCTCTTTTTTGCGGACGACCAGGTTGTGATAGCGGAAGATGAGCAAGATCTTAGTTATATGGTTAGAAAACTAAGTGAGGAATACTCGAAGGCCGGACTCAACATGAATTTAACAAAGTGCGAATATCTCAGCGTTGGAAGTACAGACTGCAATGACCTTCCACTGGACACAAATAAAATAAAAGGGGTAACTAAATGTAGATACCTGGGAGTCATACTGAATAAGGAGGGAAACAGTAGTGACGAAATAAAAGAACGAATAAACAAGGGCAGAAATGCGATAGGAGCACTGAATTCAATTCTTTGGGAAAAAATATAAGGAAAACGACCAAAAAAAGGATCTACAAATCTATAGTCCGAAGCGTGATGATGTACGGTGCGGAAGTGTGGGATTTAAGTACAATCAATAAACGAAAATTGCTGGCCACAGAAATGGATTTCCTGAGAAGAAGCTGTAGAAGATCTAGACTTGAAAGGATAAGAACGAAATTATTAAAGAAGCATGAATATGGAGTGTGACATAGCGGAAGAGGTTGAAAAACGACAACTGACATGGTTCGGACATACAAAGAGAATGGGAGAAGATAGATGGCCACGGAAAGTATTGGAATGGATCCCGCCGAGCGAAGGAAGAGAGGACGGCTTAGAAGAAGCTGGAGAGACGATATAGATATATGGGAGAAGAGTAATGCCAAGATAGAAAGAAATGGAAACTGATAACGGAAGGGCGGCTAAACTTTCTAGTTTCAATACAATGTATTTTCTTCTTCTTCGTCAGCTCTTTTCCACCCACTACTGGGCATTAGCTTCTTTCTCTAAGAGAAAGGTTTAAAGCATTAAGACCCCAGGGTTGCTTAGTCCGGGTTGGGGAATATGCCTGTAACCCTTTTGATTGTTAACGTTGGCAGTCATTAACTTAGAGGGACCGCCGGCTTTACGTGCCTTCCAAATCACGGCGACGGTTATACATAGAAAGAGAGCCAGAAAGAAAATTTTCTTACTAGACTCCTCCCGGGATCAAACTGGGTGCCGTTGCATCAGTAGTTGATCGCTCTAACTACTAGGCCAAGACCGTCTCACATATATACAATATATAATATATTGTCTACAATACATTTTAACTATTTAATTACCAACTATTAGTTAACTAAACTATAGTTAAATTGTCAAAATAATCAATTAGATGACAACAAAACAAACAAATCAAACATTTAATTGATTATTTCGTGAATTTGACTATAAATAAGCTGGCTGTAGTTTAAGAAATTGGGGTTAAATTGAACAATTAACCGAATGATTTTCATGAGCTTTCGGCAATGGATTATTAGTCATCATATATTTTATTAATTTAATTATTAAAACATCATGCCAGCATAATCCTAATCCTGAAAGTTCATGAAAAAAATCGTTTAATTCAATTTAACTTATTAGTTTTAAAATTTCAATTTAATATTAATTTACAGGTTAGTAATCTATATTTTGTAATTTTTCATTTTTATTGCAGCTTTGAAGGCATTACTAAAAGCCATAGAAAATATGCCTGCGGTTGGTAACCGATTTGGCTTAATAACTTTCCTAACAGGACTAGCAATCTCAAGTAAGTAATTGAATCTTATAAAGTATGTAGTAAGTATACATAAATCTGCATCCCGACTGCCACGGTTTATGCTGAACTACAATGTCGGCTGGGAGAACCTGTATAAATTATTAATTATAACTTATTAATTTATTAATAATTATTATATATAAACAACTGTTAATACGATATACTGAATTTACATTAACAATAGGATGCTGCAATGAAATACGAAGTTTAATAAAATATTAAAATGAACCTTTATATTTAATTATTTGCACTATCCAACAAGACAAGTTTTATTGAAAAGAATAATGAAAATCTAACATGTAGACACCTTTTTCATATTTTCTTTTCAATTTATAATTTAGATCGACTATGTTTGTCTTTTTAACTCTTTTTAATCTAAAAAATCAAAATTATTTTAAAATTTTTCTACTTTCTCCAAATTCAAATTTTGGTGCTGCTATCTATTACAAATTTTATTGTTTCATACACTAAACAAACAACTTTTTATTAGATAGATCTTAACTTTAGAATAATCAATACTTTAGACTTGGATTTATTTCTATCTTCCAATTACCATAATTTTAACAATAATTTTTCACCATGAACGACGATAATGTTATAGGGGTTTGTGTTTGCAGGAGTCTTACCGTCAAGTAAATACAAAGGCTTTTAAATTTTAGTATAAAACTAATAACTTCAATTTTATGTATTTAATTTTTAACGAATATCTCATTGTTTATTACACATTTAAATATTCATTCGTATTATTGTATGTTTAGTATCAAAGTACGTGGTGGTGTAAACATAAAAAATCAATTGAGCAACGGGCAAGATTAATTCACCTTAAGCTATTTAATTATACCTTAAGCTTATAAAATTATGCTTAATTTTAATGTATTAAATTACCATTAATAAGTATATGATATTACTGAATTGATTTATTTTGTAAAATTTGCAGATGTAGAGTAAACTTGATATTGACTTCAAATGTAAAACATTTCTGTTGCCAATTTGAAAATAATTGAATTTGAATAATTATATATTACTCATTTGAATTTCAAAATCATATACTATTTAATTTAAGTTGAATAATATCAGAAAGAAAATAATATAAAATCCATAGTGTGGTTACAAACTTATTTATTTAAGAATAATATTGAAATAATTTTACTTTCAGTAGGTTATGAAATTAATTCAAGAATTTACCCAAGAAAACTTAGTATAGGAAATTTACTTTGAAGTTATTAGCTACTAATATTATAATAAAAATTGTGAAATTTTTATTATTGAATTGTACTCAAGTTATAGTTACATAACTTCTTGAATAGTTGAGCATATACTTAAAATTAACAAAATATTATCTGCAGCAACGGTAGAGTATCACTAAGTAGTAACTAATTTGAGTTTAGAATTATGTTATTTAATTGTAATTTTAATTTATGATTAAATTTTAACTCTTCGGGTTTCACGTTAATCTTAGGCTTTAACATTAAAATAATTTTATCATTTGCAGATATTTATCTGAAGAAAATATAATACAATTTATTAGATATTAGCGATTTTGATTATTATGTAACTTTTGTTTAATATTATGCTTAAAATCTTCGTAATTTCTACAAAATTTTTGACTATTATTAGTAATAAAAATACACATATTTGATTTATTTGAAAATTTAAACAATTTAGAATATACAACTACTTGGAAAGACAAAACTATGTAAATTACAAAATAGTAAAAATAATTTACTAATATATGTAATTTCCGAATTAGCAATTACCAATGATTTTAATTGCCTCAAAAGCTATAGCTGATTGAAAAATCAGTAACATCAAAAGCAGTAGCAGCAAAATCTAGAATAGCGTTCAAAGCCAGAAGGTAAATAAACAAATATTATTAGAGAAACACTACTAAGCATTGATTACATTTATTTTCTTTGGTAAATGATATTTTCGGACAGCACCACGTAATTACGCTTATTAATTAATTTAGCGCATTGACATGAATTTGAGTTTAGTCAGAAATAATTTGTTTAAAGAATATTCATATGTTAGGAGAACTTTTGATTTTATTTTTCGATGTAATTGACCATGTTTCGATACACACTACATTACTTTGTTTTTGGCCGAAGAGTTGATTGTACTTGTAAGAAATTCGTACATTTGAGTATCAGCTGAACAATCCATATCGTTTTCATTCCTCATGATATGGCCCAACTAAGGTAATTACAAAATGTCATAATTTTTACATATGTAATTTAGATTAGCAAAACTTCATATTCTGAGATTCCCAAAAAGCTAGCTGCAT
The DNA here is from genome assembly GCA_036346125.1 of Lycocerus yunnanus. Classification (NCBI taxonomy): domain Eukaryota; kingdom Metazoa; phylum Arthropoda; class Insecta; order Coleoptera; family Cantharidae; genus Lycocerus; species Lycocerus yunnanus. The sequence continues at coordinate 226,452 of JARFIX010000085.1, forward strand.
TGAAAAATTACATAAAAGAGTAGTCAGAAAATCTAGAATAGCGGGCAAAGCCAGAAGGTAAATAAACAATATTTTTGAAAAAACTAGCTAAGCATTGATTACATTTTTTTTTCTTTGGTAAATGATATTTTCGGACAGCACCACGTAATTACGCTTATTAATTATATTTCGGCGCATTGACATGAATTTTGAGTTTAGTCAGAAATAATTTGTTGCTAAAGAGATATGTCGCTCATATGGGTTAGAGAGAAGCGATTTTGATTTTTATTCTTCTTTCGCGTGCTATCGTTACCGATGTGCGATCATTTGGCTATCATTACTTTGTTTGCTGTGGCCGGAAGAGTCCCGTTGTATTGTCAAAACCATGTTCTGAGGTTTTTAACCATGATATTCCTTCTTCTCCCAGGCCCCTCTTTCCGTACACCTTCCTGGAGTATCAGCTGTAACAATCCATATCGTTTTCATTCCTCATGATATGGCCCAAATATTCTAATTTTCTTCTTTTGACGCTGTTCATTATTTCTTTTCCTTGTCCATCCGTTCCAGCACTTCACCGTTCGTCTGTGAGCAGTCCATGGATTCTTAACATGCGCCTGTACAGCCACATTTCGAACGCTTCCAGTTTCTTACTGGATGCCTCTGTCACTGTCCAGGATTCCACTCCATAGAGGAGTACTGAGAAGACATAACAACGGAGAAGTCTGATTCTTGTTTTTAAATTTAATTCTCGGCTCTTTAACAGTTTCGACAATTTTAGAAAACTTTCTTTTCAATTCGGCATCTGATTTCTAATCCGTGGTCCCACTGGTCATTAATTGTGCTGCCGAGATATGTGTATTTCTCCGTTTTGCCGATTGCTTTTTGGTTGATTAGTAATTGTCTTTGTCCTTGCGGCGTGGCATTTTTACATATTGTCATATATTTTGTTTTTTGTATATTTATGTCAATCCCAAATTCTTCGCTCTTATTTGACACTCGATTCATCATTTCTTGCAGGTCTTCCAAATTTTCTGCCATTATTATGGTGTCGTCTGCGAATCTGATGTTGTTGATACGTTCTCCATTCAGTTGTATTCCCATTGATACATTCTCTAGTGCTTGGCTGAATATTTCTTCTGAATATAAATTGAACAATAGTGGTGATAATATGCAACCTTGACGAACCCCTCGTTGGATTTTAATTTCCTTCGATATTTCTCCTTTTTGTTTTATTCGCGCTGTCTGATTCCAGTATAGATTTTCTATTATTCTAAGATCCTTATCATCTATTTTTATCTTTCTTAATATGTTTATTAATTTTTGATGTTTGACTCTATCGAAGGCTTTTGAAAGTCTATGAAACATATGTGGACGTCACAGCTTACGTCTCTACATCTTTGAATCAGACCTGTGTACAAAATAGTGCTTCTCGTGTACCGGTCGCTTTTCTGAATCCAAACTGTGTGTTACCCATATGTTCCTCGCATAATGCGTACAGTCTCCTGTGTATGATTTTCAGAAATGTTTTGAGAAGGTGGCTCATTAGGCTGATTGTTCTATAGTCGTTGCACTTTTTGGGGTTTACTTTTTTGGGAATAGCTATGAATGTCGATTCTAGCCATTCTTTTGGAATATTGCCCGTGTTATATATCTTATTGAAAATCTTTGTAAGCCGTTTAGCACTTCTGTCGTCTAATAACTTTAATAGTTCTCCATTTGTGTCATCTGGGCCTGGCGTTTTCCTTCTTTTATGAGAGATATTGCTTTCCTTACCTCTTCTTCGGTAATTGTTGGACCTGTGACGTTTTCTTGTGTTTGAATGTCAGAGCGTTCGTCTTTGAATAAAACTTCTATGTAATCTTGCCACTTTTCAATCGTCTTTTGTGTATCTGTTATCCAATGGCCGTTCTCGTCTATCAGGTTATTAGGTGGTCTTTTTTTATATAGGCCTGCTGCCTCTTTGATCTTCTTGTGGAGATTAAAGTTGTCATATTTTTTCTCCAATTCCTCTATTTCTTCACACTTCTCGTTTAACCAGTTCTCTTTAGCTTGCCTGATCTCTCTTCGTATTTCCTTCTGTATTCTGTTGTATTCTGTGCCATTTTCTTGTTTTACTATTCTTCTCTTCTCCATCAACGACATTATATGTTCTGTCATCCATTGCTTTCGTTGACTAGTTTTTCCTTTTCAAGTGTTGTTCCTTAGTTGCTTTCATTGCTTTTTAAATGCCTCCATTTCCTTCTCGATGTCCTCTCCTTCTTCTGTTTGTTGTAATTCATGGTTCAAGGTTTTCGTCGCTTGTATTCTAGTGTTCTCTTCTTTTAGTTTGTTCAAGTTCCATCGTGAATAACCTTGCTTGGCTATTCTTTTAATTTCAATCTAAATCTCCCATTAATGGATTGTGGTCTGAACCTATATCGGCTCCAGGATAAGCTTTTACTGTTAGGCAACTATTTCTAAAGCGTTTGTTTATCAGTATATAGTCTATCTGGTTTCGTACTATTCTCTCCGGTCTGTCGCGCGCCTTCCATGTATATAGTCTTCTCGGATGCAATTTAAAAAGGTATTTAGTATGATTAGTTTTGTTCCTCTGCAAATACTCTAAGTCTGTCCCACGCTCATTCCTAATTCCCAAGCCGTGAGGTCCTACACATTCCTTCTTCCATTTCCAATCTTAGCGTTGAAGTCTCCCATTATTATCAAGATCTCGTTTTTATTTATTGTCTTTAGTGTTTTGTTTATTTCTTCGTAGAATTCCTCTATTTCTTCGTCTTCCTTCTCCGCTGTTGGTGCATATACTTGTAGTATATTTAGTTTAATGGGGTTGTGTTAATTGTATTAGCAGTATTCTTTCTGAAATTGGCACATAGTTGTTTACGAATCTAGAGAAGTGTTCGTCTAATATCATTCCACTCCGTGTTGATGTGCGTTTGTTTCTTTTCCCGAATAATATACTTTGCAGCCATCCAGATGCACTGCGCTGCCTGGCCATCGCATTTCGCTTATTCCCATTATTCCGATCTTTAGTCTTTTCATTTCTTTTATCGCATTGTGTGTTTTCCAGATTGATACATTGTTGCCGTTTCCCGGTACCTATTTTTATCTGTATTCATCTATTTTAGTGCGTTTGTCTTTATCTCTGTCTCTGTACGGGGTTTCGCTTTAGACCGGAACCCCTGTTCACTTCTCCTGCCGGATCTTGGGATCCGATCTCCATGATCGTAATTTTTCGTTTTTCACTAGCCATTATGAATTTTCTTGGGAATTAATAGGTGGTTTCCGTTCCTTCTATCCAGTATCACAGTCGGTGAAATCATTATTGATTTTCGCCTGTGAGTGTCTGTTGTCAAGCCTTTTCGAAAACTTTTCGTCTGCCTTGCCACAGTAATGACATAGCTGCTACCCTATGGCATGTACAGCCTTTCACTTTTGATCCAGTGCTGCTTGTACCTGTTGGTAGCGGGAGCTATTTATTTACTCCTACCACTCATATCTGAGAGGCTTTCCCCTATCCGCCACCTGGGGACGCGTTCTCTAGGGGTTACAGGCTCCCCCGAGAATTTTTGATTTTTATATTAGTTCGAAACGCATGAAAACTTTAGAAACGAACTAAATTTTTGTTTAATAGAAACCGACCATCTGGTAAATATATTTTTTTGTTAAATTTGTCTCTCTAATCCCAAACAACATTTTAGGCTTTAGTTGGACTTTACTTGGATTTTACTTGGATTTTACTTGGACTTTACTTTGATTTCACTTGGACTTTAATCCAGCTTCACTCGAATTTTATTCTGATTTTACTAAAGTTTTACTCGAATTTTACTAGAGTTTTATTCCAACTTCACATCAACTTTAATTTTAATTCGAAATAGCTGATTAATATGCGTCAAATGAAATTTGTTATTGAGTTTATAATCCGTCCTTTTTGTTATCATTCACGAATCTTTTTTTTGGGTTTAATTGGCCATCTTTGAAAATTGCGTTTGATTATCTTTGGAATAGATTCGAAACCTATATAAATTTGGACGTCTTTGAAGAGTATCAAATTGTCTAAAATATACCAAACTACAATAAGTCAGATGCTTATGTTTAATCTTTTTTGAACGCTCAATACCTATTACGCCTTCTAACATCAAGCACATACACTTGAGTAATGAAATTAACCATCACATCACAGATTTGTTTGAATTAAGAGAAGAAAAACTTGAGCTATTTTTAATTGAGTTAATATACAATAATTTATAAACAGGTATATAGTATATAACGCGTGAGTAAATAATTAATGATTAACTAATATTTGCGATCACTATTACTTAATCCGTTTTGACTTTTACTCAAGTTAGAATTTGCTGTAATGTTGCTTAGTAAATTTTTGTAGTTTTTATTTATTAAAAGTTAGTCTTTTTGGTAATTTAAGTTTATATAAAACTTCTGGCGCCCTATAATTATCCTTTTTTTTTAGAGTAACCCACGACTCGCTCAACGTTATCATCTGAGCTGCCGTTCACTATTTGGTGAAAGTCTTGGAGAATTAAAACTCCTCGGGACGGTGCAAAGTGACACTAACTGAAATGGCCGAATCAACCTAAACCCTTAAAATAAAAATATTTACTAACTTATAACTAAACTTGATTTTTGTTCCCAACAATGGAAATCTGATCTCTATGATTTATGGGAGTCCATTCATATGGTTTCTTATAACCATCAGATCAACAATGCAAATTGCCTGTCGTTTATAATGTCAAATGAATTCACATAAACTTTTCTGGTAGGACTGAATCGACAATGATTCCTGGTAAGTTACGCTATCTGCAAATGACAAATTATTTTTTTTAGTTGTTTCAGACTTTCCGGTTTTTTCTAAAAGCTGACTTTACTTAAATGATGATGATGGCGACTAAAGAGATTTTAGCAAAATCGGTACTGAATTTGAAGATGATTTAGCACGTGCAGTGCTTTGGTTTATGTAATTAGTGAGAAAAGGCACAAAACATGGTGGTTTCCTGTAGCTGTGACTACCAGCATCAACTATAAGAACAGCGTTACAGGAACATTTCAACTCAATTTCAGCATTGTGGAGTTTTAATGCTAAAACTTTTCTAGAAAATAGTTCAAAGTTTGGGAGTGGATAGAAAGGTTAAAGAAAAGATAAAAATTGAAACTTATATTTGTTTTATAGTTTAATATAAAATAAAATTTATTAAGGTAGAATTAATATCTCAAAGGTATGCAAATTGTGAATGAACAAGTACTTTATCTTAAGCAGGAGACATTTAAATTATCGAACATGCTACTGTTTAGATACGTAATTAAAGATTACATATATATTTTATAGCGACAAATGTCACTTGATGAAAACTAATTTCAATTTAAAATTTTAATACTTTTTTATTTATGTTTAAGGCATCATATAATTTAATTCTACGAACGATAATTTGGATAACGTTAGATGGTCTAAAATTCCGCTTATGAAATAAATTAATTTCCAATTAAACGTTTATGTTTAAAACTATTTGAATTTTTTTAGAAATTGAAAGAGGTAATTGATAATAAATTATCAAATCAAACTTTTGAATTGTTATTAAGAATATTGTTCGTGATTGAATTTTTAGTAATATTTCGACTTGTCTCAAGATTTTAGAAAGTACTGCTTGTCGCAGTTTTTATTAAAATTATATAAAAAAATATGTTTTATGAGCTTTCAGCAATGACTTTTTGCTGTCATCAATGTATGAACCAATCAGACAATAACAAAACAAACAAATCAAACATCTTATTGGTTATTTCGTCAATTTAACTATAAGTTATTTAACTAATAGATAAACTATAGGTGAAAACTCGGACATAAATTGAAAAATTAACCGAATTTTTTCATGAGCTTTCAGCAATAGATTTTTGCTGTCATCAGATGTTTTATTAATTTTATTATTTTGGTTAATGTAACATCGGTTAACTGCAATTGTTCAATTTAACGTGTTAATTTTTAAAATTTCAATTTAATATTAATTTAATTTAATATTAAAAAATTTTATGTTTTAAATATTTTAATTTTATTGCAGAAAACAAGATTAACAAGGCCAATAGAAAAATATTTGAAAAATATCATAAATTAATAAAAGAATATTTGTTTTCTCATTAATTTTAATTTTATAATTTAAATCGTGCGGAATTTTGAAACATTTTACAACCAGGTATAAATTAGCCAGATTAATTAACTTAATATATCAGAATTTTGTTAAAACTGAAAATTAACAGATAAAAAATACATTTGCGGTTCACAAATTTTGGAAAATACACTTAGGGTAATTTAAATTTTCAAAGTAGTCCCACGCTTATTTTTTAAAGTTTGCTTACTTTATTGATTATGTTCTGTAGCTTATATATTTACAAAAATCATAATAAAATTTTGTTTTTATAGCTGTAACAATAGTAGTAGAAGGGCCGCACGTAAAGCCAGGAAAGGACAAAAGGAAGATAACTCCGGATGCGGTGAGTTACAAATTTTTTTAATTAAATAATAACGAATATGTTATTACCTTCAGAGGTTGGATCGCTAATGTCATATTCAGAATCTACCCAAGGAAAGGCTTTGCAAATATAAATTAACTTTTGAAATTGAAGTGTGCGTTAAAACAGAATCTATGTTACATTTTAAAATTTTCACAAACAGCAAAAACGTCGTAATTGCAAAATTTTTGGATTTCAGTATTTTTGAACTTGCTAATCGAATATCATATGTGTAGGATGATGAAATTCTCGTAATATTATTCACTGCTAGTACCTAATTTGAAAAAATAGACAATCTTTTCTTTACTTTTCTTAGTTAAATTATTATAAAAGTAAAATATTAATAATTTTATTATTTAAATATATAAAAAACTTATTTAGTAAAATAAGAACGAGTAAAAATATAATACTTATTTAAACAAAGCATTTAAACATCTTACATTAATATATTATAAAATCTTTATATTTATCGTCGAACTGGGTCATGTCCAATAGATTTGCTTTCTTTCTTTGCAATTTTAAGGTGCTATATAAAATAGCAAATTATTTAAACAAGGAACATCAATATTTTTCCGTTGGTTCACCTTTTAATAATCATATAATGTTCCCAGGCGCATAATATTGTGTGAATTACGGATGCTTGCAACCATTGGATCATCGAAAGAAAGTTTTATCCACATTGCACCGTGATTTTAGTGATCACTTTATTCATAATATTTTCTAATCCATCTATATTTTGAAACTTCTGTTTCATAAATACTATTGAGAAAGGTCTATTTACACAGGCTTCTGCTATTACATCTTTCATTCTAGCGGTATCATTACTTTTGCTTTCTTCTTTACCGTTCAATTTGAGCAAAATCTCCATCACAGGGTAGGAAACTGTGTCCTGAACATAAAATTTTGATTACTTCTGTAAAGTAACCCAATTGTATCAGATAAAAATATAAAGCTACAATCCTCCAGTTATTATTTTGGCCTACACACCTATCAGACCAAGCGATTAAATTACGTTTTTCAGCAACTGAGTTTTGTAAAATTTTCTACGATGTATTTCAAAACACATGAAGCCACCTCATGCAGATCCTCGTTTTGCTATAGTTTCCGTTCCCTAAGTGCATTCGTTGCATTGATTATTCCAAGAATTTGTTGATATAAAATATAGAAGAATATTCTTATTAAACACAAGAATGCTAAGTGTTGGACAGAAAAATATGCTTAATTTCTTTAAAATATTTATTAAGTTCTAAAAGAGGTGTATTATACGTTATGATTTCGTTAAACATTCTATTACCAACCAAAAGAAATAAATTTTTCACATACTTAAATAGAAAAAGTCGAAATGAGATATTTTCCGTTCAGAGACAAGCATATTAAGGAACGGAAAATATTAAGAGATGTTATAAAAGAAAAATTATCTATAAGCATTATTTACTTGTAAAGAATAGGTTGGAAAGCTTATGCTCAAGCAAGAAATGCTGTGATTATCACGTAGAGAGTAATCAGTTAAACGGAAACGCCTAGAATACCAACGTACAATATATTATATATATGAAGATAAGAAAATATCATCATATGGTTGAATAGCAATGCTAGAAGTAAAGAAAACGAAATGCTGCCTGATTCGACGTGAAGCTAATAGGTTGTGAATTGCATGCACGAATTAAATGGAACGGAAAATATTAAGATTCATAAAAGAAAGTTATCTATAACAGATATTTCAGAAACACCTTCGCCTAAAAGAATTAAACTTGAAAGTCTTCAAATACGGCTCTTAAGCAAGAAAATCTGATGAGGAAGTAGCGGTCCAGAGAGAAGCAGTAAAAAGACGGAAGGCGGAGCGAGAAAAGGCCCGTCGTGAATATATCGTTATAACTGAAGGAAACGAAAATACTGCCTTGATTTGACGTGAAGCTAATAGGTTGAGAATAGCTAATGCTAGAAGTAAAGAAAACGAAAATGCTGCCTTGATTCGACGTGAAGCTAATAGGTTGAGAATGGCCAATGCTAGAAGTAAAGAAAACGAAAATGCTGCTTTGATTCGACGAGAAACTAATAGGTTGAAAACCGCTAATGCTAGAAGTAAAGAAAACGAAGATGCTGCCTTGATTCGACGTGAAGCTAATAGGTTACGGCAAGCAACAGCACGAGTTGCGAAATGGTCTTTGTTGAAGAATGAAGCATTACCATATAATTGGTATTGGAGGATTGACAGCAGTTTGTCCTCACTGCAATTTTGCACAGTTACTCTCTAGGACCCTAAAGAGGTTTTCCGCTAAAACCGGGACCGAAAAGCTTAATTTAAAAAAGTGAAAAATTGCGGACGAGCATGAATGGATTAACGAGATTCCCATCGCCAATACCTGTAATTGATATATGGTAATTTTACGTTGGTATATTCACATTTAGTACCTACACTATTATAAGTGATTTCAAATACTGGAGAAGAAAAGCTGTAGAGAAAATTGTAGAGTACAATATAAACCGTTCTGAAACACTCGACAACGGGAACACTAAAAATCATTCTGAAACGCTCTAGCAACGGGAAGCAAGATTTCGTCGAGAAGAAAACCTTAAGCGAAGCAGGATACTGAAAATCTAAATACTTCACACAAAGGCAAAGTATTTTAATTATAGGAGACCCCGGCGAAGCCGGGTATCCAGCTAGTCAACACATAAAACAACAACACCTTTGTTACAAATGGCAGTACTAGTATCTTCTTTTAAAAATTTATAGGCTGCTTCAGCTTTACGGTGATGTAGCTCTCTTTCTGCAGACTTTTTAGTACGTTCTTCTTCTGTTTTTGTATTGACCAACTTCAAATAAGTCATATCACAATACTTACAAGTATCTGATCTTGGAACTCCAAATTGCAAGTGAAAGTCATTATTAAAATTTTTTTGATATATAGTACGGCTGACTGATATTTTTCTTTGAAAAGTCAATACATCTTCCATAAATTTAAATCCGGATTAAGACATCTTTTTTCAGTTTTTGCTCTTGAATAGTGACTTGGTTGTTTCGGAAAACTAGATATATGCTGCTTAATTAAGTCCTTGACAGAGTTCTTAAAGGCATGAGGACTATTTTTATATTTTCCTCTTTGATCCTTAGGAATGGTTATACTATCTGTAAGTTAGCTTGCAAGGTTTGAATACGGCGATATGTAATAGAAAATGTGTCGAGCAAAGTTGTCTTACACACCGTTTTGTCATTTATTTTATATCTAAATGATGCAAGCTTTCTAGAACAAGCATCGTTCTTTCCACATCTTCTACGGACAGGCTCAAATAACGAGATGCATTTTAGAAGATAAAGAGATTGCTCATCGTAACGTAATTTATAAAAATCTTGGCATAGTTTAATTTTGTTATCAATCTTTAAATCATTACATCCAATGTTTGTGCAAGTCGTTGAATTACAAACATGTTCCTGAAATAAAGTAATACAGCTAGAACGTATTATTATGTTACATAGAATTTAAATTAATCCACTCAAATATGCAAACAATAATAATTAGTGGGAATAATAGATCGTTGTTCCACTTACGTTTGTTGGTAGCTTTTTTTTCAGGAATAACTTTATTTCTTTTAGAAATATATTTTTTACCGGCATCCCTAAGGTTCTTACGTTTTACACATTTCCACTCAGAAACATTAATTTTTGTTTTTCGCGTTTTATGAATCATTTTAATGCACTTGGCGATAAAATCACGTCAGGTTCGGACGCCATCACAGACAACATAGATCATTTTTCTGATACGCAAATTTAAAATACCTCCTATGTTGCTTCTAAATAAAAGATGACCAGCCTTATGCATAGTCAGAAAGTTGGGTTTTAGCACGCTACTAACTAACTAGTTAGTAGCCAACTGTGTAAACCGTATGCATAGTCGCGTTAAAGGCTACTATCGTTAGCAGAATACCGAAATTGTTAGTTGGCTGATAAAATTTTAGTGACACTCCTAGGCATGTTTAAGACATTTTAAGCTTTATTTTTAAATATAGTAAACAATTTTGTATATTTTAAGGTTAAATTTGTTAATTATTCTTCGAAATAACATTTATCATAATAATAATTATTTTTTTATAAAAAATTTAAAAAATTATGACATTTTTTCCATGAAATAATTATATTTGAAATACCTAATTATGTGAAATAATTGATATGAAATATAATTTAAAAAATAATTATTATGAAAATTTTGAGTGGGTTACTATTACCATGCATATTTACTTTAATCTTCGTATAAAATTAAACCTGTTGCTGAAATTATAGCTGTACATCACAATAAATGTATAAAATTTCTAGAGATCTGGGTGCTGAGCTAAAGCCGTTTAAAGCCAGATTTTACATTCTTACAGATTGTCTCATTATAGTAGTGGTGCATCGATGAGACTCTTATGAAAATTAAATATCCAAGTGTTGAATATTCCTTTCTCCTTATTGATAAGAAAGAGTCACTCTCAACAAACAAGTTGTAAACGATGTGAAGTGCAGAATTTTGGATATTGTGAACCGTTAAGGGATGAAGTCCACAATTAAAGAATATCGAATGGAAAATTATTGAAAATAGCTGGATACCCGGCTTCGCCCGGGTCTCATTAAAAGGTGGAACTCTGCCTTTGTCTGAATGATTGAATAGCTGGATACCGGCTTCGCCGGGTCTCCCTATAATTAAAATACTTTGCCTTTGTGTGAAGTATTTAGATTTTTCCGAGTATCCTGCTTCGCTTAAGGTTTTCTTCTCGACGGAAATCTTGCTTCCCGTTGCTAGAGCGTTTCAGAATGATTTTAGTGTTCCCGTTGTCGAGTGTTTCAGAACGGTTTATATTGTACTCTACAATTTTTCTACAGCTTTTCTTCTCCAGTATTTCAAATCACTTATAATAGTGTAGGTACTAAATGTGAATATACCAACGTAAAATTACCATATATCAATTACAGGTATTGGCGATGGAAATCTCGTTAATCCATTCATGCTCGTCCGCAATTTTTCACTTTTTTTTTAAATTAAGCTTTTCGGTCCCGGTTTTTAGCGGAAAACCTCTTTAGGGTCCTAGAGAGTAACTGTGCAAAATTTGGTTGAGATCGGTCGAACAAACACACACACCCACACACATACATCCATTTTTATATATATTTCGCAACTCGTGCTGTTGCTTGCCGTAACCTATTAGCTTCACGTCGAATCAAGGCAGCATCTTCGTTTTCTTTACTTCTAGCATTAGCGGTTTTCAACCTATTAGTTTCTCGTCGAATCAAAGCAGCATTTTCGTTTTCTTTACTTCTAGCATTGGCCATTCTCAACCTATTAGCTTCACGTCGAATCAAGGCAGTATTTTCGTTTCCTTCAGTTATAACGATATATTCACGACGGGCCTTTTCTCGCTCCGCCTTCCGTCTTTTTTACTGCTTCTCTCTGGACCGCTACTTCCTCATCAGATTTTTCTTGCTTAAGAGCCGTATTTGAAGACTTTCCAAGTTTAATTCTTTTAGGCGAAGGTGTTTCTGAAATATCTGTTATAGATAACTTTCTTTTATGACACTCGTTAATATTTTCCGTTCCATTAATATCGTCATCAACAACAATATATTCAATTTCGGACATCTTTTCTTTTTTAGTTTATAGATATGATGATATATATAATTATTTATATATATAATAAATTGTAGTTGGTACATAGGGATTATCGGTTTAACGAAATCCATAACGTGATAATACAGCCTCTTGTTGAGAAAGCTTAAACAACCTCATTTTTAAAGAAATTAATGCTTATAAAATTTTTCTTCTTTGATAAAAATCCTCTTAATACCTTTGAATAGCAAAAGCTTGTGTTTGAAGTTGGAAGAATATCTCGATTCGACTATTTCATTGGTCGAAAAATTTTTTCTTTTGGGTTGGTATAATAAATGAACGAACCAATCAGAAGCGCAAAGAACACGAACACACACACACACACACTGAGAAATATATATTAGATTCAAATTTGAAAATAATTAAATAAATGGAATGTTATCGGGTGTTAATGAGTATGCTTTCAAACCCGTATTACTAATATTTCAATATATAAATAAATTTTGATGCCACCAAATATAAGGGATAAAATATTTTGGCAAAGCTGTATAGTTCAATATTTAGATAATTTCACTATTGTATTAAGATTACAACAACAAAAAAGTTTATAGAAATTGTATTGTGCTAATTTCCTCTTATTGTATAAATAAATTTTATATTTAATTTTTAAATCGTAGAGGTTTCTTCTTGTTTAAATGTTATATATCATATAACAACTATTCTTCTATTTTCTTTTTTAATATATGAACTTCGGCCAATTGTGTCTCATAGCTTATTCGATTTTACTTTCATTTACATCTGCTTCTCGTATGCCTGTTACTTGACCTATTAATTTTGATTAGTTTACTTGATATAGAATGTGCTATGTGTACTTTATTTATTAAAAATACAAAATTTTGTTAGGTAAAGCCGGATAGTTGCCTCGGACGGATACTTGCCCCGGTTATTAATACACTATGTTAGGAATATAATTTGTGTTAGCGCTTTACTACAATAAGTAGTGACCCCCGCAGACTTTAGTGCCGCGTGAGCCATCGGAATAGGCTACGTGTTTTGTCCGTGTGAGCAAATATCTTCCGCGGCGAAACTGTGACAGGCGTTTTACTTATATTGGTAAGTAATTTTTATTGAATATTTTTATTACTGATCGTGATTCCAGGCAACTGTTTGTTTCTTTGCATGCATTAGAGTTTAAATTACATTGTTTATTATGTTTTATTGCAAAATAACTTTTATTTATTTCGTAAATGTAAAGGGCAAGTATCCGCATCAAAAAGGATAGTCGCCCTACTTACTTTTGCGGATAGTTGCCCTAGAGACTTAATATTTTTTAACAAGCAAAGATGAATTTTGTTTTTTCTTGTTGATTTTTCGAATTCACTATGACTAATTTGTTGTAATTGAAATAAATATCTACTTAACTGTTTTATATATTTATTCTAGATAATCAAAATGCCTCGCAAATATAAACGAAAACCAGGCGTGGTGCCACGTAACATCAACTGGACAGAAGATAGTTAACCTTTGCTTTGGAAGAATTGAGAGAAAAGAAAAAGTATTAATGAAATTTCTCGAACATATGGAATATCCTCTCGAACTTTAAGAAGGCGCTACGAAACAAGTAACCAGCAACTGCTAACTCAAGGTATATTTTTTATTTTAAGGTGTATACCTAGTAGTATAAATACAAAATTCTATCTACATACCTTCTTAGCTAACGTAATTGTATTTTTGGTCACTTCTAGGAAAATATCCAGTTCTTGGCTTCCAAAATGAAAAAGATGGTAGCTCATATATTGAAGCTCGGAGACGCCGGTTTTCTCCGGTCAGAATTGTGATTGCCAATTAGCTTATCACTTTGCCGAAAAGTTGAAATTAAAACACAGTTTCAACAATGAGAATGAAATGGCTGGACCACAATGGCTAAAAGCTTTCTTGAAAGAAATCCTGAAATACATTATCAATTGAAAAAATTAAAGAAAGAAGTTGATAAAGCGGAGAAAATAACAAAACAAAAAATTACGAAAACTAAAATTACCACAGAGACAAAAAAATAAATAAGTTGGGGACAAGAAAAGCATTAAGATATTAAAAGTTAAAATTCTAATTCAATAGAAAATACGACTAAAAAGTTTCAGTTGATAATTATTGCGTAGAATGTTATGAGAATTATAATTTGACTAAATCAAAATCAGATTGGATTCAATGTGAGCTGTGTCAGATGTGGTTGCATGAAACATGTACAATATTCAAAAACTATTGTAAAAGATGTGGAAAGTTAGAAACCTTAGCTGCTGGCAAAAATTAATGTTAATACCAAAGTTAATTACCAAATTGTTGTATTCTTAAGAAAAGTGCTAATATTTTATAATAACTTAGATAACTTTAAGATTGAATAATATTTTTTTAATTAAAATCATTAAAATTGCAAACTATTTAATAGTGTTAATTAATATTTTACATGCATTGTATACTTAATAAAAGATCTCAGTAAATTATAAAGAATGTTAAATAAATAATAAAGATTGTTTTAATTGATATAAATTTCTTCTATCAAAATAAAAATCATACCGAGGTTACTATCCCCGTACAAGGCAAGTATCCTCCGAAGCATTTTCCTCGCTAGGCTACTATCCGCCATAGTAGGCAACTATCCCTTTTTGAGAGGTGAAATAAAACAACATTTATTCATAACCATTGTTAATTATCAGTATAAAAATAGGTTATTTTAGAAGATAAAAGGCCTATGTTTTAAGATATATACTAAATAATTTTCAGGAAGTTCATATTTTCAAAATTAAACTTTTCGTAAAGTGGGGCAACTATCCGGCTTTTACCCTATATGTTACAATACTTTAAATAAATTATCTACAGGGTGTACTGGTTATGAAATAAAATTACAATTGTTTAATTGTAAGATTAAACAGTACAACTTACGAATACAACTAGTATTTTCATTTTATCTTCGATCACCGTTAGATGTGGCTTTACAGCCTCTATGAATATTTTTTCTCCTGATCATCCCAATTTGACGCCCTTTGCCTTTTCAATCTAAAGTAAAACAATCGTATTATTACTACATTGTAACATGAGTACATAAATTTTGCATAAATTACTGCATTATAATAATTTTTATATAATAACTTACCGACATAATTTTAGTTTTTATATTATAAGTAATATATAATTTAAATTTGACTTGTATATATAGGCCAGTCAGTAGAGAACGAGGGGTTAACGCAGGTAAAATACATGAAGTACGTGTAAAGTAGGTAAAATAGGATTCAAGACAAATCAAATTAAAAAATGGCTTCACAACAAAAAAGAAATTCAAGACAATCAATTACAAGAAGTGCTTTAAGTAAAACATTTTTTAAATCTTTATTTTTTCGAAAAATTCTAAAAAGAAACAGCATCAATCACAGCACTAATTAATAAACATCAATCCCCTTTCATTGCGAATTTTTAATTCAAAAAAGTCTAAATCTATTGTGCATTCTTTATTTTGGGTTGGACCTTTTTTGCTTTTGAATTATTTAAAAAATTATCTGGGGTGGGGAGACCTGTTAGCTCCCCCACAGAATGGCCAGAGTGACGTATGTTTTAAATCTAGAATGTCTACGTGTAAATAATATTTCTTTGATAAAAATTATATTTCATCCTTTTAAAAATTTACTCACTTGTTTTGTCTGTTCCAGGGATACGTATAACAATTTTCATTTCAATTGAAATAAAATGAGTATTATTACGACTGTTAAAATGTGCTATAAGTGCAAAGATATCCATTTATTCCAAACTAATCCAACATATCTACACTCGAACAATAATTGTTATTTACTGCAACAACTGTAACAACTTTAGTGTAATTATTACACTAAAGTTTTGCGTGTTTAAAAATTGCTTCTAAGCGTTTATATAGAAATCTGTTCAGTTCGAATTGTCTTAAATTTTTATCAAAAGTTCGATAACTTCGACACCAAAAATTTGCATAAAATTCAAAATTTTGTAAAAATAATTTTTGTTTTTTATTTCAAGTTTCTTTTTTTTATAAAATTTTCAAAATAAAATTCTTTATTATTTCCGTTCAAATCTGATATGGCAGTATTATAATGATAAACCTGTTGTATGTATTACTGCAGCCTATAGTTTCGAGGTTAAGTTTTTTTTTATGTTTGTTCTTATTATTGAATTTCCAATTCAAACACTGTTTTTGTTTGTTGTACATCAATCGTACATTGAATATAATTAAAACTTTATGTTAATCAAACTTGATTTTTATTCACGTTGTGAGGACATTTAATCAATCTGTGCTCAATCAGTAACTGTATGAGTTGGAAGTGGCTCACGTAATTGGAAATAATTTCATCGCAGTTTTAAACAGTTCTATTCAGTTAATAAAGGACTGATCCTCCTGAAAAAGGATTTTGTAAGTCCACTGGACAGCTCAATTCATTAAACCGAATGTAAAGCTAACTAAATAAATAATAATACATAAATAATTTAGTTAAAGTTTTAGTTCATATATTTTTAATCGGTTTAGAAATTGGCGCCGGGCATTAATAAAAGTCGACGTATGTTTTACATTTAACACGACGCGACAGACGGCTTGTATTACAGGTAAGGATAAGGTACATTCGGTTCTACCAACGAAGCAAATTATTTTTTTATTTAATTTAATTACATATTCATAACGGGGGTTAAATGGGGCAGTGAAGCGTAACCTAGAGCCTCTCCTGCTCAATTCCTACTCGCACCTCCAAGTTGGCG
Source organism: Lycocerus yunnanus (assembly GCA_036346125.1). Classification (NCBI taxonomy): domain Eukaryota; kingdom Metazoa; phylum Arthropoda; class Insecta; order Coleoptera; family Cantharidae; genus Lycocerus; species Lycocerus yunnanus. Next base: position 243,284 of record JARFIX010000085.1, read on the forward strand.
GCCCCTGGTAACCTGTGGAGGACTCTCGGAGATCGGGTAACCAACCCCGATGGATGAGGAGAATCTGCAGGGCTGAAGCGAGAGGGAGATATGTCCTTCGGGTTGGACGAGAGGCCAGCACCCTCTCACCGTAAAACAAGCAAATTTGCTAAAAATCTCAGTAATAAGCCTCGGAATTTGGACGGATGCTCTAGTCAACGAAAACAGCAACGAAAATGGATTACGAATATGGGAATATGGAATGTCCAGGGCATCAGGAACAAAAAAGAATAAATCATTTTGGAACTCATTCAGCGGAATCTGAATATAGCAGTCCTCTCAGAAACGAAAAAGAAAGGAAACGGTAAAGAAAAAATTAAAGATTTTTTACACTTATACTTTTGAGTGGAAAAAAGTGAAAGAGCGAAGGCGGGAGTATCCATCATAATACACAAAAAAAATGAAGAAATTTGTTAAATCTTGGGAACCAATAAATGAACGTATTATCCAAATGACGATCCTTATTAGGGGTAGAACTATAACCATTCTAGGGATTTACGCACCAAACGACGACGCTACAGTTCAAGTGAAAGAAAACTTTAAGGAAATCCTAAGAACCACCATGGAAAATATCTCAAATCATCATGAAATTATTATAGCCGGAGATTTAAATGGAGTGGGAAAACAAAGAAACAGTAAAGTAATAGGTATTCATGGAGAAGACAGAATAAACGATAATGGCCAGCGATTGATAAACTTCTGTGAACAATGCGATCTAAAGATAACGAACACATTTTTTGTACATAAAAATATACACAAATTTACATGGTACCAACACACTAGGGGACTGAAATCAATTATTGACTATCTTATTACAAGGCAAGTATCCGGAATAAAATTCTGGACGTGAGGGTATATAGAGGTGCCGACTGGGATCAGAAAATTGTTTACTAATATCAAAAATATACATACAATTCATAGCCCCTTATGCCGCGAAAGATAAAACAGAAAAAGATATTGAAGTAAAAAACCAAAAATGTAATATCGAAAGCTTCGAACACGACAGCATCAAATATTTGTTCAGAAGAAGATTAGAAGAAAAATTAACGGTAATGAATCGGACAACAGAAGAAGAATACAGACATATAACAACCTGTAAATTACAATCTGCGCAGGAATCTCTAGGAACACAGAGTCCTAGGATAAATAAACCCTATTCGTGGGACGAAAATATCGAAAAATATAAATGAGTCAATAAAAAGGTGAAAAAATAAATCATAAATAAGAAAAACCTAAGCTGGACAAAAAAATGCGATTAAAATGAACAATATATAGGCGGCATTCGAAGCTCAGAAGCATGGAAAACCATACGATTTGTAAAAACATCTAGTAAATCGGAGTTTAACTTGGGAGGTATCAGAAATAAGGAATAGGTGCAACACTTTGAAAATCTGCTGCAAGAAAAAAGACCAACATTCATAAAACAACAACTAGAGCAAGATATGTCACAGGTAGATCGAATACAGCTGAAATTGAAACGGGTTCAGGAAGCAATAAGGGCGACTAAGTAAAAGCAGTCACCAGGAGCAGAAGAATCCATCCGGAATTTCTAAGAAATGCGCTACAGAAGTTAATGGAAATGCTATGATCTCTATACGAAAGATGCTTAAATGGAGAGGCGACTCCAAAAGAATAGAGAACATCATATATATCAACCATCCACAAAAAGGTCCAAAAACGACCCAAATAACTACAGAGGTATAGCAGTTATTCCAACAATAGGTATGATATACGCCAGAATTCTTAGAAATTTTCTGGAGGAAGATATCGAAAATTATCAATCCGAGGAACAAACAGGGTTCAGGGCCAGGAGATCTACAGTTGACAACTTGTTTACAATAAAAATGCCTTAGAAAAACGGATCCAGCAAAGTCGAGAAACTCACTTGGCTCTCATTGACTTGAAAAAGGCATATGACAGCGTTCCAATATCACAGCTATGGAAGGAAATAGAGAAGCCCAAAATAAGATCAACTTTAATTAGAGCTATTTAGGAAAATTATAAAGAAAACTATTCCGCTGTAAAGGTTGGGAACAGTGTTACAGAAATGTATCAAACAACCAAAGGGCTAAGACAGGGATGTCCGCTATCACCCACGCTATTCAAAATCTATCTAAACGAAATCCTACAAGGATGGATTAAAAAATGTGGAAATATGGGACTGCGAGTTGGAGACGACATCCTTTATACTCTCTTTTTTGCGGACGACCAGGTTTTGATAACGGAAGATGAGCAAGATCTTAGCTATATGGTTAGAAAACTAAGTGAGGAATACTCGAATGCCGGACTCAACATGAATTTAACAAAGTGCGAATATCTCAGCGTTGGAAGTACAGACTGCAATGACCTTCCACTGGAAACAAATAAAATAAAAGGGGTAACTAAATGTAGATACCTGGGAGTCATACTAAATAAGGAGGGATGCAGTAGTGACGAAATAAAAAAACGAATAAACAAGAGCAGAAATGCAATAGGAGTACTGAATTCAATTTTTTGGGAAAAAAATATAAGGAAAACGACCAAAAAAAAGATCCACGAATCTATAGTCCGAAGCGTGATGATGTACGGTGCGGAAGTGTGGGATTTAAGTACAATCAATAAACAAAAATTGCTGGCCACAGAAATGGATTTCCTGAGAAGAAGCTGTAGAAGATCTAGACTTGAAAGGATAAGAAACGAAATTATTACAAGAAGCATGAATATGGAGTGTGACATAGCGGAAGAGGTTGAAAAACGACAACTGACATTGTTCGGACATACAAAGAGAATGAGAGAAGATAGATGGCCACGGAAAGTATTGGAATGGATCCCGCCGAAGCGAAGGAAGAGAGGACGGCCTAGAAGAAGCTGGAGAGACGATATAGATGGGGCGATGAATTCCAGAAATATGGAAGAAGAGTTATGCCAAGATAGAAAGAAATGGAAACTGAGAACGGAGAGCGGCTAAACTCTCTCGTTTCACTACAATGTATTTTCTTCTTCTTCGTCAGCTCTTTTCCACCCACTACTGCGCATTAGCCTCTTTCTCTAAGAGAAAGGTTTAAAGCATTAAGACCCCAGGGTTGCTTAGTCCGGGTTGGGAAATGTGCCTGTAACCCTTTTCATTATTGGTGCTGGCAGTCATCAACTAAGGGGAACTGCCGGCTTTACGTTCCCTCCGAAGCACGGGAGACGGTCCTAGACAGAAAGAGAGTCAGAAAAAAAATTTTCCTTACTAGACTCCTCCCGGGATCAAACTGGGTGCCGTTGCATCAGTAGTTGATTGCTCTAACTACTAGGCCAAGACTGTCTCACATATATACAATATATAATATATTGTCTACAATACATTTAACTATTTAATTACCAACTATTAGTTAACTAAACTATAGTGAAATTGTCAACAGTAATATCACAGTGATCATGATATTGCCGGCAATTTTGCCGAATCGATCACGACTGCTTGTTGCGATGAAAAGAAGCACGAGTGCGCAGCACGAGGGCTTCTTTTCTCGTAGCAACAAGCAGGAGTAGTCATTTGGCAAAATTACCAAAGCAAAATCATGATCACGAGTGATATTTATTTTGACAATTTATCGAACAATAATTTTAATTTGAATAAAATTAATTTTTAAATTAAAATCAACAAGCATAGGTAAGTACGTTGCTAAGATATTGTTAATAGATATTATTTAGTCGACTGCTATTATTTTTCTTGTTGCCACGGCGATGGCAAGAGTGCACCCAGCATAATATTCGCTGAAAGAATAACAGATAGCTTTTGATTGGTCCATGTGACTAAAACGATGCAAACACATTGGATGATATAATGTGTGGTAAATTGTCAAAATAATCAATTAGATGACAACAAAACAAACAAATCAAACATTTAATTGATTATTTCGTGAATTTGACTATAAATAAGCTGGCTGTAGTTTAAGAAATTGGGGTTAAATTGAACAATTAACCGAATGATTTTCATGAGCTTTCGGCAATGGATTATTAGTCAACATATATTTTATTAATTTAATTATTAAAACATCATGCCAGCATAATCCTAATCCTGAAAGTTCATGAAAAAAATCGTTTAATTCAATTTAACTTATTAATTTTTAAAATTTCAATTTAATATTAATTTACTGGTTAGTAATCTATATTTTGTAATTTTCATTTTTATTGCAGATTTGATGGCATTACTAAAAGCCATAGAAAATATGCGTGCGGTTGGTAACCGATTTAGTATTACGGCTATCCTAAAAGCAATACAAACCTTAGGTAAGTAGTCGAATCTTATATACATACTATGTAGTAAGTATACATAAATCTGCATCCTGACTGCCACGGTTTATGCTGAACTACAATGTCGGCTGGGAGAACCTGTATAAATTATTAATTTTATTAATTATTAATTTATTAATAATTATTATTATATAAACAACTGTATAAATTATTTTCGGATTTACTTACGATCATTTCGCTTAACAAAAGGGCTGCAATGACGATACCACTGAAGTTGACATTAAGCAATTATCGTGATGACTGCTGAAATAGGAAGTGCTTTAATTTCAGCTTAAAATTTGAACTTATTTTAATTATTTGCACGATCCAAAAAGACAAGTCTTATTGAAAAGACTTGCCTTATTGAAATAATTGAGACTAATGAAATTCTAACAGGTAGATACTTTTTTCATATTTTCTTTTCAATTTATAATTCAGATCGACTAAGTTTGTCTTTTTAATCTAAAAATATCCAAAATTATTTTAAAATTTTTATTTTAATTAATTTTTCTACTTTCTCCAAATTCAAATTTTGGTGCTGCTATCTATTACAAGTTTTATTGTTTCATACACTAAACAAACAACTTTTTATTAGATAGATCTTAACTTTAGAATAATCAATACTTTAGACTCGGATTTATTTCTATCTTCCAATAACCATAATTTTAACAATAATTTTTCACCATGAACGACAATAATGTTATAGGGGTTTGTGTTCGCAGGAGTCTTACCGTCAAGTAAATACAATGGCTTTCAAATTTTAGTATAAAACTAATAACTTCAATTTTATGTATTTAATTTTTAACTAATATCTCATTGTTTATTACCCATTTAAATATTCATTCGTATTATTGTATGTTTAGTATCAAAGTACGTGGTGGTGTAAACATAAATCAATTAAGCAACGGGCAAGATTAATTCACCTTGCTATTTTTATACATTAAGGCTTATAAAAAATGCTTAATTTTAATGTTTACAGCATTACCAGAGACCTTCTCACTGAATTGATTTATTTTCATTGTACGTGTAGGTCTTGTATTGGACTTCAACAGGTGTAAGTATAAGGGCACGCTTCTTTGCCAATTTTGAAAATTGAATTTGAATAATTATATATTACTCATGAACTGCACAAAAATTAACGTAAATTTGGTAAGTTTTTAATTGAATTGCGTAAGATCGCAAAAAAAATTAAAACCTTTTATGCAGTTCATTAGTAATATATAATTATTCAAATTCAATTTTCTCGAAATTGGCAAAGAAGCGTGCCCTTATACTTGCACATGTTGAAGTTCAATACAAGACCTACACGTACAATGAAAATGAATCAATTCAGTGAGGAGAAGTTGCCGGTCTCCTTGTTAGATATTTACGATAAATCATTATACTATTTAATTTTTATAGGTGGTATGACATTAGAAAATAAGGCGGTGATGGAGAAACTCAAAAAGGATCTGAAAGGGAGAAGCCGTCGACATACGGTGAGTTACAAACTTATTTATTTAAAGAATAGATACTTGAAAATGATTATTACTTTCAGAGGTTGGATCGCAACATATAATATCAAGAATTTACCCAAGAAAAAGCTTAGTAAATGTAGAAATTTACTTCAGAAGTTGTTATGCATAATCTAGTATATTATCAATAAAAAAATTTGGTGTTCATATTTGTTTATTATTGTAACATAATAGTCACTCAAGTTATAGTTACATAACTTCTTGTGGAATAGTTAAGCATACTACTAAAATTACAAAAATATTATCTAAGCACGCAACGGTAGGTACTCAACTGAAGTAGGTAAGCTAAGGTTTCCAGAAGCATTTAGCAATTCCATGTTGATTTTAATTGTAATTTTAATTTGATCGATTAAATTTTTTACACTACGGTTCGGGTTTCACGTTAATCTTAGGCTTTCAACATTGAAAATAAATTTTCGATAATTTGCAGATCATTTCGATTCTGAAGGTAAATAATAAATACAATTTATTGATATTAGCGATTTTGATTATTTGTAAACGTTTTGTTTAAATATTATGCTTAAAATCTTTCGTTAATTTCTATCAAAGAATGTAATTGACCTATGTATTTAGTAATAAAAATACACAGTATTTGATTTAATTTAAAAATTTTTTTAAACAATTTAAAAAAAATAGACAACATACTTCGGAAAAACAAAAAACTATAAGGTAAGTTACAAAATAGTAAAAATAATGTTAGTAATATATAATTTCAGAATTAGCAAAACTTACTCCCCAATGATTCTAATAGATTAGCCTCAAAAAAGCTATAGCTGCATTGACAAAATCAGTAACATCAAAAGCAGTAGCAGCAAAATCTAGAATAGCGGGTCAAAGCCAGAAGGTAAATAAACAAATATTATTAGATGAAACACTAGCTAAGCATTGATTACATTTTATTTTCTTTGGTAAATGATATTTTCGGACAGCACCACGTAATTACGCTTATTAATTATATTTCGGCGCATTGACATAAATTTTGAGTTTAGTACAGAAATAATTTGTTGCTAAAGAGATATGTCGCCCATATGGGTTAGAGAGAAAGCAATTTTGATTTTTATCTTAGTTCGAAACGCATGAAAACTTTAGAAACGAACTAAATTTTTATTTAATAGAAGCCGACCATCTGGTAAATATATTTTTTTGTTAAATTTGTCTCTCTAATCCCAAACAACATTTTAGGTTTTATTTGGACTTTACTTGGATTTTACTTGGACTTTACTTGGATTTCACTTGGACTTTAATCCAGCTTCACTCCGATTTCATTCCGATTTTACTAGAGTTTTACCCGAATTTTACTCGAGTTTTATTCCAACTTCACTCCAACTTTAATTTTAATTCGAAATAGGCTGTATAACATGACGTCAAATGAAACTATGGTGTATTGAGTTTTAATGCCGTCTTCTTTTTGTATCCAGTTCCACGGAACCTGCTCTTTTTGGGTTTATTGGCCAGTCTTTGGAAAATTGCGTGTTGAGTTATCTTTGGACGATAATTCCCGAAACCTATATTAAATTTTGGACGTCTTTGGAAGTAGTATCAAATTGTCGGAAATCAACCAAACTACAATAAGGTCAGATGCTTATATGTTTAATCTTTTTTTGCAACGCCAAACCTTTGCGCCTATCACACACCGAAGCGACGTACACTGATCGTAACTAAATTACCAGTCACCCACCAGTCAGATTTGTTTGAATTAAGAGAAGAAGAAACGTTGAGCTAATTTTTAATTTGAGTTAATATACAATAACTTCCAATATAAACAGGTATATAGCTAGTATATACGCGTGAGTAAATAATTAATATTGTAATTACTTACATAATATATGCCAGATCACTTTATTAACGCTGTTAATCCGTTTTGACTTTTACGACAGCAAGAATAAATTTGACTGTAGATGTTGGCTTAGTAAATTTTTGTAGTTTTTATTTATTAAAAGTTAGTCTTTTGGTAATTTAAGTTTATATAAAAACTTCTGGCGCCCTATAATTATCCTTTTTGAGTAGACCCACGATCTCGCTCAAACGTTATCTTCTGAGCTGCCGTTCACTATTTGGTGAAAGTCTTGGAGAATTAAAACTCCTCGGGACGGTGCAAAGTGACACTAACTGAAATGGCGGAATCAACCTAAACCCTTAAAATAAAAATATTTACTAACTTATAACTAAACTTGATTTTTGTTCCCAACAATGGAAATCTGATCTCTATTATTTATGGGAGTCTATTCATATGGTTTCTTGGAACCATCAGATCAACGATGCAAATTGCCTGTCCTTTATAATGTCAAATGAATTCACATAAGCTTTTCTGGTAGGACTGAATCGACAATGATTCCTGGTAAGTTACGTTATCTGCAAATACCAAATTATTTTTAAGTTGTTTTAGACTTTCCGGTTTTCCTGAAAGCTGACTTTACTTAAATGATGATGGCGACTAAAGAGATTTTAGCAAAATCGGTACCTACTGAATTTGAAGATGATTTAGCACGTGCAGTGCGTTTGGTTTATGTAATTAGTGAGAAAAGGCACGAAAACATGGTGGTTTCCCTGTAGCTGTGACTACCAGCATCAACTATAAGAACAGCGTTACATGAACATTTTCCATCTCAGTTTCAGCATTTGTGGGGTTTTAATGCTAGAAACTTTTTCTAGAGATATAGGTTCAAAGTTTGGGAGTGGATAGAAAGGTTAAAGAAGAAGAAGAGTAAAAAGCTTAAAACTTATTTGTTTTATAGCAAAAAAGTAGCTAAAACTAAAGTGCATGTGCGAGGATGGCAAATCCTTCGGGTAATGCCGAAACAGGGGATACGAACAAGCTACTTGCCTTTCTATTTTATGTAGGAGGCACAGTTTCGGTTAAATTTAGCATGCTACTGCTTTGGACACGTAATTATAAAGAACTTACGTCTAGATTTATCTACGACAATTCACTCAACTGAAAACTAATTATAATTTAAAATTTTAAAGTTTTTTTTTATTTTGTTTTGGCATCACTGATTTGCAATTTATTTCTAGAACGCATAATTTGCAAACGGGAGGGGCTAAAAATTCTCGCTTATGGCAATAAATTATCCAAAAAGTAGCTAAAACTTTTTTGACATTTTTGTTTGAATTGAAGAGGAGATAATTTATGTATAAATCACTTGGTATGCGTGATTGAATTTTTAGTAATATTTCGACTTGTCTCAAGATTTTAGAAGATATTGATTGTCGCAGTTTTTGGCAAGTTAGCTAACTAATAGATAAACTATAGGTGAAGAACTGGGACATAAATTGAAAAATTAACCGAATGTTTTTCATGAGCTTTCAGCAATAGATTTTTGCTGTCATTAGATGTTTTATTAATTTTTATATTTTGGGTTAATGTAACATCGGTTAACTGCAATTGTTCAATTTAACGTGTTAATTTTTAAAATTTCAGTTTAATATTAATTTAATTTAATATTAAAAAAATTTTAATGTTTTAAATATTTTAATTTTATTGCAGAAATCAAGCGATTAACAACGGCCATAGGAATAATATTTGAAAAAAGTACGTCATAAATTAATAAAAAGAATATTAGTTTTCTCATTATATCTAATTTCAGAATTTAACATCGTGCCCGGAAGTGGTAGCCGAGGCTTCTTATCAACTCTTCTAGCGGGACCAATAGGTAATTAAACAAATCTTATACATAAATTAGTATCCTCATTGCCACGATTTATGGTGAAGAACGATTTTAGCCGGGAAAATTGCGTATAAAGTACGGCGAGAGTTAATTAACTTTGATTTCGATTTTCAGAATTTTTTTGTTAATTATGAATAGGGTAAGAGTGGGTCAAACGGACACTCTAAGGGTTTTATAGTTATATTTAATAAAAGCAACATAATATTTAAGAACTAATTATTTGGTTTGATATCTCAATTATTAAGCTAACAAATGATGAGATTAAAGTTGAAAAATAGAAACAGTTTTGAGAACTTAACCTAAAACAAACATAGTGAAAATGTCCGTCTGCCCCACACTCCTGGGCAAACGGACATAAGGTTTAATATACGTTATAAATAGTTAAATTCGCACTTTTAGTCGCAATGAATGATGATAAGAACGCTATTCAACTTATCAGCTGAATTAAGAGCCATTTTATCTTTATTTACAGCAATTATGACAAGATTCATATTTTCTTGATTCCACGAGCTTCCACGAGCTCCTCTCTGTAGTTCTAATCCGGATCCGTACCATTTTCTGTAAACATTGTTTAAAAAAAGCATAAATACTGTACTATCCGGTTCAATCAATATCAATCAATCAATATCAATTTCAATCAATATGTCCGTTTGCCCCGCATCGGAATTTTTTTAAATTTAAAATCTAAATAAATATTAATATTAGGACAATGAAATTACGTGGCAGTAATTCCAAAGACACTTGGTTTTAATTGACCTAACTATAAGTTTTAAATTTTTTACTAAAATACTTAGATTCTAAATAATTTCTAACAAAAATATAACAACACGTTAATTTTACTTACATTTCCTATCACTCCTCACTTTTAACATGCAATAATAGCCTTAGATTGGAAAAATTTTAACAAATTACTTTCTTATTAATTACCTCAAATGTCAACGACACTAGTAATACTGCAATAATAACGCGGCGCCTTTTCTGAAAGAACTTACGAATTTTTCTCAAAAATGTCCGTTTGCCCCATGTCCGTTTGACCCCATCTTACCCTATATGCTATATAGAAATAAAATAAAAAATTTACAAGCGGTTCACAAATTTTGGAAAACAGCAGTTTTAAAAATTAATTCAAATGCAATTTTCTCATTGGCTCTTTTAAACTGTAACTTCGCCCATCAAAATTAAAATACGTTTTCGTGACACTAAAGATATCTGAAACTAGATTTTAAACAAATTATGAAATATGGGGTTTAATTAACAGAATAGATTAACAGATAGAGGACGGTCGCGGCCTAGCGCTTAAGTGCGTCAACTGCTAAACCGAGATCCCCGGTTCAAATCCGGACGGAGTGAGAATTTTCTGACCGTCTTCCTCGGCAGGCAATGGCAAACCACCGAGGTAGAATGCCAAGAGAACTCTAAAAAATAGAGTCACCAAACCCTCTTTAGGGTAAACGGACTGAGAAGAATTAACAGATAAAAAAATACATTTTGTGGTCGGTTCACAAATTTTAGAGAAAATACACACTTAGGGTGAATTTAAGATTTCCCGCAAGCGGTAGCTCCCTACCGCTTATTTTTTAAAGTTTGCTTATTTTTATTGATTATGTGTCTGTAGCTTATATATTTACAAAACATCATAATAAAATTTTGTTTTTATAGCTGTAACAATAGTACGTAGAAGGACGGCACGTAAAGCCAGGAAAGGACAAAAAGGAAGATAACTCCGGCATGCGGTGAGTTACAAATTTATTTAATTAAATAATAACGAATATGTTATTACCTTCAGAGGTTGGATCGCTACATGTCATATTCAGAATCTACCCAAGGAAAGGCTTTGCAAATATAAATTAACTTTTGAAATTGAAGTGTGCGTTAAAACAAGAATCTATGTTACATTTTAAAAATTTTCTACAAACAGCAAAAAACGTCGTAATTGCAAAATTTTTGGATTTCAGTATTTTTGAACTTGGCTAATCGAATATCATATGTGTATGGATGATGAAATTCTCGTAATATTATTCACTGCTAGTACCTAATTTGAAAAAATAGACAATCTTTTTCTTTACTTTTCTTAGTTAAATTATTATAAAAGTAAAAATATTAATAATTTTATTATTTAAATATATAAAAAAACTTATTTAGTAAAATAAGGAACGAGTAAAAATATAATACTTATTTAAACAAAGCATTTAAACATCTTCACACTTAATACAGTCAAACCTGGTTAAGAGAGAATTCAAGGGACCGTCATTTTTTTTTCGCTTATAGAGGTTTCTCACTAATCCGAGTTTCTAGCTTATAGAGGTACAAGAGAAGTCTCTCTCACTTACAGAGGTTATTTAATAATATGCAAAATATGCAAAATATTTCATTACGTGTCTTGCCCGATTCAAAAGCATTAATAATTCTGAGCTTATCACTTAATGACAACACGTTTATTTTTCGTTTTGACATTTTTGTACCGAACCTTCCTGTGCAAGTAATATTTATCAACTGTACTTAGCATTACAAATTAGTGAGGATAGTTGATTATATTCTTCGAACTACATATAATAACTGTATAAGAAAACAAAAACACACAGTTCCTAAAAATAAAGAATGAGTCATACATTGCTAGTATTAAATTGTCGCTTATAGAGGTTCAGGCACGAGAGACTCTCAGTTATAGAGGTCAGGGCGAGAAAAAAGACTGTCGCTTATACAGGTTTTTACTTCTCACTTATAGAGGTTTTTGGGGGGTCAAAGTTCGGGACCTGAGAATTATTCTCACTTATAGAGTTTTCTCGCTTACCCAGTTCTCTCTTACTCAGGTTTGACTGTATTATTATAAAACTCTTTATATTTATCGTCGAGGTACTGGGTCATGTCCAATAGATTTGCTTTCTTTTCTTTGCTAATTTTTAAAGGTGCGTCATATAAAATAGGCAAATTATTTAAACAAGGAACATCAATATTTTTCCGTTGGTTCCCACGCTTCTTTTTAATAATCATATAATGTTCCCACGGGCGCATAATATTGTGTGAATTACGGATGCTTGCAACCATTGGATCATCGAAAGAAAGTTTTATCCACATTGCACCCGTGATTTTAGTGATCACTTTATTCATAATATTTTCTAATCCATCTATATTTTTGAAATCTTCTGGTTTCATAAATACTATTGAGAAAGGTCTATTTACACAGGCTTCTGCTATTACATCTTTCTATTCTAGCGGTATCATTACTTTTGCTTTCTTCTTTACTCGTTCAATTTGAGCAAAATCTCCATCACAGGGTAGGAAACTGTGTCCTGAACATAAAAATTTTTGATTTACTTCTGTAAAGTAACCCAATTGTATCAGATAAAAATATAAAGCTACAATCCTCCAGTTATTATTTTGGCCTACACACCTATCAGACCAAGCGATTAAATTACGTTTTTCAGCACACTGGAGTTTTGTAAAATTTTCTACGATGTATTTCAAAACACATGAAGCCACCTCTGCAGATCCTCGTTTTGCTATAGTTTCGTCCCATAAGTGCATTGTTGCATGATTAGTTCCAAGATTGTGGATATTAAAATGATAGCAAGAAAGTTGTCTTTGGTAAAACACAGAAGAATGCGTAAGTGTTGGACAGAAAAGCCTTGCTCCATATCAACACATAAAACAACAACACCTTTGTTACAAATGGCAGTATTAGTATCTTCTTTTAAAAATTTATAGGCTGCTTCAGCTTTACGGTGATGTAGCTCTCTTTCTGCAGACTTTTTAGTACGTTCTTCTTCTGTTTTTGTATTGACCAACTTCAAATAAGTCATATCACAATACTTACAAGTATCTGATCTTGGAACTCCAAATTGCAAGTGAAAGTCATTATTAAAATTTTTTTGATATATAGTACGGCTGACTGATATTTTTCTTTGAAAAGTCAATACATCTTCCATAAATTTAAATCCGGATTAAGACATCTTTTTTCAGTTTTGCTCTTGAATAGTGACTTGGTTGTTTCGGAAAACTAGATATATGGTGCTTAATTAAGTCCTTGACAGAGTCCTTAAGGGCATGAGGCCTATTTTTATGTTTTCCTCCTTGATCCTTAGGAATGGTTATACCATCTTTAAGTTTAGCTTGCAAGGTTTGAATACGGCGATATGTAATAGAAAATTTGTCGAGCAAAGTTTTCTTACACGCCGCTTTGTCATTTATTTTATAGCTAAATGATGCAAGCTTTCTGGAACAAGCATCGTCCGTTCCACATCTTCTACGGACAGGCTTAAATAACGAGATGCATTTTAGAAGATAAAGAGATTGCTCATCGTAACGTAATTTATAAAAATCTTGGCATAGTTTAATTTTGTTATCAATCTTTAAACCATTACATCCAATTTTTGTGCAAGTCGTAGAATTACAAACACGTTCCTGAAATAAAGTAATACTGCTAGAACGTATTGTTATGTTACATAGAATTTAAATTAATCCACTCAAATATGCCAACAATAATAATTAGTAGGAATAATAGATCGTTGTTCCACTTACGTTTGTTGGTAGTTTTTTTTAGGACTAACTTTACTTCTTTTAGAAATATATTTTTTACCGGCATCCCTAAGGTTCTTACGTTTTACACATTTCCACTCAGAAACATTAATTTTTGTTTTTCGCGTTTTATGAATCATTTTTAATGCACTTGGCGATAAAATCACGTCAGGTTCGGACGCCATCACAGACAACATAGATCATTTTTCCCTGATACGCAAATTTAAAATACCTCCTATGTTGCTTCTAAATAAAAGATGACCAGCCTTATGCATAGTCAGAAAGTTGGGTTTTAGCACGCTACTAACTAGTTAGTAGCCAACTGTGTAAACCGTATGCATAATCGCGTTAAAGGCTACTATCGTTAGCAGAATACCGAAATTGTTAGTTGGCTGATAAAAATTTTAGTGACACTCCTAGGCATGTTTAAGACTATTTTAAGCTTTATTTTTAAATATGAGTAAACAATTTTGTATATTTTTAAGGTTAAATGTTGTTACATTATTCTTCGAAATAACATTTATCGTAATAATAATACTTATTTTTTTATAAAAAAAATTTAAAAAAATTATGACATTTTTTTTCCATGAAATGATTATATTTGAAATACCTAATTATGTGAAATAATTGATATGAAATATAATTTAAAAAATAATTATTATGAAAATTTTGAGTGGGTTACTATTACCATGCATTTTTACTTTAATCTTCGTATAAAATTAAACCTGTTGCTGAAATTATAGCTGTACATCACAATAAATGTATAAAATTTCTAGAGACGGGTGCTGAGCTCAAACCGTTTAAAACCAGATCTTACATTCTTATTGTCTCATTATAGTAGGTGCATCAATGAGACTCTTATGAAAATTAAATATCCAAGTGTTGAATATTCCTTACTCTCCTTATTGATAAGAAAGAGTCACTCTCAACAAACAAGTTGTAAACGATGTGAAGTGCAGAATTTTGGATATTGTGAACCGTTAAGGGATGAAGTCCACAATTAAAGAATATCGAATGGAAAATTATTGAAAATTCAAATTTGAAAATAATTAAATAAATGGAATGTTATCGGGTGTTAATGAGTATGCTTTCAAACCCGTATTACTAATATTTCAATATTATTGTAATGTACGTGTATTTTATTATTTTATTACTTTTATTTATTATGCAAATTATAATTATGTTGTATACTCGTACTTACGTATTAGTTGTAAACTGTTTTATTCTAAATCGTTCCGTCGATGGTAACCTTATGTTATAAATTTCTTATCGAAATCTTGACCTTTAATTTAATTTTTTAAACTGCTTGTTTTGGAAATTCAAAATAAATTGCGATACAAATCTTGACCTTTCCTAATAAATTGTTATATTGAATAAAGTTGAATACAAAGAATGTCAGTTGGCAACTATGTTCCCACTGTACAAAGAAAGTTAACCTACAATGACGCATCTAGCATTTAAAACTAAGTGTGTTATTTTGTGTAATAGTGATTAAAATTATTTATCAAGTGCATACATGAATTAAACTACTTAAAACTAATTATAATTAAAATGGTACGCCACATATTGTTCAATTCTTATTTTACTAACTTTGTATCAATGGATCAGCTGTGCAGATGCAGGTCATTAACATTCCACTTCGAGATCAGCAGTTCCGAAACATATAAACGTTCCAATTCTTCGTTAACATATCGAATCACTTGTAGGTACGAAATTTTTATAATTTAATTTAATTCCAACGTACTTTCTTCAATTCACTTTAAATAGCTTTACTTTTTCATATTCTTACTTTTATTTATACACTGTTTGTCGAAATGTTATTTTAATTAATTATTTTTATTTTATTTTTACATTTCAGAGCACAAAATGTACGTGTTCACCTGACTAGCGATAAAGCTCAACTAATGCATTTTTCGCATCGAGTGTGACTAAAATCGAAATTTCAATTGTTATACCAAATTTCCACAAATACTGGATTGTGATTGGTTGAAATTTTAATAACTCAGATTTCCATGAAATTTTACCAAAATTAAAGACTTCAAAGCCGTTTTCCACAAAATTATTATAAAATTCTAGCTTCGGCGCTTTCAATACTTCAAAGTATGAATTCTTTCGTTACCCCATTTAATTTTCCGACTTTTATCCATTTTAACCACTTGCATAACAATCGCTTTTAATTCCTCTTCTTTTAACACTAATTTTACTCACTTTCTTAGACTAATAACATGGTAATCACTAAATTTACAATTTTGACATATTTTTAGGTTAAAATTACATATTTCTTAATGTGGTTATTTTACATCTATTACTCTTATTTGGATGGCAAATCGTTCTACAAAATTACGCTTCTTTTGGTATACATCTTTTCCAATTACATATTTTTTATTACTGAAATCTTTCTTTTAGATTTTCCGAAAGATGGAAATTTACTTTGCTGTTATAGACTTTATTTTATTTTTTGAATTTGGATTTATATGCAAAGGTGACAAAAATGTGAACGCTACTATTTACTATGAAATATTTTTCCAATTTTTATTCGCGACATACGTATCAGTGAATTTAACTTCCTGAACGCTTACGGCTTCCGACAACTTATTAAATGACGTTTGGTACTTTAACTGGCTCTAATGGTATTCCATGAACCTTTACAACTGCTAAATGACAAATATTATAAAACCGTCACATAAGGTTTCCACCGAAGATACAATTTTATCTACCGAGGTTATTTATTCTAGTTTTTCAACTGATAACATGACAATATGTATAAATAAATTTTGATGCCACCAAATATAAGGGATAAAATATTTTGGCAAAGCTGTATAGTTCAATATTTAGATAATTTTACTATTGTATTAAGATTACAACAACAAAAAGTTTATAGAAATTTTATAAAATATTTTATTGTGTTAATTTTCTTATTGTATAAATAAATTTTATATTTAATTTTAAATCGTAGAGGTTTCTTTTGTTTAAATGTTTATTGTATTTAAAAGTATTGACCTATTAATTTTGATTAGTTTACTTGATATAGAATGTGCTATGTGCACTTTATTTATTAAAATACAAAATTTTGCTTATATGTTACAATACTTTAAATAAATTATCTACAGGTTACTGGTTATGAAAAATTACAATTGTTTAATTGTAAGATTAAACAGTACAACTTACGAATAAACTAGTATTTTCATTTTATCTTCGATCACCGTTAGATGTGGCTTTACAGCCTCTATGAATATTTTTTCTCCTGATCATCCCAATTTGACGCCCTTTATGTACAAATTTAAAAAATTTCACAGGTTTTAGAAATAAAATTATCATATTGTTTAATTGTAAAAAACGAAACTTCAATACAACTAGTATTTTCATTTTATTTTGATCACCTTAATTGGGTTTTAAACCCTAAATATTTTTCATCCCGATATCCCAATTTAGCCCTTTACTTTTTTTTTTAATTTTTAAAAAAAATTTTCTGTTTAGATTTTCTTACATCAATCATAAATTTTTAATGTATTTAAAATTTTTAAAAAAATTTAATTTTATTTTTAAATTTTTTCTATGAATTTAAAAATTTTATTATTTAATAGGGTATAATTTAAATAAAATTACATGAAGTTTTTAAAAGTAAAGTACCTAAAATAGGATTCAAGACAAATAAATTAAAAATGGCTTTCCAACTATATTTAATTCAAGACAATCAATTACAAGAAGTTGCTTTAAGTTAAATACTTTTAAATCTTTATTTTACGAAAATTCTAAAAAAAATCATCAATCACAACTAATTAATAAACATTCAATACACTTTCATTGCAATTTTTAATTCAAAGTCTAAATCTATTGCATTCTTTATTGCCTTGAATTTTTTCTCCTGATCATCCCAATTTGACGCCCTTTACCTTTTCAATCTAAAGTAAAACAATCGTATTATTACTACATTGTAACATGAGTACATAAATTTTGCATAAATTACTGCATTATAATAATTTTTATATAATAACTTACCGACATAATTTTAGTTTTTATATTATAAGTAATATATAATTTAAATTTGACTTGTATATATAGGCCAGTCAGTAGAGAACGAGGGTTAACGCAGGTAAAATACATGAAGTACGTGTAAAGTAGGTAAAATAGGATTCAAGACAAATCAAATTAAAAATGGCTTCACAACAAAAGAAATTCAAGACAATCAATTACAAGAAGTGCTTTAAGTAAAACATTTTTAAATCTTTATTTTTCGAAAATTCTAAAAAGAAACAGCATCAATCACAGCACTAATTAATAAACATCAATCCCTTTCATTGCGAATTTTAATTCAAAAAGTCTAAATCTATTGTGCATTCTTTATTTTGGGTTGGACATTTTTGCTTTTGAATTATTTAAAAATTATCTGGGAGAGGAGACCTGTTAGCTCCCCACAGATGGCCAGAGTGACGTATAAACTTAATGTAACACCTTACTCTTACTCTACATTCAATATAACTGTTATTTTACGCTTTTTCTGTTACTTTTACTTACCACAAATAATAATAAAATTAAATCAATAAATGTAAGATATTTATAAAAATATCTTTAGTTCATAAATTTTTAAATATTTCCTAAGATAAATATTAAAAATATTATCTATTAACATTTTTATAGTGTTTGGTCGGTAAAACAATGCTTTTAAAAGTTGTCATTGTTTAGATGGGTAAATTCGGTTTTCTTTTCGCTGTACATTGGTTACCATATTTACTTTTACCACTAATAATAATTAATTAATAATGAATAATTTTTCGATTTTGAGATATTCAAAGAATTCAAGCGAGCTGGCAGAAATCTGATTTTACCATGACAAGAAGTTTGATAACTTCAACACCAAAAATTACATAACATTCAAAATTTTGTAAAATAATTTTGTTTTTATTTCAAGTTACATTTTTTATAAAATTTTCAAAATACAATTCTTTATTATTTGCGTTCAAATCTGATTTGGCAGTATATAATGATAAACCTGTTGTACTACCTGTTGTATGTATTACTGCAGCCAATAGTTGCGAGGTTAAGATTTTTTTATGTTTGTTTTATTATTGAATATCCAATTCAAACACTGTTTTTGTTTGTTGTACATCAATCGTACATTGAATATAATTAAAACTTTATGTTAATCAAACTTGATTTTTATTCACGTTGTGAGGACATTTAATCAATCTGTGCTCAATTAGTAACTGTATGAGTTGGAAGTGGCTCACGTAATTGGAAATAATTTCATCGCAGTTTTAAACAGTTCTATTCAGTTAATAAAGGACTGATCCTCCTGAAAAAATTTTGTAAGTCTACTGGACAGGTCAATTCGTTAAACCAAATGTAAAGCTAACTAAATAAATAATTCAGTTAAAGTTTTAGTTCATATTTTTTTAATCAGTTCAGAAATTGACGCCGGCATTAATAAAAGTCGACGTATGTTTTACATTTAACGCGACGGAAGGACGGCTTGTTTTACAGGTAAGGATAAGGTACATTCGGTTCTACCAACGAAGAAAATTATTTTTATTTAATTTAATTACATATTCATAAAGGGGGTTAAATGGGGCAGTGAAGCGTAACCTAAAGCCTCTCCTGCTCAATTCCTACTCGCACCTCCAAGTTGGCGGCCCCTGGTAACCTGTGGAGGACTCTCAGAGATCGGGTAACCAACCCCGATGGATGAGGAGAATCTGCAGGGCTGAAGCGAGAGGGAGATATGTTCTTCGGGTTGGACGAGAGGCCAGCACCCTCTCACCGTAAAACAAGCAAATTCGCTAAAAAATCTCAGTAATAAGCCTCGGAAATCGGACGGATGCTCTAGTCGACGACAACAGAAACAAAAAAAAATGGATTACGAATATGGGAATATGGAATGTCCAGGGCATCAGGAACAAAAAAGAATAAATCATTTTCGAACTCATTCAGCGGAATCTAGATATAGCAGTTCTCTCGGAAACTAAAAAGAAAGGAAACGGTGAAGAAAAAATTAAAGATTTTTTACACTTATACTCTGGAGTGGAAAAAAGTGAAAGAGCGAAGGCGGGAATATTCATCATAATACACAAAAAAATGAAGAAATTTGTTAAATCTTGTGAACCAATAAATGAACGTATTATCCAAATGACGATCCTTATTAGGGGTAGAACTATAACCATTCTAGGATTTACGCACCAAACGACGACGCTACAGTTCAAGCGAAAGAAAACTTTGAGGAAATCCTAAGAACCATCATGGAAAATATCTCAAATCATTATGAAATTATTATAGCCGGAGATTTAAATGGAGTGGGAAAACAAAGAAACAATAAAGTAATAGGTATTCATGGAGAAGACAGAGTAAACGATAATGGCCAGCGATTGATAAACTTCTGTGAACAATACGATCTAAAGATTACAAACACATTTTTTGCACATAAAGATATACACAAATTTACATGGTACCAACACACTAGGGGACTGAAATCAATTATTGACTATCTTATTACAAGGCAACAATCCGGAATAAAAATTCATGACGTGAGGGTATACAGATGTGCCGACTGCGAATCAGACCATTGTTTACTGATATCAAAAATAAACATACCATTCATAGCCCCTTATGCCGCAAAAGATAAAACAGAAAAAGATATTGAAGTAAAAAACCAAAAATTTAATATCGAAAGCTTCGAACACGACAGCACCAAATATTTGTTCAGAAGAAGATTAGAAGAAAAATTAACGGTAATGAATCGGACAACAGAAGAAGAATACAGACATATAACAACCTGTATATTACAATCTGCGCAGGAATCTCTAGGAACACAGAGTCCTAGGATAAATAAATCCTCTTGGTGAGACGAAGAAATCAAAGAATAAATTAAATCAAAAAAGCAACTAAATTAAAAGCTTCTTCAAAGGAACGTTACAGAATCCAGAAAAGAATATAAACGAGCCAATAAGAGGTGAAAAAACAAATCATAAATAAGAAAAACCTAAGCTGAACAAAAAAATGCGATGACATTGAACAATAAATAGGCGGCACTCGAAGCTCGGAAGCATGGAAACCATACGATCTGTAAGAACATCTAGTAAATCGGAGTTTAACTTGGGAGGTATTAGAGATAAGGAATGGATGCAACACTTTGAAAATCTGCAGCAAAAAAAAGAAGAACATTCATAAAACAACAACTAGAGCAAGATATGTCACAGGTAGATCGAATACAGCTGGAATTGAAACGGGTTCAGGAAGCAATAACGGCGACTAAGCAAAAGAAGTCACCAGGACCAGGAGGAATCCATCCGGAATTTCTAAAAAATGCGCTACAGAAGCTAATTGAAATGCTACGATCTCTATACGAAAGATGCTTAAATGAAGAGGCGACTCCAAAAGAATAGAGAACATCATATATATCAACCATCCACAAAAAGGTCCAGAAAACATTCCAAATAACTATAGAGGTATAGCAGTTATTCCAACAATAGATAGGATATACACCAGAATTCTTAAAAATTTTCTGGAGGAAGATATCGAAAATGATCAATCCGAGGAACAAACAGGGTTCAGGGCCAGGAGATCTACAGTTGACAACTTGTTTACAATAAAAATTGCCTTAGAAAAACGGATGCAGCGAAGTCGAGAAACTCACTTGGCCCTCATTGACTTGGAAAAGGCATATGACAGCGTTCCATTATCACAGCTATGGAAGGAAATAGAGAAGCCCAAAATAAGGCCAACTTTAATTAGAGCTATTCAGGAATATTATAAAGAAAACTATTCCGTTGTAAAGGTTGGGAACAGTGTTACAGAAATGTATCAAACAACCAAAGGGCTAAGACAGGGATGTCCGCTATCACCCACGCTATTCAAAATCTATCTAAACGAAATCCTACAAGGATGGATTAAGAAAAGTAGAAATATGGGACTACGAGTTAAAGACGACATCCTTTATACTCTTTTTTTTGCGGACGACAAGGTTGTGATAGCGGAAGATGAGCAAGATCTTAGTTATATGGTTAAAAAACTAAGTGAGGAATACTCGAAGGCCGGACTCAACATGAATTTAACAAAGTGTCAATATCTCAGCGTTGGAAGTACAAACTGCAATGACCTTCCACTGGACACAAATAAAATAGAAGGGGTAACTAAACGTAGATACCTGGTAGTAATACTTAATAAGGAAGGAAACAGTACATTTTTCATTTCAAATTTTGATTGTTGACGTTGGCAGTCATTAATTTAGAGGGACCGCCGGATTTACGTGGCTTCCAAAGCACGGCGACGGTCATAGATAGAAAGAGAGTCAGAAAAAAAATTTTTCTTACTAGACTCCTCCCGGGATTAAACTGCGTGCCGTTGCATCAGTAGTTGATCGCTCTAACTACTAGGCCAAGACCGTCCCACAATATACAATATATAATATATTGTCTACAATACATTTTAACTATTTAATTACCAACTATTAGTTAACTAAACTATAGTGAAATTGTCAATAGTAATGTATTAGTGCATAGAAGTTGCCGATAATTCTAGCTAAAATGCACGACAGTTATTACGACGAAAATTTGCACGACGCGAAGCGGAGGGCAAATTTTCTCAAGAAATAAGCTGGAGTGCATATTTAGAGAATTATCGATGGCAACTTGCTATGCACGTAATACATTTTGTCAGACTATTGCATAAGTAATAAGAAAATTCAAAATTTGCAAAAGCTGCGATTTTGATAATACGAAATCGATAAGTGCACTTGTGCAAGCTTATCGCTTAATTGCCATGGAATTGGTTCTAATTTTGACATTTGAGTTATTCCGAATTTTTCTATTGGTTTATAGGTAACTATGTACATACGCGTGCAATAGTCAAAATAATCAATGAGATGACAACAAAACAAACAAATCAAACATTTAATTGATTATTTCGTGAATTTGACTATAAATAAGCTGGCTGTAGTTTAAGAAATTGGGGTTAAATTGATCAATTAACCGAATGATTTTCATGAGCTTTCGGCAATGGATTATTAGTCATCATATATTTTATTATTTTAATTATTAAAACATCATGCCAGCATAATCCTAATCCTGTAAGTTCATTAAAAAAATCGTTTAATTCAATTTAACTAATTAATTTTTAACATTTCAATTTAATATTAATTTACAGGTTAGTAATCTATATTTTGTAATTTTTCATTTTTATTGCAGATTTGAAGCCATTGCTAAAAGCCATAGAAAATATGCTTGCGGTTGGTAACCGATTTGGCTTAATAACTTTCCTAACAGGACTAGCAGCCGCAGGTAAGTAATTGAATCTTATATAGTATGTAGTAAGTATACATAAATCTGCAGGCTAGAGGTAAAATACCCGGAATCGAAAATACACTTTTTTCTATAGAAATGGCTATACCAAACGAAAGAACACAAAAATACAAGCTCTTTAAGGTGAGGATCAATCTTGTCGGAGTTGTAATAAGGCCACAATTTAATTTTGAAAATTGCAAATTTCCCATAAGAAATACATGTAAGTGTATTAAAATGAAAAATATGGCGTTTATTCTGTTGGCGGTACGTGTGCTGTGCCTGGGTCGACAGTGACTAGTGGTGGGGAGATACCAGTCGCTCTCAGAGATCCGTCGCGTCAACTATCAAAATTTTCGAATTGGAGCCGCTTAAGGGATGTTTTTAATGAGTTTAGCACGTGTCAAAACCGCTCTCCGCACACGCCCGCGCCCGTCCCG
Organism: Lycocerus yunnanus; assembly: GCA_036346125.1. NCBI lineage: Eukaryota > Metazoa > Arthropoda > Insecta > Coleoptera > Cantharidae > Lycocerus > Lycocerus yunnanus. The sequence goes on from JARFIX010000085.1 coordinate 266,986, forward strand.
GGCGCTGGCGGCGCTTCGAGCGGTTTTGACAGAGCAACCACCTCATAAACGAATTCACACAAAAAGTGATTTTTTTCGAAAATTTGTTGTCCGATCACAAATTTAATTCTTTTTATTAGCTAATTACACCATTATCTATCATAATTCGTCGTGAAAACCGAGATTCTGGTATATTTACTGTCGCCACAGCTTCTTTCAATTTTGGGGGGCGGGTTACAGTTGAAAAGAGCCAATGATAAAATTGCATTCCAAATTAACTTTAAAGCCGTGTTTTTCAAAATTGTGTGAATTTTCTGCAAATTTTATTTTTTTTATATGCTATTGGGATAATCCACTTCAAAAATCGTGATCCGGGTATCCTACCTGCACCCAATCTGCATCCCGACTGCTACGGTTTATGTTGAACTACAATGTCGGCTGGGAGAACCTGTATAAATTATTAATTTTATTAATTATTAATTAATTAATAATTATTATTATATAAACAACTGTATAAATTATTTTCGCATTTACTTACGATCATTTTGCTTAACAAAAGAGCTGCAATGACGATACCACTGAAGTTTACATTAAGCAATTATCGTGATGACTGCTGAAATAGGAAGTGCTTTAATTTAAGCTTAAAATTTGAACTTAATTTAATTATTTGCACGATCCAACAAGACAAGTTTTATTGAAAAGAATAATTAAAATCTAACATGTAGACACCTTTTTCATATTTTCTTTTCAATTTATAATTCAGATGGACTATGTTTGTCTTTTTAACTCTTTTTTAATCTAAAAATATCCAAAATTATTTTAAAATTTTTCTACTTTATCCAAATTCAAATTTCGGTGCTGCTATCTATTACAAGTTTTATTGTTTCATACACTAAACAAACAACTTTTTATTAGATAGATTTTAACTTTAGAATAATCAATACCTTAGACTCAGATTTATTTCTATCTTCCAATAACCATAATTTTAACAACAATTTTTCACCATGAACGACAATAATGTTATAGGGTTTGTGTTCGCAGGAGTCTTACCGTCAAATAATACAATGACTTTCAAATTTTAGTATAAAAATAATAACTTCAATTTTATGTATTTAATTTTTAACGAATATCTCATTGTTTATTACACATTTAAATATTCATTCGTATCATTGTATGTTTAGTATCAAAGTACGTGGTGGTGTAAACATAAATCGATTAAGCAACGAGCAAGATTAATTCACGTTGCTATTTTTATACCTTAAGGCTTATAAAAAATGCTTAATTTTAATGTTTACAGCATTACCACTTACAAGGGGAGACCGACAACTTCCCCTCACTAAATTGATTCATTTTCATTGTACGTGTAGGTCTTGTATTGGACTTCAACAGGTGTAAGTTAAGGGCACGTCAATTTGGTAAGTTGTTGATTGAATTGCGTAAAATTGCAAAAAAAAATTAAAACCCTCCAGTGCCTCACTGTTGAAAGTTAAAACATTTAATGTTTACAGATTATGAGTAGGGTTTATTATAATAGCGTTTGATTTCAACTAAAATTGATGTTAATTTTATGCAGTTCATTAGTATATAATTATTCAAATTCAATTTTTCGAAATTTGCAGAAGGTTTTATACTTGCACCTTTGAAGTTCATACAAGACTACCACAATGAATAATCAATTCATGAGGAAGTTGCGTCTCTTGTTAGATATTTACAATAAATTATTAACTATTCAATTTTTAAGCTGGTATAGCAGGGGGATCTGACCGCAGTGAACATCAAAAGCTTCTGTGGGGAAACGTTTGAATACGTGAGTTACAAACTTATTTATTTGAATAGATTAAAATAATTATTCTTTCAGAGGTTGGATCGCAACATTAATATTAAGAATTTACCCAAGAAAAAGCTTAGTATATGTGGAAATTTACTTCTGAAGTTATTATGCATTATCTAGTATATTATCAATAAAAAAATTTGGTGTTGAAATTTGTTTATTATTGTAACATAATGGTCACTCAAGTTATAGTTACATAACTTCTTGTGGAATAGTTGAGCATACTACTAAAATTAACAAAAATATTATCTAAGCACGCAACGGTAGGTACTCAGCTAAAGTAGGTAAGTTAAGGTTTCCGGAAACATTTAGCAATTCCATGTTAATTTTAATTGTAATTTTAATTTGATCGATTACATTTTTTCCATCAGCCATAAAAAATTTATGTGTCGAATTGAACCAGCTTCTGTCACTAGTGTGAATAATTATAATGGTCACCTAAGTTAATAATTGACATAAATGTCGTTTTGGAATACTTGGCATATTAAAATGAAAAAAATATTATGTAAGAACGAACTTAGGTAACTCAGTAAATGTAGTAATAAGTGTTTAACATAATTAAATCGGTCATAAATAAGTTAATTGTATTTAAAATGTTGATCAAATTGAATTTTGTACTTAGCAATTAGCGAATGAGAAAACGAATTAATTATGACAGCTGAAACTGAAACTTTATAAATCGATTATTAATAATATTATTACTATCAATTATCGTTACAAATAGTACAAATTTTGACAAAATAGTTTTCGTCAACATCTATATACTTGTATTCCACGTTAGCATAACCAAGAAATGTATCAATAGTGTTTAAATAATTAAAGTCGGTCTATAAATAAGATTAATTTGATATTTAAAATGTTGATTAAATTGGAATTTTGTGACTTTTAGCAATTAGGCGAAATGAGAAAACGAATTAATTATGACAGCTGAAACTGGAAACTTTATAAATCGATTATTAATAATTATTATTACAATCAATTATCGTTACAAATAGTACATTTTTTGACAAAATAGTTTTCGTCAACATCTATATACTTGTATTCCACGTTCACTAGTTTTTATTCGATATTTAATGTAACCTTTATGTCAAAATTAATTAAACATTTTCAAGCAAGTGTCAACATCAAAACAAAAAACTATCATTTGTTTTATAATTTGAAATAAATAATTAAAACGATTTACTTTATTCATTAACAATTATTATTATAAGAGTAAACAATCCTAGTAGTGGAAAAATTGTATATAAACCACGGTAGTGAAGCGTGTTATAACCGCGCGCCTTAAATCCCGCGGTGCTACGCACCTTGGGATTTAATCTGGCGCTAGGGTTATAACACTATGCTTCACTACCTTGGTGTATAATATACTATTACACTGCGGTTCGGGTTTTACGTTAATCTTAGGCTTTCAACGTTGAAAATAAATTTTCGATCATTTGCAGATTATTCGTTTCTGAAGGTAAATAATAAATACAATTTATTGATATTAGCGATTTTGATTATTTGTAAACGTTTTGTTTAAATATTATGCTTAAAATCTTTCGTTAATTTCTATCAAAGAATGTAATTGACCTATGTATTTAGTAATAAAAATACACAGTATTTGATTTAATTTGAAAATTTTTTAAACAATTTAAAAAAAATAGACAACATACTTCGGAAAAACAAAAAACTATAAGGTAAGTTACAAAATAGTAAAAATAATGTTACTAATATATGTAATTTCAGAATTAGCAAAACTTACTCCTCAATGATTCTGATAGATTCGCCTCAAAAAAGCTATAGCTGCATTGACAAAATCAGTAACATCAAAAGCAGTAGCAGCAAAATCTAGAATAGCGAGTCAAAGCCAGAAGGTAAATAAACAAATATTATTAGAAGAAACACTAGCTAAGCATTGATTACATTTTATTTTCTTTGGTAAATGATATTTTCGGACATCACCACGTAATTACGCTTATTAATTATATTTCGGCGCATTGACATGAATTTTGAGTTTAGTGCAGAAATAAATTGGTGCTAAAGAGATATGCCGTCCATATGAGTTAGAGAGAAAGCGATTTTGATTTTTATATTAGTTCGAAACGCATGAAAACTTTAGAAACGAACTAAATTTTTGTTTAATAGAAACCGACCATCTGGTAAATATATTGTCACGCGTTGGGGTTCTTCGAACGGTACGAGGGTTATCTAAATATAAGTCATGTTAGATAAACAAAATTTTAATAAAATATAGTATTTACACAATTTTAAACTTACATAACGACTCCTACGAAGGCGATGGGCCACATGATGATTGCACCTAACAACCCGTACCGTGTTCACCGAACAACTAACTTATTTCATTGACTGGTGCAATCATCATGTCTGCAATTTTCAAAATTGTTAATTTTTCAATTCGCACGGTTTTTTCCTGACTTCGAGAGAGCAATGTCTTTATAACTTTTACTGTGCGATATTCAGAAATCTTAGCCTGTCTAGCAGACTTCCTTTTTGTATTATGATATTTTGTACTTTGTGACATTTTTTAATGATTGCATATTTGACATTACTCCCCCTACTAAGAAAAAGTCTGACCCAAGACTTAAAAAATTGAACAATTGATACTTGAAAAACAGTTAATGCTTAAAAAAAATAAAGAAAAAATTTTAATTTGAAATCCGTCGAATTGGTTTAGTATCCTTATAGTTCTATTACTAAAGTTAAATTTTATAAAAATTTTAAAATGTTTTAAAACAAAAATTTGTACTAAATGTACAGTAAAAGTTGATAAAAAAAAAAAAGAATGTTATCATAGTCCTAATGACCTTTCTCTTAATTTTACATTATGGTTTAATTAATATTTTGTTAAATATTTATTTACTTTTGCTTCGTTTTCAAACTATTATTGGTAAAAATTATTGGTTAAAAGAAATTTTAATTAATTCCTATACACTTTTAAATTATCCACTTTTACGATTTAAAAAAACAAAATTTGATTGTAACTTTGCGCTTGTAGTCAACTTGAAATTTGAACTGTGGTGTCTTTGGTGTTAAAGACAACTTTATTATACATTTTGTTCACTTTTTAAGCATCCAGTGCCGTGACTTATTTCATTTTTCCAATAAAATCGTGAAAAATTTTATGTACTTTTCCAGCGTTAAAGGATGTTACGAACAGAATCCGAGTCATCTGCGCGTAAGGCTCATACAAAACGTGAAAAATACTTTTTTTTCCGTAGGTTTTATCAAATTATTAAATTCGTTAATTTAAAAAATATATTTAATTATAAATTTTCTAAGTTTGTATAATTTGTAAGTATTCCTTTTTATGATGCTAAAGTTACGAAGTGTTGTATTTCTTACGTTGACTACAAAGATATGTTACCATGTTGATAACAAGGTACTACTGACCCATATACATACATATCTACCGCTCGTATGTGATTATTTAATTGTGTATACGTATTTTTTCTGTATTACGCGCGATTATTACTTTCTTTAGTTTGAAAACGAGTTTTTACTTCCTAATCATATTTAAAAAATTAAAATTATTCATGTGAGAAAAAAAAATTTTTCTTTAAATGTTTTGTTTACCCTTAAGTTCTACCCAATAATAATATTTAGTTATTATAAAATAAATTACAATTTTGTCCCTTTGACACTTACATTTATTTGCTGCCTTCCAGGGCTTACAGAATATCCTTTTGTATCATTCTGCTATCTTTGTAACTTGGTATGCTTTACAATTTTTATAATTAATAGATTATTAGATTTGTTTTGACTCATTCCCATAGAAAGCGGTTTCTAAAAAAGTGCTTTTAATCAACTTGGCCAAGTCTTAATTCGCTTTCCATGAGAAATCTCGCTACATAATCTCATATTACTGCCTCCAATTTATTCTTCTTCGAATGACTGTTTTATTGTGCGCACTTTAACTGGTAACTCTGTTTTTGTTCATAGGGGTTTCACAATGATTTATACTGTTCACTTTTTAATTTCTTGAGAATTCACTTTACTTTATTTACTCTGCTTTTATCACCTTCGCGTATATTTTTATTTATACTTGTTGTTCGTCTAACACCTGTTTGAGGAAATTTTACACATTCTTCCTGTACATAGTTGGGTAAGGTTTCCGTAGCTTTGAATTTTGTACCTTTACACACTTATTTGTTGTATCTGCTTCTTCTTGGTCTTTTGGGGTTTATTTGCTTTAAATTTTATGATTCGAATTGGGCTTCTTCTTCCTTTGTTTTCTCCTTTCTCATGCTGTTACACTGGTAACCGAGTTTATTCTCGAAAGTTTCTCGAATTGTTCTTATAATTTTATCTTGTCACTACGCACTTTTGTTCTTAATTTAAATTAATTTTAGTTTTAACTGAATGACGTAATTGACTTGTCTGATTTCGAAATGTTTATTGTTTGTTTATTTTTTCACTCGCGAATTGTACTTTTATTTTTACCATCACCACCGCATTGTTTTAGTTTTTGTTTTTGGCTATTGGTTAACGTTCTTCACAAATTTTATTTATACAAATCCTTTTTATCGTTATTTTCTAAACTTGATGTTGTATCACACTATTCCCTATTGACTCGTGATCGGACTCCGTGGTGTCTCCGCTGAGGTGATCAGTCCCTGGTTTGACATCCGGTGCCCTTATCAGCCTATTCTACTTGTTTATGAACCATTCCAAACTATGCGTCTTCAGTTCGAACTGCGCAATTCCAACTGAAGCTTTCTTTCTTGTTGCTGTTTTTCATAACGATTCCAATGTTGCAACCATCCTTTGTGATATTTTTGAGTTGAACGTTTTTAAAATTTCCATTGGAGTGCTTCCTGGCGAGTGATTTTTTTCATTCCACAATTATTCCTTCGGTTGCAATGTAACTAACTCTTAAACAGAAACTGATACGTTATTTTCCCTAAATTTTTCTTATTTATCCCCTTTAATTTGACCTGATAAAATTTAATTAGTAACCTTTTTGTTTGTTTCAGAACCCCTGGTTGCATTAACAATTAGATTAATGTATTTTCTTCTTAGTGTGCATATTATTTCCCGTGTTATCATAATTGTTTCCGTTGCAACTTTAATTTAATACCTTACTTTTGGGTCCAGTTTAGCTGATAATTTGATGCTGCCATTGGCTTACATATCACTCCTGGTGATATTTCGATTGAGGGTTGTATTACTTCACCCGTACTTGTTAACAAATATCTATAATTTGACATTAGTATTCACATAGTATTAAATTCATTTATTTTCGTTCCAATTTTAACTTTTTAGGGATCACTGGTTTACCAGTGTTTAATACGAGAAGTTTCACTCGTCATCATTTTGCATTTTTAAAAATTACAATTATACGCTATTTATCTTTTATCATATTTATTTATTTTACCTATCTAGCATTTTTAATATTGTTATGGGTTTTTCCTTCCGTTTATTTTTCGGTTTTGCCTTTGCTAGCTACCCCAGGGTTATTCCCTTACTTACTTAACTTTTTCAAAGTGATTTAATTATTTGGAACATGCTTATAAAAATAATTCTTATTTTATTTATTAAAATCAGCGGTTTAAAATTTTTAACACGAGATATTTATCTACATATACATTTACGTCGATAGTGTGAACTTGACACTTGGCGGAACTTTACGTTGCAATTTTTTATTTTAACCTGACTTTATCTCTTCCTATTATTTGAAAACTGAAATTCACCTATATGAAATCAATGGTTTTAGGTTTCCATCCTCACAAGGGTGTTACTCCCAGCGTCCGAGTCGGCTGGCAATAATGCGTCACACAAGTAAGGGGTAAAGTGGAGATCCCATTAACCGATTTTTTTTTCATGCGAATCGCCAGAATTCAAGGAAGTTTTATCCTCAGGGTTAATTTTAAGAAGTTTTATTTTAAGATTAATGTTTACTAAATATACTGTATTTGGGGGTTGACGGGGTTTGAGGGGGTATTGAGTTATTTGGTGTCAAGGATTTATTATTATTTACAAGGCGGTGGTACCCATTGATCGAAATAAGGTAAAATCCTACTAACGTGGACCACGTCCGTTTTAGAGCTTGGGGATTTACCTTTTCGTATTTCGTAATTTACTTCGCTTAGTTTTTCATTAACGTAATAAGGGCCAAACCACCTAAGAAGAAGTTTTTCAGATCGACCCACCTTGCGGATCGGTGTAAATACCTTTACCTGGTCGCCGGGTTTAAATTCAAGAACCCGATGTTTTGAATCATAATATGATTTGTCTTTTACTTGTCGCTGTTGGATATTTTCAATAGCTGCACTTCTAACATTTAAAACTCTGTCACGCATTTTTTCAGCTGATGTTCCCTTTATTTGGGTTCCTAAGCTAGCTTCCGTGGGTAACGTTGGGTCCCTACCATAAACTAGCATGAACGGTGAAAACCGTGTTGTGTCTTGTATTGAAGTATTATATGCAAAAGTAACGTGGGTAAGAAAACGTCCCAATCAGTTTGTTCTTTATTTGTGTAAATCGATAACATATCTACAACTGTTTTGTTAAATCTTTCGGTTAAACCGTTACACTGTGGATGATAGGCCGTAGTAAACCTACTCTCTCCACCCATAATTTGGATTAACTCGGTCACGACTTCCGACATAAAGACTTTGCCGCGGTCGCTTAACATGATTTTCGGTGACCCGTGTCTACAAATAATGTTTTCCAGTATAAATTGTGCTACATGTTTTGCTTTTCCATTTACTATTGCCTTCGTTTCTACCCACCGAGTCGCATAATCAGTTGCTACTATTACCATTGTTTTGCCGTTCTTACTTTTTCTAAAAGGGCCTAATAGATCGATACCTATTTTTTCAAATGGCAATCCTATAGGAATAGGTTGCAAGAACCCTCCTGGTTTAACGTTTGATCTTCCCTTTCTAGCTTGACAAGCGGGACAACCTTTTACAAATTTTTCAACATCTCGTTGTAATCCTTCCCAAAAATATCGATTTTTGACTTTATATAAAGTTTTTGTTATCCTAAATGACCTGACAATGGTTCACTATGATTGGCGTATAAAATTTCATAAATTAAATTTTTTGGTATAACTAATAAATTTTCGCTTCCGCTTGCATTTGCATTCTTTTTATATAAAACGTCATCAATAATTTTAAAATTTTTTACTTTACGTCTAAATCCTATGCTTATTTCTGGGTTATTAGGGTTAGATATCGCATTTATTATTTTACATATATCTTTATCTTGTCTTTGCATATCTTTTAATTCGTCTGGCTCTAGTATGAATGTAGGAATGTCTTTCGCGTTATCCTCGTCTTGCTGAGTACCAAGGGTTGTTGGGTTTCTTGATAAGCAATCAGCGTCTGCGTGTGTTTTCCGCTTTTATAAGTAATAGTGTGATCAAATTCTAAAAGTTTTAAATACCAACGTGCTAATTTTGACGTTAAATTTTTTGTAGATTTTAAAAAACATAACGCGTGATGGTCTGTGATAATATGTACCGTTTTTCCGTAAATTAAATGTCGAAAATATTGTAATCCCCATATTACTGCTAAACATTCTAGTTCTGAGATTGTATAATTTTCTCTGCTTTTGTTAATGATCGGCTCGCGTACGCGACGGATGCATCTGTCCGTTATGATCTTCCTGTAATACTATTGCACCAAGCCCTGCATGACTAGCGTCGGTTTTGAGTTGACAGTTTAAATGTGGGTCAAAATGTTTTAGTACTGGGGCTGTTGTTAATTTGTCTTTTAATTCTAAAAACGCATTTTCTTGTCGTTGTTCCCATTTAAATCCCGTAATTTTAGTTGTTACATCATATAGGGTCGCGCTATTACCGAAAAATTAGGAATAAATTTCCTATAATAATTACAAAGTCCTAAAAGCTTTGAACTGTTTTTACACTCGTTGGTTTTTTAAAGTCGCGAATTGCTTTCAGCTTATCGTTATCTGGCGCTAGTCCTTCTTTATTTACAACATGACCTAAAATTTTGATTTCGTCTTTGGCGTATACGCATTTGCTAGGTTTTAATGTAAGGCCCGCTTCTCTTAATCGCATAAAAACTTTGCGTAAGCTGGCTAGGTGAAGTTCAAAGGTGGGGCTAAAAATGAACAAGTCGTCTAGGTAGACCATTAATTCTACCCATTTCATATCCCTGAATATTTCGTCTACCAACCCTTCAAAAGTTGATGGTGCGTTTGTCAAACCGAAGGGTAGTTTATTAAATTCGTATAATCCAAAGTTTGGAGCTATAAACGCTGTATATTCTTTACTTTTTCGTCTAGGCTTATTTGCCAATAACCGCTAAAAAGATCCAATGACGTAAAATATTTTGCACCGTGTAAATAGGTTAAGATATCGTCAATATTAGGTAAAGGGTAACTCGATTTTTTGGTAACCTCATTCAATTTTCTGTAATCTACACAGAACCTTCGACTTCCGTCGGATTTTTTAGTGAGTACAATATTAGAAGCCCAAGGGCTATTTGAAACCCTTATCACTCCTGCCTTTAACATTTCTCGAATTTGTTCGTCAATTATCTGTCTTTCGGCTAAAGATACCCGGTAAGGTTTTTGTTTTATCGGAGTGGCTCCGGAAGTAACTCAATTTTATGTTTAACCAAATTTGTAGATCCTATTTCGTTATTATTTTTCGCAAAAATATCCTTGAATTCTAATAATAAATTTTGAATTTGATTTCTTTCTGTTTCGCTAAGTTTATTGTTTATCACATGGTCGTCTAATGTTACTGAAGGTTTTGCACGAGGAGCGATGCCCTCCTCGTCTTCTTGAATCATATAAAAATGGTGAGTTGTTTCAGGAATTTTTATCCACCCAATCGAGGTGCCTTCAAAAAGTTTTATTGGAAATGCAGATTTTGATATTAACTTTATTCTAAACAAATTTTGTTTTTCTCTTACGAGTTGTGAAACGATTGCTAATTTATTTTAATTAAAACTGGCTATTCCGTTCAAATTTTCCAAGCTCTATATTAGGATCATTTTTATCATGGCATTGTAATTTTAAAATTATATCAACGGGGTTATTTATTTGTAAACGATAATCTTTAGTTAATTGTAACTTAATTTTATTTGAATTCCGATTGCAAACGTCGTGACTTAATTCGTCTAAAAAATTGAAATCTTTTTTGTCATTAATAATTAAACTTTCCAGTGGTTCACGAAAAGTGACCTTTTTTATCCGTGATTTTACTAAATTCGTATTAATATGTGTTGGCTGACTCTTTAAATTTGATTTAAAATATTGTTTGACCGAATCGCGGTTATTATAGAAGCTTACACTGTTATCTTGATAGTTTATTATCGCTCGGTTTTCTTTCAAAAAAGTTGTTCCTAAAATTAAGGGTGTGGGGAGATGTTCTACTACCATAGCTTTTATGTTGAAAATTTTACCTTGCAATTTGAGTTTGACTATGGAAAAGCCGAGAACTTCGACTTTATGATTTCCAGCGGTTCTCAACATTTTGTGAGTGTTTGATCTATCTAAATTAGTAATATAATTTTTGGAAACGATATTTGCCCCACTCCCAGTATCTACTACAATATAGGTTTTTACGTTATTTACAATGGCACTAATTGATAGAATATTTACATCGACCTGATATGAATTTACTTGGCGGGAGACGGCGAACGACGATCGGAATCGTACCGTCTTCCCCCGGTTTTTGTATCATAAGTTTTCCTGTAATCCTGTCTAAAATGAGAAGTAGATGGTCGGTTTCTATTTTCGTTATCATAATCCCATCTATTATTTGAATTTCTATTACTACGCGAGTTATCAAAACTTCTGTTATTACGCCCGCTACTAGAATTTCTATTATCGCGTCTGTTATCAAAGTTTTGGTAGGTGCTCCTACTTTGTCTACCATAATTATAATTATTGTTCCCTCTGTTAGGAGAAAAATTACTACTTTGATTACGAAATTTACGTTCATTTGAGTTATAATACTCTCTACTGTGATTATTAACATTTCGAATTCGGCTTGACGGGTTATTTTTCCTAAACCAGCACTCATTGGCAAAATGACCTGGTTTTTTGCAGTTATAACATGGTTGAGCTCGACTATTTTTATTTTCAAGTTTAATTCTTTGACTAATTGAATTAATGGTCGCATTATTTTCCGATTTTTCTTGAGGGTTTATATTCAATAACGATGTTAATCTTTCTAACTCTTTAGTTTTGTTTTTTTCCTCGCATTGAATTAATTTCTTAACAATTTGATCTAAAGTATCTAAAGTCATATCCGGTTTTTTAAGTGATATATAAATTTGAAAGTAATTTGCTTCCATGCCTTTTTCAAATTTTTTAATAAAATCAGCAATTTTATTTTAGGATTACATTCATCCGCTAATGTAATTAAGTCATAAAAGTAGTTTTTATGCTTTCGTTTGATTCCTGTTTACGCCTTTCAAAATTAGCTTTTGCTATTTCCGTATACGATTCACCCGCAAATTTTTCGGAAAAATCGTCTTTATTTGTACCCACGTTTTTGTTATATTGTTTATATCCTCTTTATACCGGCTAAACCAAACGTTGGCTGCACCTTCTAAAAATGTGTTCAAATAGTTTATTTTGTGGTTGTCCGACCAACCATTAGCGATAGCTGTTCGCTCATACGTACCCAAAAATTCTAATGCATTTGAATTTATGGGGTTGAAGATAGGAGGGGAGATATATTTTAGTAATTTTGCTACAAGTTCAATATTTTTGGCACTTAATAAAGTACAGTCTTGGTTTGCTGTATTATTCATTTTTTCGCGTATCTTTGAAGTTAGGGGATTACTAAGCGTTTCGTTTTCGGGGCTTATTAAATCTGTTTTAACCGGGGAAACCGAGTACCGATCTACTTTACATTCGTTAATGTTTAATTTTTCTGATAATTTTGTAGCTAAAATAGGTGCGCTACGCAGACTTCTGACTGTTTTTTGGCTCCGATTAAACGGGCTGTCACTAATTCCAGGGTCTATTAAGCTTAAGTTTTGCAAATTAGGTTCGTTTTGAAATAATTCCGTACTCCTGTATTGTGATTCAAATTTTTCTGCGATTATTTCGTCTTGTTTTGGTTCCGCTTGAGATAATTTTTCGGGTGTTCTTCAAAACTTCGTTTGTTTTCACGATTTTTATTAACAGTTTATCTTTTGACCTGGTATTTTTATATGGCGGTTTATCCATGAATTAAATCCTTTTACTAATTTGTTCTTTATTGAACTTACGCGCATTTATATTTGAGCGAGTTATTTTTAATTTCGCTTGTACGAGTAATATTCACTATACAGTGATATTATGCTGGAATGTTTTACATCAGCATTTTTAAAGTTAAAAATTATTCTTAACGCGAACTATGTTATAAAATTTCTTTACCGATTTAATTAATATGTTTTCTAAGAAAGTTTTATTTTGTACCCTATTGATTAGTTAATATTAATAGTAACCCTCGCTAAATTAAAAGTTTGACCTAGTATAATTCTAAAATAAATAATTGCACTATTATGCATTTAAATAAAATTTTCGTTTTGTTTAAAATTTATTTTAACGCCCGTAGTTTATTAACATTTTCTCACCTTGTTTTCAGACTCAAAACAAGTAAAACACCCAATTTTTGTCTACGGGTGATAAGAAAAATATTAATTTTTGAAACTAAATATACTGTTAATGCCTGTCCCGGACTAGAACAGTGTAAATTTTATGTGGCTGAAGACAGCACCAGAATCAGAATCAAATAAATGAGTTTTACAGTGGACCAGACAAATAATTAAAGTTTTTTAAAATTGATTTATTTTAAAAACAGGTCATTAAATAATATTTTTAGTTCTCAAGGTGATAACATGAAAGTAAAAATTAATAAAAAACAAATTCAAAATGGTTAACTATGATTTAAAATTCAAGTCTCACATTTGACAGCAAATATTTAAATAAACAATTTACAACTATATTTCAGAATCAAATTCAGGCTGAAGGGATAACTCAAAAATTTCAAAATTTACAACTTCTCCCAAACATTTTGTTACAGGCTGAAATTAGTGTCAAATGATAGACAATAGTGACAAGTACAACATATATTTCAGAATCAAAAATTCAGGGCTGAAGGGTATAACCGCCCCTCAAAATTTCAAAATTTACAACTTCTCCCAAACATTTTGTTACAGGCTGAAATTAGTGTCAAATGATAGACAATAGTGACAAGTACAACATATATTTCAGAATCAAAAAAATTTAGGGCTGAAGGGTATAACCGCCCCTCAAAATTTCAAAATTTACAACTTCTCCCAAACATTTTGTTACAGGCTGAAATTAGTGTCAAATGATAGACAATAGTGACAAGTACAACATATATTTCAGAATCAAAAAATTCAGGGCTGAAGGGTATAACCGCCCCTCAAAATTTCAAAATTTACAACTTCTCCCAAACATTTTGTTACAGGCTGAAATTAGTGTCAAATGATAGACAATAGTGACAAGTACAACATATATTTCAGAATCAAAAATTCAGGGGCTGAAGGGTATAACCGCCCCTCAAAATTTCAAAATTTACAACTTCTCCCAAACATTTTGTTACAGGCTGAAATTAGTGTCAAATGATAGACAATAGTGACAAGTACAACATATATTTCAGAATCAAAAATTCAGGGCTGAAGGGTATAACCGCCCCTCAAAATTTCAAAATTTACAACTTCTCCCAAACATTTTGTTACAGGCTGAAATTAGTGTCAAATGATAGACAATAGTGACAAGTACAACATATATTTCAGAATCAAAAAATTCAGGGCTGAAGGGTATAACCGCCCCTCAAAATTTCAAAATTTACAACTTCTCCCAAACATTTTGTTACAGGCTGAAATTAGTGTCAAATGATAGACAATAGTGACAAGTACAACATATATTTCAGAATCAAAAAATTCAGGGGCTGAAGGGTATAACCGCCCCTCAAAATTTCAAAATTTACAACTTCTCCCAAACATTTTGTTACAGGCTGAAATTAGTGTCAAATGATAGACAATAGTGACAAGTACAACATATATTTCAGAATCAAAAAAATTTAGGGCTGAAGGGTATAACCGCCCCTCAAAAATTTCAAAATTTACAACTTCTCCCAAACATTTTGTTACAGGCTGAAATTAGTGTCAAATGATAGACAATAGTGACAAGTACAACATATATTTCAGAATCAAAAATTCAGGGCTGAAGGGTATAACCGCCCCTCAAAAATTTCAAAATTTACAACTTCTCCCAAACATTTTGTTACAGGCTGAAATTAGTGTCAAATGATAGACAATAGTGACAAGTACAACATATATTTCAGAATCAAAAATTCAGGGCTGAAGGGTATAACCGCCCCTCAAAAATTTCAAAATTTACAACTTCTCCCAAACATTTTGTTACAGGCTGAAATTAGTGTCAAATGATAGACAATAGTGACAAGTACAACATATATTTCAGAATCAAAAATTCAGGGCTGAAGGGTATAACCGCCCCTCAAAATTTCAAAATTTACAACTTCTCCCAAACATTTTGTTACAGGCTGAAATTAGTGTCAAATGATAGACAATAGTGACAAGTACAACATATATTTCAGAATCAAAAATTCAGGGCTGAAGGGTATAACCGCCCCTCAAAATTTCAAAATTTACAACTTCTCCCAAACATTTTGTTACAGGCTGAAATTAGTGTCAAATGATAGACAATAGTGACAAGTACAACATATATTTCAGAATCAAAAATTCAGGGCTGAAGGGTATAACCGCCCCTCAAAATTTCAAAATTTACAACTTCTCCCAAACATTTTGTTACAGGCTGAAATTAGTGTCAAATGATAGACAATAGTGACAAGTACAACATATATTTCAGAATCAAAAATTCAGGGCTGAAGGGTATAACCGCCCCTCAAAATTTCAAAATTTACAACTTCTCCCAAACATTTTGTTACAGGCTGAAATTAGTGTCAAATGATAGACAATAGTGACAAGTACAACATATATTTCAGAATCAAAAAATTCAGGGCTGAAGGGTATAACCGCCCCTCAAAATTTCAAAATTTACAACTTCTCCCAAACATTTTGTTACAGGCTGAAATTAGTGTCAAATGATAGACAATAGTGACAAGTACAACATATATTTCAGAATCAAAAAATTCAGGGGCTGAAGGGTATAACCGCCCCTCAAAATTTCAAAATTTACAACTTCTCCCAAACATTTTGTTACAGGCTGAAATTAGTGTCAAATGATAGACAATAGTGACAAGTACAACATATATTTCAGAATTCAAAAAATTCCCAAATTGCTAAGGGTAAATGTCAAATATAAAATTTAAATTTCAACATATATTTCATCAAAAATTATTGTTAAGGCTGAGGATAATTCAAAATTTCAAAATGTTACAATAAGACATTTTGTTAGGTATATCTGAACAATAGTGATTATTTCAGAATCAAAAAATTCAGGGCTGAAGGGTATAACCGCCCTCAAAATTTCAAAATTTACAACTTCTCCCAAACATTTTGTTACAGGCTGAAATTAGTGTCAAATGATAGACAATAGTGAAAGTACAACATATATTTCAGAATCAAAAATTCAGAGGCTGAAGGGTATAACCGCCCCTCAAAAATTTCAAAATTTACAACTTCTCCCAAACATTTTGATACAGGTCTGAAATAGTGTTATTAAAAATAGTAGTAAATTGCTTATTTAACTTATCAATGTGTCTGAAGGAAATTCAATCAATGTTAATATAACTAATTCAAAATTTTGTCATCCAGCTAATAGTGTTGTAGAATTTACAGATGTACTTTTTCAGCAAATAATAATGTATGTAAATAATTAACTTGACATTTTTAAAATATTACAAAATTACAAAAATTAGTAATCCAATCAAACATTTCACTTTTCAATTTACGTCGTAAGATTTTATTAAATTTTATTTTCTACTGTTGATGTTCTGTTATCATTTAAGTGAGTTTAAATAACATAGTGAAATTGTATAAAATTATTAACGTTTGAAATTAATATTTGATTCAATTTTTTAAAATTATAAGGTTAAATGAACAATAAAACAAAACATTATTTGTACTTTCACAATGGTTCTGCTGTCATAGACATTAATAATGTCATATTTAATAATATCTAATTTAAAAATTTTATTGTTCAAATTTAACCTTATAATTTAAAAATCAATCAAAGTAATAAACATATTTGTAACGAATATACTATGAATTTAAATTTTTTATAATTTCAATATTACATTTTGTATTACAACTTTTAAAATTAACATGCTCAAAAATGAATGGTTTTACAATCATTATTCCACAATTTAAATTTCAACTTATATTTGACATAATGTAAATAAATTTGTTGTTTGAGAGATTTGAATTATCAAAATTTTCTAAGAGGTCGTGCAAGTATTACGTAAGTGGTTAGGAAAAGGTGGTTAAATGCTTTCTTACTTTGGAGTTCTTAGGTTTTATCATTTAGGGAAAAGGGTTTATGATTTTCATAATTTTGCTTACACAGGAAGAGTGGGTGTCTAATATCAATGAAAGTTTGCTTACGTAATACTTGAACGCCTCAAATCTCGACTTCGTAATAAATGCCACAGTTACTAAATCAACTAAAATAAAATAAATTTAATAAATTTGAGCAACTCCATACATATATGCATATAATAAATCGCTTTAATAACTTAATGTCGACAATTCTGTTAAAAAAGATAAAATTTGAAAGCAGGCTCCATGAGATTCTCACATTTTTGTTTAAAATTTGATAGTTTACAAATTATCAACCAATCCTAAAACTTTATCCAAAGATTAACATCTGTCATAAACTGGTAGAATACGCAGAATTACTCAAAATGTCTCAAATTTGAGACATCATCCATTAATCCTGCATGTAATGGGTAAAACTGTTACGGTTGTTTTTCCGCGCAACAAACTAATTTGGGTGCGATGATTAGACCTTTCAGCCCCTAAATTTTTTTGATTCTGAAATATATGTTGTACTTGTCACTATTGTCTATCATTTGACACTAATTTCAGCCTGTATCAAAATGTTTGGGAGAAGTTGTAAATTTTTGAAATTTTTGAGGGGGCGGTTATACCCTTCAGCCTCTGAATTTTTTTGATTCTGAAATATATGTTGTACTTGTCACTATTGTCTATCATTTGACACTAATTTCAGCCTGTAACAAAATGTTTGGGAGAAGTTGTAAATTTTGAAATTTTGAGGGGCGGTTATACCCTTCAGCCCCTGAATTTTTTTGATTCTGAAATATATGTTGTACTTGTCACTATTGTCTATCATTTGACACTAATTTCAGCCTGTAACAAAATGTTTGGGAGAAGTTGTAAATTTTGAAATTTTGAGGGGCGGTTATACCCTTCAGCCCTGAATTTTTTGATTCTGAAATATATGTTGTACTTGTCACTATTGTCTATCATTTGACACTAATTTCAGCCTGTAACAAAATGTTTGGGAGAAGTTGTAAATTTTGAAATTTTGAGGGGCGGTTATACCCTTCAGCCCTGAATTTTTTGATTCTGAAATATATGTTGTACTTGTCACTATTGTCTATCATTTGACACTAATTTCAGCCTGTAACAAAATGTTTGGGAGAAGTTGTAAATTTTGAAATTTTGAGGGGCGGTTATACCCTTCAGCCCTGAATTTTTGATTCTGAAATATATGTTGTACTTGTCACTATTGTCTATCATTTGACACTAATTTCAGCCTGTAACAAAATGTTTGGGAGAAGTTGTAAATTTTGAAATTTTGAGGGGCGGTTATACCCTTCAGCCCTGAATTTTTTGATTCTGAAATATATGTTGTACTTGTCACTATTGTCTATCATTTGACACTAATTTCAGCCTGTAACAAAATGTTTGGGAGAAGTTGTAAATTTTGAAATTTTGAGGGGCGGTTATACCCTTCAGCCCTGAATTTTTTGATTCTGAAATATATGTTGTACTTGTCACTATTGTCTATCATTTGACACTAATTTCAGCCTGTAACAAAATGTTTGGGAGAAGTTGTAAATTTTGAAATTTTGAGGGGCGGTTATACCCTTCAGCCCTGAATTTTTGATTCTGAAATATATGTTGTACTTGTCACTATTGTCTATCATTTGACACTAATTTCAGCCTGTAACAAAATGTTTGGGAGAAGTTGTAAATTTTGAAATTTTGAGGGGCGGTTATACCCTTCAGCCCTGAATTTTTGATTCTGAAATATATGTTGTACTTGTCACTATTGTCTATCATTTGACACTAATTTCAGCCTGTAACAAAATGTTTGGGAGAAGTTGTAAATTTTGAAATTTTGAGGGGCGGTTATACCCTTCAGCCCCTGAATTTTTTGATTCTGAAATATATGTTGTACTTGTCACTATTGTCTATCATTTGACACTAATTTCAGCCTGTAACAAAATGTTTGGGAGAAGTTGTAAATTTTGAAATTTTGAGGGGCGGTTATACCCTTCAGCCCTGAATTTTTTGATTCTGAAATATATGTTGTACTTGTCACTATTGTCTATCATTTGACACTAATTTCAGCCTGTAACAAAATGTTTGGGAGAAGTTGTAAATTTTGAAATTTTTTAGGGGCGGTTATACCCTTCAGCCCTGAATTTTTGATTCTGAAATATATGTTGTACTTGTCACTATTGTCTATCATTTGACACTAATTTCAGCCTGTAACAAAATGTTTGGGAGAAGTTGTAAATTTTGAAATTTTGAGGGGCGGTTATACCCTTCAGCCCTGAATTTTTTGATTCTGAAATATATGTTGTACTTGTCACTATTGTCTATCATTTGACACTAATTTCAGCCTGTAACAAAATGTTTGGGAGAAGTTGTAAATTTTGAAATTTTGAGGGGCGGTTATACCCTTCAGCCCTGAATTTTTTGATTCTGAAATATATGTTGTACTTGTCACTATTGTCTATCATTTGACACTAATTTCAGCCTGTAACAAAATGTTTGGGAGAAGTTGTAAATTTTGAAATTTTGGGGCGGTTATACCCTTCAGCCCTGAATTTTTGATTCTGAAATATATGTTGTACTTGTCACTATTGTCTATCATTTGACACTAATTTCAGCCTGTAACAAAATGTTTGGGAGAAGTTGAAATTTTGAAATTTTGAGGTTTACCTCAGCCTGAATTTTTGATTCTGAAATATATGTTGTACTTGTCACTATTGTTATCACTTGACAAATAATTTATGTATCAAACTGTTTGTAAGAAGTGAAATTAATTTTAAAGTAAACTTGCTAATTTTTGTCTGTGTCCGACTTGTACAACCATTGTAATTTGATTCTAATTCTGGTCTGTTATCAGCCTTGAAAAAATAAATTTTTTGTTAAATAAACAATATTAATTCTTTGAATTATTACCGAACTATTTTAATTTGATATACCCTGAATTACTAGTGCTAGACTTCATTCTTACTTTACATTGTTCGCCTTTTTGTACTAAATAAATATTAATTCTATGACGTTATTCACATAAATCATGTCTTAAAAACCCACATTACCTAGTGTCACGACTTCTTCTTGACTTTACAGGGTTATTGCTACATATAATTTTGTTAGATAAAAAAATTTATATAAATATGATATTTACACAATGGTTTTAATACTTACATCACGCTTCTACGAACGGTCGATGGTTACTTACATGATGTTGCACTAACAATTCCTACTGTTACCGACAATTAAACTTATTTCATTGACGATGGGCACATATATCTGCACCTAAAATACCGTGTTCATCTTCACATTCACGGTTTTCTTGACTCGAGGTATCATATGTCTGTTATCAAAATTTTAATTCTGTCATATTCGACAATTTTTACCTGTCTAGAGACTTCCTTTATAAGCTATTACTGATATTCATAAACTGTACCTGTTAGCAGACTATTTATTTATATGACTGTGCATATTATGATTGCAATTTTAAAATTTTTTTGTTAAATTTGTCTCTCTAATCTCAAATAACATTTTAAGCTTTATTTGGACTTTATTTGGATTTTACTTGGACTTTACTTGGAAGATAATTTAGCACGTGCAGTGCGTTTGGTTTATGTAATTAGTGAGAAAAGGCACGAAAACATGGTGGTTTCTCTGTAGCTGTGACTACCAGCATCAACTATAAGAACAGCATTACAAGAACATTCTCCAACTCAGTTTCAGCATTCGCGGGTTTTAATGCTAGAAACTTTTTCTAGAGAAATACGCTCAAAGTTTGGGAGTGGATAGAAAGGTTAAAGAAGACGAAGAGTAAAAAACTTGAAACTTGTTTTATAGCAAAAAAGTAGCTAAAAATAAAGTGCATGTGTGAGGATTTTTTTATTTATTTAACGGGTAAACCAATTTACATAAATACATATTACAATACAAAACAATAACACAACTGAAGTTATTTGAACAGCATGACATTTATGTCCCACATGATTTTTCTTTTGAGGTTAAGAAATGATGATTGGAACATATCGAAACCTTGGGTCCCATTCAGTCTGTTCGCCAGCCGAATCATTCGGGGAATTAGATTGTTTAGACCATAATAAGTCACATGCTGCGAAGGTTTAAAGAAATTTGAATGCCTGGTATTATGAGTGGGCACAAATGGCTGGAAGCACTTCCGAAGACGATCGCAGTCCAGTTTGCCATTAACCAAGTGATAAGTAAAGCATAAGTCGGTGACTATACGCCTGTATTCCAATGGTCTAGTATTACATATACTCAGGCAAATGGTACTGGAAAATTCTTCTAGGGTATGTCCTAATTTGTAATTTAGGTATTTAAGGAACTTTCGTTCCACCGCTTCCAATCTGCTGTTGTAAGTTTGGTAAAAAGGAGACCAAACACTTGAGGCATATTCCAGTTGCGATCTTACATGAGCGAAGTAAAGCAATTTGACTGTTTGCAGAAAAATGCTTACTTTTTCTGCCAATTAAACCCAACGTACGACGGGCCTTGCTGCTTATTTTTGCAAGGTGACTTTTGAAGGACAATCCAGAGTCCAAACGGACACCCAAGTCGTCAATCTCCGTGACACGATTAAGAGGTTCCCGTTAATGCAGTATTCAAATACGTTAGAACAATGTTTGGAGTACGAGATCACAGAACATTTATCAAAATTTAAATTCAGCTTATTGTAGAGACACCACTGGTGAAGACTATCAAGATCTTGCTGTAATAATAAACAATCCTGTGTAGATTTAATTGATCTGTATATTTTGAAGTCGTCGGCAAACAGGAGATACCGACTGTTATTGATATACTGGCCAATATCATTTATAAACAGCAAAAATAAAATCGAGCACAATGGGAACCTTGAGAAACGCCAGATGACACTAAAATATCCGTGGAATGGTAATTTTTAATACGCACCTTTTGTTTCCTGCCTAAGAGATAACTACCGAGCCACTTAGTTATCAACGGACCAAATCCCAAGGCGGCAATTTTTGATAGGAGAGCAGAGTGGGATACTCGATCAAATACTTTAGAAAAGTCTGTATACACGGTGTCGATATGCACATGATTTTCAAATGACTCGACAACATCTGTGACGAATGACAACAAGTTTGTAGTTGTCGAGCGACCAGGATAGAATCCATGCCGATTAATCACAATGTGCGTCTTACTAGCCGACATAAGTTGTACTGCTACTAATTTATCCAATAATTTGGGAATTGACGACTACTTCAGATGTAAATAAGCAAGTAATGCTCACAATGCAACAAAAAATTATTTTCAAAATCAAATTTTAAGATAGATCTAAATAAATATCATCTTCTATCTTTGGATTTGGGATAGCAACTTTTGCCCCTTTTCTTTACCTAAAGATAACACTTAGATAGCTGATTAGTTAACCTGACAAATTAACTAATCATAAGACAACAAAACAAACATATAAAACATCTGATAGATCACTTGCTTGAGTTAACCAATACTTGGCTCATCTAATAGATATCTCTATGTATTATGGATCGAAACCCACATGGTTTTGTATCTACGATATTTGTTTTAGCAAACTGTAATGTGGTTGAGATGAGTTTTAAATACAAGTTACAATTTGAACGTTGGGCGAATACTGGTGCAAATTAATACTAACGGAATGGGACAATGAGAGTTCTGCGAACGTACGATTTTTGAACAAAAGCAAATGTGATTTTATGTACAAGATGATTGCGCTTGTTTGAATAATACAATTTTAAATAATTTATAAACAAGTAGGTACTAAAGTAAATAGAAAATAATTTTGTCGTGTCTGGAGTAGTAATGAGCGCGTTTTTCCTTCAGAGCTCGGCTCAATCTCATCAATTGTGTTCGGTAGAGAGGTGCAGTAATGGTTTCGCTCGGATTAAACAACTCCATAATACACGACACCCAGCTGATCCAACCCAATACACAGCATGAGTTTTTTTCTGTAAATATTCTGCTTTGCTGTTGATGTTGAAGCGTGGCCGGGTAGTCTCCATAATTTTCTCTTTTTGGATTATCATAGTGTATACTTTTCATCGCCAGTGACTATACAATGTAAAAAACCATTTTTTTATGCCTAGCAAGCAGCATTTCACTCACACATAATAGGCGTTCAACATCTCTCGGCTTCAGGTCGTTATTAAACCCAATTACCTTGTTTTTGAATTATACCTACCGATTTTAAACTATGTGAAACGCTGGATGAGTCACTTCTAATGTAAGTGCAAGTTCTTTTTGCGTTTGAGACGAATCTTTCTCCAATTATGCTTTCAATTCCGGGTCTTCGTATGTTTTCTGTCTTCCACTGCGATCTTTGGATCATTAGATTTCATAACCAATAGGACGACTATAAAATAAACAAATCAAACAGCTCATTGGTGATTTCAGAACAACCACTTACGAGGAATAGCGGAGCAAGGCTTAAAATATGGTTTGAATTTAATTATTTGCACGATCTGAAAAGATAAATTTTATTGTTTGATACACTAAACGAACAACTTTTTATTCGATAGATGTTAACTTTGGAATAATCAGTAATTATGTCCCGAGTGCATGCCAAATCAGAATATTTTCGCGAGGGGTATATTGTCGAGTATTTCCCTCTGAAAATTTTATATTTATACCACATTGTTGGAAAAAGCAAAAATAAAATTTTGTTATTGTCAGTTTGACAGCTTTAATTTTAACAATATTAATTGAGGCGTTTAGAAGTAAAAGGGTTCAAATGGATTTTTTTAAAGAAATGATGTAAATGCAGAATATTATACCTAAAGGATATCCTAACTTGGAGATAAAATAATGCAAGTAAATTGCATGTAAATTACGTCCCCTGGCGCCTTTTATTGTAGTCTTTAAAACCATATCAAAATATTCACTAATAAAGTCTGTGGTAAAATGGTTGACCAGCAGTGTAGCGTAAAGCATACACCGGCCGACTTTAAAGCGGTAGACCATGGTTCGATTCCTAGTCGAGTCGGTTACACTGCTGTGATCAAGGGTCCGATGTCGATCTTTGGACTGTGGGAAGACAACGGAAACCACCCCATTAATTATATTTCCTAGTAAAGTCAGCTTGGCTTCGGCTAAGCTGATCGCCTACGCACAATGAAGTGTATGGCACTTGAAGAAGAAGAAGAATTATTGAGGCGTTTAGAAGTAAAAGGGTTCAAATGGATTTTTTTAAAGAAATGATGTAAATGCAGAATATTATACCTAAAGGGTATCCTAACTTGGAGATAAAATAATGCAAGTAAATTTTACGTCCCCTGGCGCCTTTTATTGTAGTCTTTAAAACCATATCAAAATATTCAGTAATAAAGTCTGTGGTAAAATGGTTCAAGTGCACTTGAACCATTTTACTTCTACAGTTAACGGTTGTTTCTATTGTATGAAGTGTCACCCCTTAAAATGGAGAGAAATTTCTTGGTTCGCTTATTACAAAAGTGAAAGACTATCGTTTAGATACAAAAGTACCCTAAATATTGATGTCGAGTTTTATAGTTGCTTGATGGCAACCTCACGAATTGGGCGAATCATTTAAGTTTTTGCTACTAAAGCCTTTGCATGCCACTTCAATAAAAATTAAAGCCGCCAAGTACAACTTGCTTACCTTATTGGATTACAATCCGCCGATTTACCACACCTTTATGAAAGTATAAATCACCATGGAGAAGCATCAACAAAAAAAGGAAAAAGAACTTGTCCAGACCATGGAGACATTGAGCCAAAAAGAGCCTGATTTAGATCAACCCCAACCAAGACCAGTTGATTCAGACAAAGAAAATGATTAGATTAATATTAGATTCTGATCATGAATAAGAAATTTTGTTATAAAAATTACCAATGTTTTTAGAATAAAGTTTATTTTTGTGCAGTAATTGCACTTGAATCATTTTACTACTAAACTTTTTTTAACATCCATAATGATTCAAGTATATTTTGAAAAAAATATATTAAAAAAACAAAATTAAAAGATTCTTTCTTTTTTGTAATATTTTTTCGCCTTTAAATAAAACTAAAATATTAACATAGTTTTTTAAACTTATTCCTGGAACTTAGAATTTCAAATTAACTTTAAAGTCATTTATCTCAGAATTATTAAAAATGAACTTGAACCCTTTCACTTCTAGACCCTTCTGTATAATTTTTATACCGTTCAGTTTTTAAAGTTTGCTTATTTTTACCTGTTGAACGAAATCATAATACTATTTTGTTTTTTTAGCTTTTTTTCCCTGGATACAACCTATTGAACCTCTACCACATATTTTAAGAGACATGATGAAAGCAAACAAAACCCGGAATCTCGTAAGTTGTAAACTTATTATTTTAAATAATTGATACTAACGAATATTTTATTACTTTCAGAGGTCGGATCGCTACGTATAATTAATATTCACAATTTACCCAAGGAAAGGCTTAGCAAATATAAATTAACTTCTGAAGTAACAGTGTAGTATACCAATAAAAAGATTTAGCATTCACATTTTTTTATTATTTTTACCAAAAGAAATATTTATTATTAATGCTTATATATACAATTATTATATACAAAACCATACTTTGTAAAAATACGATTTGAAATCCTATTTCAAGATGCAATTAATAAATCTTATTTTATTAATTTTTCAAGAATCGAAATTTTTATAGAGGTCGACTAAGTTGTCGGGAACATAGTGCATAATATTATTTCGTCTTTGTTTTATACTTTGTGAAGGCGAGAAGTAGCGTCGGGTTAGCCAAGTATGCGTAAATTGTACAATTTAAGCATTTCCATGTGTATACGGTCATGAGGACGACTAATAAGTCAGAAAGCCTTGTTTATGCTTTTATATAAATACGATAATTGTAATCATACTTGCATATTGAATGAGTTATTTGTGAAAATCGACGCCTTTTTATATATTATTCGTCTCTTGTCCTCTTTTTATTGGTTATTGGGTAAGTCATTTAAATTTTTAATTATTTTTGTAGTAAATATATAATTTTGTTTATTTCTGATAACAAATTTCAATTTAATCAGAAACGTGAATGGCCAAAGTAAAGTGCATTTTAAATCTAGGATGTCTACCATGTATTAATAAAATTTATTTTGGTAAAAATTTTATTTAATTATTTTGTAATCCTATACACATGTTTTTGTCTGTTCCAGGGGTAGATATAACAATTTTAATTTCAATTGAACTGTCATATGACTGTTAAAATGTGCTACAAGTCTGGAGATATCCATCTGCATTCAAAATTAGTTGTTGTTAAATAGGCTATTCAAACCTAATCAAACGTGTCTACACTCTTAACACTTACTACACTAAAGTTTTGTATGTTTAAAAATTGTCTCTGAGCGTTTATTTCAATATCTGTTTAGTTCAATGTACCGAGTTTAATAAAGTTACCTTACTGTTAATTATCATAAACTTCTGATTTATTTATATAACTAATTATTGTCTTTAATCTTAGCTAATACAATATGTGAAATGTAGCGATTATTTCAATCTGCATATCACATTAAAGATAGATTTAATGCCACTATTCAGATGAAATGAAGTTCATACAGTCATTTACCAATCCTCACTTGCATGCAGAATAAGAATACAATATAATTGAAGCCTTTGTGTGATGTGTCCGAGAAGTTGTTAACCAAGCTGAGTAACGCATTTTTATATCGGCATTCAAATACTACTGTACGTGTTTTTTAGGTTCGCAGTGTCGATTTGGACCTGTTTAGAAACAGTTTTCTTTTTAAATAACGAAATGTTTTACCAATTTGAGTGACGTAACGGAACTAGATGATGATGATAATGATAATGATGAAATGTTAGAATTTAAATTTATAATAATTACTTGAGTTCTGTACAAAAAGGTATACTAGTAATATAATATAGACTATGATAATATCCATCTTGATATTGTAGTAACCGACAGTGGCAATACATGCAATGCAATAACTGCAATCCTACAATGCCATGAGTTTCTTGGTATCATACAATAAATGAAACTTTAGCAAAATTTTCAGACATACACATATGCATATTGCATGAGGTATTTGTGAAAATCGACGCCTATTTATATATTTTTTGTCTGTTGAATGCTTTTTATTGGTTATTGGGTAAGTAATTTAAATTTTTAATTTTTTAGAGTAATGTAATAATTTCGTTTATTTCAAGAAACAATGGTTTCCAAACTTGAAATATAATTGATGATATGAAACAAAAAACTGGAAGACAATAGCCATTTGATTGCTAATTATTGCTAAATATTAAAACTAAATTGTTTACTTTACATAAAAGTTTCCGAATAAAGTTTTCAATGGATTCCATGCCGAATTTCTCCTGCAGCCATTGGTTAGAGACGAACAATAGGGCCTTCATGGCTCGTCTTACTGCTATATTTTGCAGCCGCTGGAGCTTGGCTATGTAAAATGCGGCTGCATAGTCCCAGACGGGTGTCGCGTACGTCATAATCGGTCTGATAACGGACTTAACTAACATCAGGCCGTTCTTTGCGTCGAGTGAATTACCACGATTTAGAAGAGGGCCAAAAGCGAACATGGCTTTCCTTGCTTTGCATGTGACATCTTTGATGTGGTGGCCTCGCCGAAGTATTTTAATTTAAAAAACGATCCCTTCTATAAAATAAGTCTCGCGTATTTCTCTCGCTATAATTGGTTGAATACGAATTTCTCAAATGTGATGCATAATCAAAACACCCAAATTTGTCCGGTTCAATGGAAATTCTTGATCAAATTTGATCGTTCGAAACGTGTGGTCGTTCAATTTCCACGATATTTCTGGAATGATGATCCGTCCAGAAAATTCCGTTATAGCCTTCTCCGCCCACTTTTGGGCATTGGCCTCTCTTTCTAGGGGAAAGGTTTAAGCATTAAGACCCCACGGTTGCTAAGTCCGGGTTGGGGAATGTGCTTGTAACACTTTTCATTGTTGGTGCTGGCAGTCATCAACTAGGGGGACTGCCGGCTTTACGTGCCCTCCGAAGCACGGGAGACGGTCCTAGATAGAAAGAGAGTCAGAAAAAAAAATTTCCTTACTAGACTCCTCCCGGGATCAAACTGGGTGCCGTTGCATCAGTAGTTGATCGCTCTAACTACTAGGCCAAGACCGTCTCACATATATACAATATATAATATATTGTCTACAATACATTTTAACTATTTAATTACCAACTATTAGTTAACTAAACTATAGTTAAATTGTCAAAATAATCAATTAGATGACAACAAAACAAACAAATCAAACATTTAATTGATTATTTCGTGAATTTGACTATAAATAAGCTGGCTGTAGTTTAAGAAATTGGGGTTAAATTGAACAATTAACCGAATGATTTTCATGAGCTTTCGGCAATGGATTATTAGTCAACATATATTTTATTAATTTAATTATTAAAACATCATGCCAGCATAATCCTAATCCTGAAAGTTCATGAAAAAAATCGTTTAATTCAGTTTAACTTATTAGTTTTTAAAATTTCAATTTAATATTAATTTACAGGTTAAGTAATCTATATTTTGTAATTTTTCATTTTTATTGCAGATTTGAAGTCATTACTAAAAGCCATAGAAAATATGCCTGCGGTTGGTAACCGATTTGGCATAATAGCTGCCCTAACAGCGATAGGAACCGTATGTAAGTAATCGAATCTTATATAGTATGTAGTAAGTATACATAAATCTGCATCCCGACTGCCACGGTTTATGCTGAACTACAATGTCGGCTGGGAGAACAAATTATTAATTTTATTAATTATTAATTTTAATAATAATTATTATTATATAAACAACTGTATAAATTATTTCCGCATTTACTAATGATCATTTCGCTTAACAAAAAGGGTGCTGCAATGACGATACCACTAAAGTTTACATTAAGCAATTATCGTGATGACTGCTGAAATAGGAAGTGCTTTAATTTCAGCTTAAAATTTGAACTTAATTTAATTATTTACACGATCCAACAAGACAAGTTTTATTGAAAAGAATATAATTGAAGCCAATGAAAATCTAACAAGTAGACACCTTTTTATATTTTCTTTTCAATTTATAATTCAGATCGACTATGTTTGTTTTTTTAACTCTTTTTAATCTAAAAATATTCAAAATTATTTTAAAATTTTTATTTTAATTAATTTCTCTACTTTCTCCAAATTCAAATTTTGGTGCTGCTATCTATTACAAGTTTTATTGTTTCATACACTAAACAAACAACTTTTTATTAGATAGATCTTAACTTTAGAATAATCAATACTTTAGACTCGGATTTATTTCTATCTTCCAATAACCATAATTTCAACAATAATTTTTCACCATGAACGACAATAATGTTATAGGGGTTTGTGTTCGCAGGAGTCTTACCGTCAAGTAAATACAATGGCTTTCAAATTTTAGTATAAAACTAATAACTTCAATTTTATGTATTTAATTTTTAACAAATATCTCATTGTTTATTACCCATTTAAATATTCATTCGTATCATTGTATGTTTAGTATCGAAGTACGTGGTGGTGTAAATATAAATCGATTGAGCAACGGGCAAGATTAATTCACGTTGCTATTTTTATACCTTAAGGCTTATAAAAAATGGTTAATTTTAACAGTGCCTCACTGTTGAAAGTTAAAACATTTTATGTTTATAGATTATGAGTAGGGTTTATTATAGCGCTTTGATTTCAACTTACCAAATTTATATTAATTTTTATGCAGTTCATTAGTAATATAATTATTCAAATTCAATTTTCTCGAAATTGGCAAAGAAGCGTGCCCTTATACTTGCACCTGTTGAAGTACAATACAAGACCTACACGCACAATGAAAATGAATCAATTCAGTGAGGGGAAGTTGCCGGTCTCCCCTTGTTAGATATTTACGATAAATCATTATACTATTTAATTTTTATAGTTGGTATAACTGGAGGAGCTACGTCGACGGCAGTGAACATCAAAAATCTTGTGAAAGGAGAAGACGTCGACATACGGTGAGTTACAAACTTATTTATTTAAAGAATAGATACTTGAAAATAATTATTACTTTCAGAGGTTGGATCGCAACATATAATATCAAGAATTTACCCAAGAAAAAGCTTAGTATATGTGGAAATTTACTTCTGAAGTTATTATGCATTATCTAGTATATTATCAATAAAAAAATTTGGTGTTGAAATTTGTTTATTATTGTAACATAATGGTCACTCAAGTTATAGTTACATAACTTCTTGTAGAATAGTTGAGCATACTCTTAAAATTAACAAAAATATTATCTAAGCACGCAACGGTAGGTACTCAGCTGAAGTAGGTAAGCTAAGGTTTCCGGAAGCATTTAGAAATTCCATGTTGATTTTAATTGTAATTTTAATTTGATCGATTAAATTTTTTACACTACGGTTCGGGTTTCACGTTAATCTTAGGCTTTCAACTTTGAAAATAAAATTTTCAATCTAGATTAGTAGATCTAAATTTGCAGATCATTTAGTTTCTGAAGGAAAATAATAAATACAATTTATTGATATTAGCGATTTTGATTATTTGTAAACGTTTTGTTTAAATATTATGCTTAAAATCTTTTGTTAATATCTATCAAAGAATGTAATTGACCTATGTATTTAGTAATAAAAATACACAGTATTTGATTTCATTTGAAAATTTTTAACAATTTAAAAATAATAAACAACATACTTCGGAAAGACAAAAAAACTATAAGGTAAGTTACAAAATAGTAAAAATAATGTTACTAATATATGTAATTTCAGAATTAGCAAAACTTACATGATTCTGATAGATTTGCCTCAAAAAAGCTATAGCTGCATTGAAAATCAGTAACATCAAAAGCAGTAGCAGCAAAATCTAGAATAGCGGGTCAAAGCCAGAAGGTAAATAAACAAATATTATTAGAAAAAACACTAGCTAAGCATTGATTACATTTTATTTTCTTTGGTAAATGATATTTTCGGACAGCACCACGTAATTACGCTTATTAATTATATTTCGGTGCATTGACATGAAATTTGAGTTTAGTTCAGAAATAATTTGTTGCTAATGAGATATGCCGTCCATATGGGTTAGAGAGAAAGCGATTTTGATTTTTATATTAGTTCGAAACGCATGAAAACTTTAGAAACGAACTAAATTTTTATTTAATAGAAGCCGACTATCTGGTAAATATATTTTTTTGTTAAATTTGTCTCTATAATCCCAAACAACATTTTAGGCTTTATTTGGACTTTACTTGGACTTTACTTGGATTTCACTTGGACTTTAATCCAGCTTGTAACGTTTTATTTTCATTAATGAGGTATATTTTCGGACAGCACCTTGTAATTGCGCTCGTTAATTATATTTCGGCGCATTGATGGGAAATTTGAGTTTAACGCAGCAACAATTTGTTGCTAAAGAGATATGCCTTCCATATGGTTTAGAGAGAGAGCGATTTTGATTTTTATATTAGTTCGAAACACATCAAAATTTCAGAAACGAACTAAATTTTTATTTAATAGAAGCCGACCATCTGGTTAAGTACTGTTTTACTTAACAGTAAAACAGATCAACAGATCTGGGCATACAGGGTTATCCCTAGCCAAAAGTAGAAGAAGAAGAAGACCATCTGGTAAATATACTTTTTTTGTTAAATTCGTCTCTCTAATCCAAACAACATTTTAGGCTTCAATTTGGCTTCAATTGGAATTCGATTTGACTTCAATTTGATTTCAACCTGACTTCAATCCGATTTTGATTTTTTCACGGAATCTGATTCTTTTTGGTTTAAAAACCATTTGTTGAGAAATTTCTTTTTGGATTATCCTTGGACAATAATAATTGAATATTACCGAAACCTTCATGAAATTTTGGATAAATGGAAGTAGTATCAGGTTGCAGAAAATCAACAACACTTACGATAAGGTCAGACGATTATTTGTTTAATTTTTTTGCAACGCCGAATTCTTGCGCCAATTACACACCGAAGCGTCGTATACTGATCGAAATTAAATTACCAATCACCTACCAGAGCCATCAGTCAGATTTGTTTAATTTAAGAAGAAACGAAACTTTGAGCTATTTTTTTTGAGTTTATATACAATATCTTTCATGTAAACAGGTATATAGCTATATACGCGTCGATAAATAATTATTTACATGATTAAATTTGTAGCACCGTTTATCTTCAACTTTTATAACTTCACAAATAAATTTGACTGTAAAAATTTGTTTAGTAAACTTTTGTAGTTTTTGCGTTTATTAAAAACTAGTCACTTTAGTAATTTACGTTTACTTAAAAACTTCTGGCGCCCTATATTATTCCTTTTTTCTTTAGAGTAACCCACGACTCGCTCTACGACATCATTTGAGCTGCCGTTCGCTATTTGGTGAAAGTCTTGTAGGATTAAAAACCCATCAAGACGGTGCAAGCTTCATTCCGATTTCATTCTGATTTTACTAGAGTTTTACTCGAGTGTTATTCCAACTTCACTCCAACTTTAATTTTAATTTGAAATAGGCTGAATAACATGACGTCAAATGAAACTATGGTGTATTGAGTTTTAATGCCGTCCTTTTTTTTGTATCCAGTTCCACGGAACCTGTTCTTTTGGGTTTATTGGCCAGTCTTTGGAAAATTGGGTGTTGAGTTATCTTTGGACGATAATTCCCGAAGCCTATATTAA
The DNA here is from genome assembly GCA_036346125.1 of Lycocerus yunnanus. Taxonomy (NCBI): domain Eukaryota; kingdom Metazoa; phylum Arthropoda; class Insecta; order Coleoptera; family Cantharidae; genus Lycocerus; species Lycocerus yunnanus. The sequence goes on from JARFIX010000085.1 coordinate 299,919, forward strand.
ATTTTGGACGTCTTTGGAAGTAGTATCGAATTGTCGGAAATCAACCAAACTACAATAAAGTCAGATGTTTATATGTTTAATCTTTTTTTGCAACGCCAAACCTTTGCGCCTATCACACACCGAAGCGACGTACACTGATCGTAACTAAATTACCAGTCACCCACCAGTCAGATTTGTTTGAATTAAGAGAAGAAGAAACATTGAGCTAATTTTTAATTTGAGTTAATATACAATAACTTCCAATATAAACAGGTTTATAGCTATATACGCGTGAGTAAATAATTAATATTTTAATTACTTACTTAATATATGCCAGATCACTTTATTAACGCTGTTAATCCGTTTTGACTTTTATATGGTTTCTTGGAACCATCAGATCAACGATGCAAATTGCCTGTCTTTTATAATGTCAAATGAATTCACATAAGCTTTTCTGGTAGGACTGAATCGACAATGATTCCTGGTAAGTTACGTTATCTGCAAATAACAAATTATTTTTTTAGTTGTTTCAGACTTTCCGGTTTTTCCTAAAAGCTGACTTTACTTAAATGATAATGATGACGACTTAAAGAGATTTTAGCAAAATCGGTACTGAATTTGAAGATGATTTAGCACGTGCAGTGCGTTTGGTTTATGTAATTAGTGAGAAAAGGCACGAAAACATGGTGATTTCACTGTAGCTGTGACTACTAGCATCAACTATAAGAACAGCGTTACAGGAACATTTTCCAACTCAGTTTCAGCATTTGTGGGGTTTTAATGGGGTATTAATGGGGCAGTAATGCGCAACATAAAGCCTCTCCTGCTCAATTGTCAACCTCACCTACCGCCCAGAATGGGCTCGGTATACCCTGTCACGCAAACGAGGCTCTGACGACCGAGGTACGGCGGTATAACCGTTTAAACTGGGATTATGGAAATATAATTCTGACCAACGGGAGACAACCCGGATAAACACTGAGGAAGGCAACGGGAAACCACCTTAGTCAATTCAATCCCAAGAAAGTCAATGGTGTCACTCAAAGTAAAATGTTCCGGAGGTAAAAATACTCCTCCAATCGGATCTCCGGGGAGTACAATGAGATTGCTTGCGACAGACACCACCATCAAACTAACACACAGAGATGCTATAAGAGTGGGAACTTGGAATGTCCGGGGGCTGTTGCAGCCTGGAAAGACTAGCATTGTGGAGAACGAACTAACACGAAACGACATAGATATCGCCGGAATAGCAGAGACACACTGGAAAGGAAAGGGTCACTACACAACAGAGAGAAAGAGCACCATATACTTCTCCGGTCAAGAAAGCAAGAGCAGAAATGGTGTTGCTATTATAACTTCAAAAAAGGATGTGTAATTATATCATGGGATATAACCCAATAAGCGACAGAATCATAACCATAAAAATAAACTCAAAACCCATTACTACAAACATAATTCAGGTGTATGCACCCACAGCGGAAGCGGACGAAGAAACAATAGAAGAGTTCTATGGGGAATTGGAAGCGGCTGTGCAGAGTGTCCCGAGTAGAGAGATGCTGGTTGTTATTGGAGATTTTAATGCTAAAGTGGGAACAACAAGAGACGACGAGCATATAAGAAACTGTACCGCATCAATGCTGCCAAATTAATTTTAGCGTTGGGTACCTAAGGGTGGTGGGAATTTTTCCAAACCCCACAAAAGGGGGTGATACAGAAGGGTACCCTAAAACTAGCTCAGACGCTACACAACCAAAAACAATGACTGTACTGTTGAAGAAAGTTGTAATTCCACCAAAGGATTCCAGGGGAGTGAGAACCAGCTTAACAGTAAGGATACCCAAGCCTGCGTTATAAGTGAACGGCCGGAGGTAAGATGGTAGGTAGCGCCACGTATTTTAACAAAATCCCTACTGGCATTGAAGGTTGGTCCCGTGCTTCCTAAAACACAAAACTGAAGCTACCCCCGAATCGGAAATAAAAAAATCGGATGTGGCCATGCCCATGACTTTATCATACTTTTATTAAATATTAAAAAAATAATTTTTAATAATAAAAAGAAAAAAATATTTTCTATTAACCAATGTGACCTAAAATCTATCAGTTCTAAGTCTAAATATAAAGATACAAAATACCAACTTTAGTTTTGAAATTCTCATTAGTTTTTGAAATATTTAATAAAAACTAATGTTAAATAAAAAGATTTAAAAAAAATTACTTCTATAAACCAATTTTATCCAAAATTTAATCAGCTCTAATTACTGCCATAAACATAACAAATCTCAACTTTAGTTTAAAATATGAAATAAAGGCTAATATTAAATAATAAAATTTAAAATAATAAAAAACAATAGTTTTTATAAACAAATTTTAACTAAACTTTAATCAGTTCTAAGTATTGATTAAAATATGTGAAAACCGAAATTTGGTTTAGAAATTCGTATTACTTTTCGAAATATTAATTAAAAACTAATATTAAATAATAATATTTAAAAAAATTAAAAAAAATAGTTTACATGACCCAATTTTAACCAAAATCTAAATAACTTTAACTCCAGCTATAAAGATAGGAAATCTCAAATTTAGTTTTAAAAATTCTGTTAGTTTTTAAAATATTAAATTAAGACTAATATTAAATAATAAAACCTAAAAACAATACTTTCTCATATTACATATGATAAAGTAAAAAATACTAACCAAGTCGGTCAAAATAACAAAGGTATATTTACAAACTTTTCAACAAACATCTCCCGAAACATATAAATTTTAAAAACATATAAACAACTCGTATAACAATATCCCCGACAGAGGCACCAGTTTTCCAAACAGTAAGGTTTTAATTTTTAAATTATGAACTTGTCTCTAAGAAGCCAGAAGGGCCGACAATCTTAATACAAATCTTATACGAACACCAATTTTGTGCGGTTCATCCACAATTATATAATCAATCGGACGCAGATCGATCGTAATGGTATCAAGTAAAAGAATAACAAATACTTTTACCATATTGTAAACAATACTATGTATACTCGAGCTCGTAATGTACAGTGCACCGTATAATACGCTTACATCGATGGAATTCAAAATATCGGTAAATTAGAAATTTGTCAATTAAAAAAACAATTACTTAATAATGCGCCCTAAAAGTTATCAAATGTTTCGCACAAAATATAGCCGTTATTCGCGCAAACTCGTCAAATCCAAAACCAAAATTTAAATTAAAACCCACTTATCTTTCTGCTGATTCCTGATGGGGTAGGTAGAACGATAGCCAAACCAAAATCCAAAATACCCGTATAAGCTGGTGGAAGGGCTTCCCATGGAAAACGAAATTAAGCTCGAACACGATGGAGTGAGACTAGTACCAAAAAACTTCCAGGATATCTTACAGTAAACCAATCATTGTCAATAATCCAAAACAAAACACAAAGAAAACCAAAAAGCAACATCCGATTCCAAAATATCATTGATTGCGTGGTGTTAAACGTAACTACGTGAATTTCTTCTCTTGCATCAAATTCAACCACTTTTCCAGAAAATTTAAATCCACAAACAATGTGATATGGTTTCCTTGCCAGACTACCAAAGCCATACAGCGCAAAGAAAAAACCAATTATTCTGCTGTCCACTTTAAATCCGCAAATAGTGCGAGTCCAAAATCGAATATTCCAACATAACTCCAAATAGGACATAAAAGTATTACAGCAGTTTTCTTGAAGGTGATCAAAATTTAAAACTTTGAGAATTTACCAAATTATGCGTTACTCGTGCAATCGATGCGCTCTTCATCTAATCTCGCACATTTTTCCTAACCTCGAGCAAATTTAAAAATCCCGCTAAAAAACCTAATAAAACTAAAATTTAAATATACAAAATTTTAATGTAACAAAACCTCATCGAAAGATATGGAGTTGGTACAAGGAATGAGAGAGGCGAACGGCTGATAAACTTTTGTGTCGGCAGCGAATTGACAATTGCGAACACAATATACCAGCATCACATCCGCCGACTATATACATGGAGGTCACCAGGTGAGGGGTTTCGGAATCAAATAGATTACATACTCATAAGATCGAGATGGAGAACATCCATAAGAAACACAAGAACTTATCCTGGTGCTGAATGTGGTAGCGATCACAATCTCCTAGTAGCTGATTTTCGATTAAAACTTAAAGCGGTACAGAGGTCTACCGTAAAAGCAAAAAGTATCACCAACGAAAACAAGGAAGAGTTTGCCAAGAGTTTGGAAAAGAAATATATTTTGAACAAACTAACAGAAAAAACAGATGTATCGCCAGAACAAATATGGCAGGAAACTAAAGATATGATCGAGATGACTATGAAAGAAATCCCTACAACTCGAATGCCTGTGAAGCGAAAGCAATGGATGACGGATGCCACATTGAAAATAATAGAGGAGAGAAGAATAATAAAAATAGGTGGTATGCACACAGACGAGAAACGTGCAAGATATTCAGAACTAAACCATTTAATACAAAAAGCTTGTAGAAGAGACAAGAATAACTACATCCAAGAAATATGCAATGAAATTCAAGCATATTCCCGATAGAAATGGCACAAGAGACATGTTCATGGCAATTAAAAGAATAACAAGACGTTTTGCACCGCGATCATGGGCCATTAGAGATGATAAAGGAGAAAAGTCACAGATATATATGGGGTGATGGAAGTGTGGAGAAAGTATTGTGAAAAACTCTTTGAAGATAAGAAGGGTAACACCGTTTCAACTTCCAAGGATCGAGATAAAGAGCGAGAGCCAGATGTACTTAAGGACGAGATAAGAGACGCCACAAGCAGACTAAAGCTTAAAAAAGCTGCGGGAATAGACGGGATCGCTGCAGAAATCATACAAGCCATGGGGGAGACAGGTGTAGCAATTATGCACACAATATGCCAAAGAATATGGGAAACCGGAGAATGGCCGGACGACTGGACTAGTTCCGTATTCATTCCACTCCATAAGAAGGGTTCAAAAGAAATATGCGACAACTACAGACTAATTTCCCTAACGTCACATACCAGCAAAGTACTACTTCACATAATACATAACAGACTGAAACCATACCTATCCTGGCAAATACCTCATGAACAAGCCGGCTTCGTGAAAGGAAAAGGCACTCGTGAGCATATCCTTAATATTCGACAAATAATCGAAAAGCAAGAGAATTCAACAAGCCACTCTATATATGCTTTGTGGATTACCGCAAGGCTTTTGACAGTATAAAATGGGGGATGCTGTGGCGGGTGATGTCGGAAATGGGAGTGCCAAAACACTTAATCAGCCTGATACAAGAACTATATAAGAAGAGCATGGCAAGAATTAAAATAGATGACAGACTCTCTAATCCATGCAAAGTTGAGAACGGAGGAGACAGGGATGTATTCTGTCGCCATTGTTATTCAACATATATGGTGAATACGTCATGAGAAAACCTTAGAGGGATGGAGCGACGGTTTCACCATTGGAGGCAGAAAGATAAACAATTTGCGATATGCTGACGACACCGCGCTATTTGCTAACTCAGCCGAGGAATTGACAATGCTTATGAAGCGATTAGAAGACGAAAGCTGCAGTTGCGGCTTGATTATAAATAATGACAAGACCAAGGTAATGATTGTGAATAGAGCAAATAATAATAACCCACAGATACGGCAGATCTCGTGCTATTCCGTTGTCAACCAATACGTATACTTGGGGGCGCTCATTACAAATGAGGGGGGAAGCACTCAAGAAATCAGAAGGCGCTGTGAAATGGGAAGAAATGCTGTTAGAAGCCTGCAGAGAATATGGAAAGATAAAACAATCACCATTAATACTAAAAAACTTTTGATGAAGGCGCTGGTCTTCCCCATCGTACTTTACGGCGCAGAATCATGGACTCTGAAGGCTCAGGATCGGAAAAAAGTAGACGCACTAGAGATGTGGTGCTGGAGAAGGATGTTGCGCATATCGTGGACCGAGAGAAGAACCAATGTATCCATCGTTAGAGATTGATGAGCCTCAAAGGTTGTCACAAGTTGTGTACCAACGCGTGCTTAAATACTTCGGACACATAACGCGGGAATGTGATGACGGACTGGAGAGATTAATAATACAGGGTAAAATAGAAGGAACTAGACCAAGGGGTCGCTCCCCAAAGCGTTGGTCGGATCAAATCAAGGAGGTCACCAATAGCTCTCTGCAGCATCTTTCGAGAATAGCCAGCAACAGAGAAAGATGGCGCGATGTGGTGCAAGAAGTCGGGAATGGACGGAACATCTAAAAGAAGTAAAGCTGAGATCACGACTCCTCTGTCAAGAGGATACCGAAGAAGAAGAAAGAAGGGGTTTTAATGCTAGAAACTTTTTCTAGAGATATAGGTTCAAAGTTTGGGAGTGGATAGAAAGGTTAAAGAAGAAGAAGAGTAAAAAGCTTAAAACTTATTTGTTTTATAGCAAAAAAGTAGCTAAAAATAAAGTGCATGTGTGAGGATGGCAAATTCTTCGGGTAATGCCGAAGCAAGGGATACGAACAAGCTACTTGCCTTTGTATTTTATGTAGGAGGCACAACTTCGACTAAATGTAGCATGCTACTGCTTTGGATACGTAATTATGAAGGACTTATGTACGTCTATATTTATCTACGACAAATCACTCGACTGAAAACTAATTTTAATTTAAAATTTTAAACTTTTTTTATTTTGTTTTGGCATCACTGATTTGCAATTTATTTCTAGAACGCATAATTTGCAAACGGGAAGGGCTAAAAATTCGCGCTTATGGCAATAAATTATCCAAAAAGTAGCTAAAACTTTTTTGACATTTTTGTTTGAATTGAAGAGGAGATAATTTATATAAATCACTTGGTATGCGTGATTGAATTTTTAGTAATATTTCGACTTGTCTCAAGATTTGAGAAGATACTGCTTGTCGCAGTTTTATTAAATTTATATAAAAAATATATGTTTCATGAGCTTTCAGCAATGAATTTTGCTGTCATCAGATGTATGAACCAATCAGACAATAACAAAACTAACAAATCAAACATCTCTTTGGTTATTTCGTTAATTTAACTATAAGTTAGCTAACTAATAGATAAACTATAGGTGAAAAACTCGGGCATAAATTGAAAAATTAACCGAATATTTTTCATAAGCTTTCAGCAATAGATTTTTGCTGTCATCAGATGTTTTATTAATTTTTATTATTTTGGTTAATGTAACATCAGTTAACTGCAAATGTTCAATTTACCGTGTTAATTTTTAACAACGGCCATAGAAAAAATATTTGAAAAAAGTACGTTATAAATTAATACAAAGAATATTAGTTTTCTCATTATATCCAATTTCAGAATTTAACATCGTGCCCGGAAGTGGTAGCCGAGGCTTCTTATCAACTCTTCTAGCGGGACCAATAGGTAATTAAACAAATCTTATACATAAATTAGTATCCTCATCGTGGAAATTTAATCATCGTGTATAATTTAAATCGTGGCAATTTATGGTGAAGAACGATTTTAGCCGGGAAAACTGCGTATAAATTACGGCGAGAGTTAATTAACTTTGATTTCGATTTTCAGAATTTGTTTGTTAATTATGAATATATGCTATATCTTCTTCTTTCGGTGCCTATCCGTATCCGGATGTTGGAGTCAACTTAGCTGAAGCCAAGGTGACTTTACTAGGAATATAATTAATGGGTGGTTTCGTTGCCTTCCCCATGGTCCACAGATTGATATTGGACCTTTGATCACAGCAGTGTATCCGACTCGACTAGGAATCGAACCACGGTCTACCGCTTTAAAGTCGGCCGGTGTATGCTTTACGCTACACTGCTGGTTAGCTATATAGGAATAAAAAAAACTACAAACGGTTCACAAATTTTGGAAAACAGCAGTTTTAAAAATTAATTCAAAATGCAGTTTTCTCATTGGCTCTTTTAAACTGTAACTTCGCCCATCAAAATTAAAATACGTTTTCGTGACACTAAAGATATCTGAAACTAGATTTTTAAACAAATTATGAAATATGGGGGTTTAATTAACAGATAAAAAAATAAATTTTGTGGTCGGTTCACAAATTTTAGAGAAAATACACATTTAGGGTGAATTCAAGATTTCCCGTGGTTGCTGTTGTCAAAACCCACTTTCCGCAGCATCCGCTTGGTTCCCTTCGCTTTGGCCGCTCCAAGCCGTTTTGACAAACGCTTTAATAATTAAAAATATCCCCCTAGAACGATCCTACTCGAAAAAGTGTGGATGTTGAACCGACAGATAGTAGCTCCCCACCGCTTATTTTTTAAAGTTTGCTTATTTTTATTGATTATGTGTCTGTAGCTTATATATTTACAAAAAATCATAATAAAATTTTGTTTTTATAGCTGTAACAATAGTAAGTAGGAGGGCGGCACGTAAAGCCAGGTAAGGACAAAAAGGAAGATCACTCTGGCATGCGGTGAGTTACAAATTTATTTAATTAAATAATTGATACTAACGAATATGTTATTACCTTCAGAGGTTGGATTGCTACATGTCATATTCAGAATCTACCCAACGAAAGGCTTTGCAAATATAAATTAACTTTTAAAATTGAAGCGTGCGTTGGAACAAAGATCTATGTTACATTTTTAAAATTTTCCACAAACAGCAAAAAGCGTCGTAATTGCAAAATTTTTGGATTTCAGTATTTTTGAACTTTGCTAATCGAATATCATATTATGTGTAGGGATGATGAAATTCTCGTAATATTATTCACTATAGTATACCTAATTTGAAAAATAGACAATTTTTTCTTTACTTTTCTTAGTTAAATTATTATAAAAGTAAAAATATTAATAATTTTATTATTTAAATATATAAAAAAACTTATTTAGTAAAATAAAGAACGAGTAAAAAATATAATACTTATTTAAACAAAGCATTTAAACATCTTCACACTTAATATTATTATAAAACTCTTTATATTCATCGACGAGGTACTGGGTCATGTCCAATAGATTTGCTTTCTTTTCTTTGCTAATTTTTAAAGGTGCATCATATAAAATAGGCAAATTATTTAAACAAAGAACATCAATATTTTTCGGTTGGTTCTCACGTTTCCTTTTAATAATCATATGATGTTTCCATGGGCGCATAATATTGTGTGAATTACGGATGCTTGCAACCATTGGATCATCGCAAGAAAGTTTTATCCACATTGCACCCGTGATGTTAGTGATCGCTTTATTCATAATATTTTCTAATCCATCTATATTTTTGAAATCTTCTCGTTTTATAAATACTATTGAGAAAGGTCTATTTACGCAGGCTTCTGCTATTACATCTTTCCATTCTAGCGGTATCATTACTTTTGCTTTCTTCTTTACTCGTTCAATTTGGGCAAAATCTCCATCACAGGGTAGGAAACTGTGTCCTGAACATAGAAAGTTTTGATTCACTTCTGTAAAGTAACCCAATTGTATCAGATAAAAATATAAAGATACAATCCTCCAGTTATTATTTTGGCCTACACACCTATCAAACCAAGCGATTAAATTACGTTTTTCACCATACTGGAGTTTTGTAAAATTTTCTACGATGTATTTCAAAACATATAAAGTAATGCAGTAATATGTTATATCTGGATATTTTTCTTTGAAAAGGCGATACATCTTCCATAAATTTAAATCCGGATTAATACATCCTTTTTCAGTTTTTGCTCATGAATAGTGTCTTGGTTGTTTCGGAAAACTAGATATACGCTGCTTAATTAAGTCCTTGACAGAGTCCTTAAGGGCATGAGGACTATTTTTATATTTTCCTCTTTGATCCTTAGGAATGGTTATACTATCTTTAAGTTAGCTTGCAAGGTTTGAATACGGCGATATGTAATAGAAAATGTGTCGAGCAAAGTTTTCTTACACACCGTTTTGTCATTTATTTTATAGCTAAATGATGCAAGCTTTCTAGAACAAGCATCGTTCTTTCCACATCTTCTACGGACAGGCTCAAATAACGAGATGCATTTTAGAAGATAAAGAGATTGCTCTTCGTAACGTAATTTATAAAAATCTTGGCATAGTTTAATTTTGTTATCAATCTTTAAATCATTACATCCAATTTTTGTGCAAGTCGTAGAATTACAAACACGTTCCTGAAATAAAGTAATACTGCTAGAACGTATTGCTATGTTACATAGAATTTAAATTAATCCACTCAAATATGCAAACAATAATAATTAGTAGGAATAATATATCGTTGTTCCACTTACGTTTAGTAGCTTTTTTTCAGGAATAACTTTATTTCTTTTAGAAATATATTTTTACCGGGATCCCTAAGGTTCTTACGTTTTACACATTTCCACTCAGAAACATTAATTTTTCTTTTTCGCGTTTCCTAAATCATTTTTATTGCACTTGGCGAAAAAATCACGTCAGGTTCGGACACCATCACAGACAACATAGATCATTTTTCCCTGATAAGCAAATTTAAAATACCTCCTATGTGGCTTCTAAGTAAAAGATGACATCATTATAGATACCTACGCATTGCTAGTGGCTTATAGATCATTATTCCATATGTAACTCAATATAACCAAAAATGTAACATAGATCATTGTTCCAACGCACGCTTCAATTATAGTATAGTATAGTATATTATAAATAAAAATTTAGCATTCACATTTTTTTATTATTTTGTCAAAAGAAGTATTTATTATTAATCCTTTTATAAATACAACTTAAAATCCTAAATTCCAAGATGACTCTTATTTTATAATTTTTATGAAACGAAATTTTTATAAAGGTCGATTAAGTTGTCGGGAACATATCGTACATAATATTACTTTGTTTTAGTCCCATACTTCACGGAGGCGTCGGGTTAGGCAAGTGTGCGTAAATTGTACAATTCAAGTATTTCCATGTGTATACTGTAGTAAGGACGACTAATGAGTAAGGAACGCTTGCTTACCGTTTATCATTGATTTATGTACATTTTACAGCTTTTATATAACTGCAGTTCTGCAATTCCGTAAGTTTTGATGTCATACAAACGAAACTTTAGCAAAATTTTTAGATATTAAATGAGGTATTTGTGAAAATCAACGCCATTTTATATATTTTTTGTCTCTCGCACGTTGTTTGTTGGTTATTGGGTAAGTCATTTACATTTTTAATTTTTTTTATAGTAAGTAGATGATTTTGTTTATTGCAAGAAATAGTAGTTTCCAAAATAGTTTCAGATTTCGCTAAAATTTACACATGTGTTCGTATCTATTCTAGGAGGACGTACAACAAATTTCAATTTAATCAGGCACTGAATGACCAGAGTGACGTACTATGTTTTAAATCTAGAATGTCTACGTGTAAATGATATTTATTTTAGTAAAAATTATATTTTATCTTTTTGAAATTTTATTTACATGTTATTGTCTGTTCTAGGGATACGTATAACAATTTTTATTTCAATTGAAAAGAAATTAATATTATTACAACTGTTAAAATGTGCTATAAGTCCGAAGATATCCATTTATTCCAAACTAATCCAACATGTCTACACTCAAACAATAATCGTTCTTTACTGCAACAACTGTAACAACTTTAGTGTAATTATTACACTAAAGTTTTGCATGTTTAAAAATTGCCTCTGAGCGTTTATATAGAAATCTGTTCAGTTCGAATTGTCTTAAATTTTTATCAAAACAAAAATATTATTATATTATTAAAATATTACTATAATAAAGTATAGATTTTCTTTTACTTATCACAAATATTAATAAAAATTAAATCAATAAATGTAGGATATTTATAAAAATATCTTTAGTTCATAAATTTTTTAAATGTTTTCTAAGATAAATATTAAAAATATTATCTATTAAAATTTTTTATAGTGTTTAGTCGGTGAAACGATATTTTTGAAAGTTGTCATTATTTAGATGGGTAAATTCAATTTTCTTTTCGCTGTACATTGGTTACCTATACTATATGTATATTATTTTTATTTTTTTGTTAGCGTTATTTAATTCAAATTAATTAAATACTATTTTATTCCGACTATTAATTTTGGAGAAATGGGAAAAAATAAAGAAAGTAATGCAAGTAGCTCCTGAAAGAACAATAGGGCAAAAGAGGCGAAATAGGAATAAAGGATGGTACGATGAAGAATGTGAAAAAAGATAGAATTGAAAAAGAGTGCAAGAATTAAATGGCTGAGAACAGGAAACTCAAGAAATATGAAACAGTACAGAGAAAAAGTTTTTAGAATTTGCAAGCAGAAGAAAAACGCATGGATGAGAAAGAAAATTGAAAAAATCGAAAACAACAGCAACATGCACAATACCAGAAAGTTCTATTTGCAAGTAAAGGAAGAAAAGAAACGTTATAAAGTTAAAACAAGAGTAATGTAGGATATTGATAAAACACTGGAATGCAGTGTTGAAAAGGTTAAAAAAGTATGGAAGACATACAGTGAGTAACAAAAGGTTTTGCCCACTCCATAAAATTACAACGAATTGCTCATTTATTGTTGATTTACTTAGTTATTTTAGGAAAAACAATATTTTTTTTAAATTATATTAAAGAACCAACAATTATAATTACATAAAACACAAAAAATTAGATAAATATTGTTTATAATATTAAAATAATCGAGATTAATAATCGAGAATAAGTTGCAACTGAAGTGCAAGTAGAAACAGGAAAGCATGCAAGTCTACAAACCATAGGTAGAATTTTTAAAAATTTGGATAAAACGGGCGTTTGGCCAGAGAAAAATCTTTTATTAATAACGTTAATAGGATTAAACGTTTAAAATTTGCTTCAGAAGGAATCTACGTGGTGGAATGGCGTAATTTTTGTTGATGAAAGCAAATTTAACTTGATAAATTCGGATGGGCGAGTAATGGTGTGGCAAAAACCTAACATGTAGTTAAGAAACGAAAATATGTGTGGGACAGTAAATCATGGGCTAGGAATGTTTTAGTTTAGGGTGCCATTTCGGCTGTGGTAGGGGGAAGTTTGGTATTTATAGACGATATAATGGACTGGTACAAATATTTAGACAATCTACAACAAAATTTATTTCAAAATTCTGAAAAATTAGGTATAAAAACACTTTTAAATTCCATCAAGACAATAACCCCAAACATAAATCATCTTTAATTCAGGAATATCTTTTATACAAATGCCCCAAAGTACTTCACCCCTCCCTAATCACCAGACTTAAATCCCATTGAGAATTTATGGGACGTTTTGAACAAAAAATCCGTAAAACTCCGATCAATTCAATACAAGAATCGAAACAAAGATTCCAACAAAAAAGTGGCCAATAACATTCGATTATTTATCGAAAATTATTAGTAACATGTCAAAACGGCTAAGGTGTGTCAAATAACAGAAGGGCTATGCAAATAAATATAAAAAACGAGTTAAAATGACTAGGAAATAATTTCATCGCAGTTTTAAACAGTTCCATTCAGTTAAAGTTTTAGTTCATTTTTTTTTCGAAACAGTTTAGAAATTGGCGCCGGGCCGGGCATATAACAAAAGTCGACGTATGTTTTACAATTAACATGACGCGACAGACGACTCGTATTACAGGTAAGGATTAAGGTACATTCGGTTTCACCAACGAGTCGAATTATTTCTTTATTCAATTCAATTACATATTCATAAATTAAGCTCTCTCGTTTCACTACAATGTATCTTCTTCTTCTTTGTCTGCCCTTTTCTTCCCACTGCTAGGCATTAGCCTCTTTCTCTAAGAGAAAGGTTTAAAGCATTAAGACCCCAAGGTTGCTTAGTCCGGGTTGGGGAAAGTGCCTGTAACCCTCTTGATTGTTGATGTTATTAGTCATCAACTTAGAGAGACCGCCGGCTTCACGTGTCTTTCAAAGCACGGGGACGGTCATAGATAGAAAGAGAGTCATAAAATAATATTTCTTTGCTAGACTCCTCTCGGGATCAAACTGGGTGCCGTTCCATCAGTAGTTGATCGCTCTAACTACTAGATCAAGACCGTCTCACATATACAGTGGTGCCTCGCATAAGGAACGCCTCGCACAGCGAACGCTGCACACAGCAAACTTCCTATTCGTTCATTTCATGATTCATACAACGAACTTTGCTTCACACAACGAAGTCGCTCCGTTATTACTCTTGTCCGTTATTTCCGGCAGATGTTGAAGAAAAGAGAAAAACTAACGATTTTGGACAGGTTTTTCATGAAACCATCGGCCAAAAAGCAGAAAATGGATGAAGATGTGCAAGATTCGGTAGACTCTACTTAGTCTGTCTTAAAATTAAAAAAATTATGTTTTTAGATGTATGTATCTAAATAAAAATAATAACAAAAAATTTATCTTTTTTTATGTCATCTTAGCATATTTTATGCTACAGAACGAATTATTTTTTTTTTAACATGTATTTATATAGGAAAACGCGTTTCACATAACGAACTTTTCGCATTACGAACTTGCTCCTGGAACGAATTAAGTTCGTTGTGTGAGGCACCACTGTATACAATATATAATATATTGTCTACAATACATATTAACTATTTAATTCCCAACTATTATGCCCGGTTTCACAAAATTTAAACTGCAATTTCGGCTTAAATTTAGACTTAAATAGCATAGGCTTAAATAATATAATCGCAGTTTAAGCGTTTGTGAAACCGGGCATTAGTTAACTGAACTATAGTTAAATTGTCAAAATAATCAATCAGATGACAACAAAACAAACAAATCAAACATTTAATTGATTATTTCGTGAATTTGACTATAAATAAGCTGGCTGTAGTTTAAGAAATTGGAGTTAAATGGAACAATTAACCGAATGATTTTCATGAGCTTTCGGCAATGGATTATTTATTAGTCATCATATGTTTTTTAATTTAATTATTAAAGCATCATGACAGCATAATCCTAATCCTGAAAGTTCATGAAAAAAATTGTTTAATTCAATTTAACTTATTAATTTTTAAAATTTTAATTTAATATTAATTTACAGGTTAGTAATCTATAATTTGTAATTTTTCATTTTTATTGCAGATTTAGACGCATTACTAAAAGACACAGAAAATAAGCTTGCAGCTGGTAACCGATTTGATTTTACGGCTGCCCTAAAAGCAATAGAAAGCTTAGGTAAGTAGTCGAATCTTATATTATATGTAGTAAGTATACATAAATCTGCATCTTGATTTTATGCTGAATTGCAATGTCGGCTAGTTGGTATTTACTTAATCCTCTAATAATACTTAATCTCTTAAAAAATCACCAACTAAAATGATACCAGTTTTGTTATACAACTTCCTCATTGTAGAATAGCAGTATCATCAATGGCAATGGCGTCATTGCCCGAACAATGATGTAAAAACTACATATGAAATTTTAAATGTCATTGCACAAAATGCTTGATCATTGACGTTATTGGCGGGCATTGACGTCAATGGCCAACATAAGTGGGCATTGACGTCATTGACCGGCCATTGACGTTAACAGCCGAATTGTCGCTATTGACCGTAACATATACATATTTACGGTAAATCATAACACTATTTAATTTTTATAGTTGGAACAACATCAAAAATTTCGAAGACTATAAAGGACACAATTGGGAATATAAAAGGAAGAAAACGTCGACATGCAGTGAGTTGCAAACCTTCTAATTTAAATTCTAAATTCTGACGAATAATTATTATTTTTAGTGGTTGGATCGCAACATGTAATATGCATAATCTAAAATCTATCCAAGAAAAAACTTAGCAAACATAGAAATTTACTTCTAAAGTTATA
This sequence comes from Lycocerus yunnanus, assembly GCA_036346125.1. NCBI lineage: Eukaryota > Metazoa > Arthropoda > Insecta > Coleoptera > Cantharidae > Lycocerus > Lycocerus yunnanus. The sequence goes on from JARFIX010000085.1 coordinate 315,666, forward strand.
ATGTATTACCTATGTTATCAATAAATGTACCATGTTATAATATGTTGTTATAATTTGAAAAATAATGAACGCGGCTTTAAATTTGCATATTTCTCACCATCTCTGCAAATTTGGAATTAATTGTAGGCGGATTAAGTGTCAACATTTCTTCCTACCACGGACTGTTCGAGTGTTTATATGTAGCTTGTATGGTTTTAATAGTTTGTTTCATTTACAGGTTTAAAAAATCGCTGTACTATTTTTTGCTAACTGTACTGTGGCTGCCGAACATAGAGCAAAATAATGATTTAAAAAAGAGAAGAAAAAAACAATAAATTAGCAAATCCAAATTTACATCAATTAACGAATATAAGGTACATATATTGTTACGTTAAGAATTGTCTTAAAGGTTGTGTTGGGTGATGGGTTTGGATGAGTTTGGGTAATAATAATAATAATATCTTCAATAAATTTGCAAATCAAACTATTTCGATTAACCTTATCCTTCTAAAATACAATTTTACAAAACACTTTCATAATAATATGTATCTCTTTACATACACATAGCTTTCTGCTGCAATCATATTACGCCCAAAGCTCCGACACCATTAATTAGTTAACATTATTTAATCGAATTCCCGAACCTCGATCTTCCATTTTTAATTATTATATATATTGCTTATTAATTCTTATAGCAAATTTCATCATTTGTTTTCCTAATCTTTGTTTCCTTTCCTATTTTCGCTCTGTGTTTCATAAAATAAATAATCACTTTTTGCATTATAATTTATTTACAACATCTCATGGGTGGGCCATGTGACATATTTTATGGATTTTTACTGTCATTAGATTTCATAACCAATGGGACGACTATAAAATAAACAAATCAAACATCTCATTGGTAATTTCAGAACAACCACTTACGAGTAATAGCGGAGTAAGACTTAAAATATGGTTTGAATTTAATTATTTATCCCAAACCTGCAAGTAAAATGACTTTTACATTGATGTTTTAAAGCAACCAAAGTGGACTTTTATTCACTAGTGAGCGAAAAAGATTTTTGCTCACTAGTGAAGAATGTTTCTAGTTAAAGCAATCTATGCTATAAAATCGCATCATTTTATTAAAACTCAACCAGAAATCTAGAGTGTCAAATTGATTACTGTCACAAGCAAGCAGTATAATACGAAACAAAATTATAAATTTCAAATTTTTAATTTTGAAATTTTCATTACTTGCAGGTTTTGGATAAAATGTTATATGCCACTCTTGAGTAAAGATATTTTATCCACTTACGGAAGATAGCACACTCGGCTTCACCTCGTGTGCTAAACTTTCCGTTCGTGGATAAAAAATATCATTACTCACTTGTCCCATAAATAACTATTGCACGATCTGGAAAGATAAACTTTATTATTTGATACACTAAACGAACAACTTTTTATTCGATAGATGTTAACTTTGGAATAATCAGTAATTATGTCCCGAGTGCATGCCAAATCAGAATATTTTCGCGAGGGGTATATTGTCGAGTATTTCCCTCTGAAAATTTTATATCTATACCACATTGTTGGAAAAAGCAAAAATAAAATTTTGTTATTGTCAGTTTGACAGCTTTAATTTTAACAATATTAATTGAGGCGTTTAGAAGTAAAAGGGTTCAAGTGGATTTTTTAAAGAAATTATGTAAATGCAGAATATTATACCTAAAGGGTATCCTAACTTGGAGATAAAATAATGCAACTAAATTTTACGTCCCCTGGCGTCTTTTATTGTAGTCTTTAAAACCATATCAAAATATTCAGTAATAAAGTCTGTGGTAAAATGGTTCAAGTGCACTTGAACCATTTTACTTCTACAGTTAACGGTTGTTTTTAGTGTATGAAGTGTCACCCCTTAAAATGGAGAGAAATTTCTTGGTTCGCTTATTACAAAAGTGAAAGACTATCGTTTAGATACAAAAGTACCCTAAATATTGATGTCGAGTTTTATAGTTGCTTGATGGCAACCTCACGAATTGGGCGAATTCATTTAAGTTTTTGCTACTAAAGCCTTTGTAAAGCCGCCAAGTACAACTTGCTTACCTTATTGGATTACAATCCGCCGATTTACCACACCTTTATGAAAGTATAAATCACCATGGAGAAGCATCAACAAAAAAAGGAAAAAGAACTTGTCCAGACCATGGAGACATTGAGCCAAAAAGAGCCTGATTTAGATCAACCCCAACCAAGACCAGTTGATTCAGACAAAGAAAATGATTAGATTAATATTAGATTCTGATCATGAATAAGAAATTTTGTTATAAAAATTACCAATGTTTTTAGAATAAAGTTTATTTTTGTGCAGTAATTGCACTTGAATCGTTTTACTATTAAACTTTTTTTAACATGCATAATGATTCAAATATATTTTTGAAAAAAATATATTAAAAAAACAAAATTAAAAGATTCTTTCTTTTTTGTAATATTTTTTCGCCTTTAAATAAAACTAAAATATTAACATAGTTTTTTAAACTTATTCCTGGAACTTAGAATTTCAAATTAACTTTAAAGTCATTTATCTCAGAATTATTAAAAATGAACTTGAACCCTTTTACTTCTAGACCCTTCTGTATAATTTTTATACCGTTCAGTTTTTAAAGTTTGCTTATTTTTACCTGTTGAACGAAATCATAATACTATTTTGTTTTTTTAACTTTTTTTCCCTGGATACAACCTATTGAATCTCTACCACATATTTTAAGAGACATGATGAAAGCAAACAAAACCCGGAATGTTGTAAGTTGTAAACTTATTATTTTAAATAATTGATACTAACGAATATTTTATTACTTTCAGAAGTCGGATCGCTACGTATAATTAATATTCACAATTTACCCAAGGAAAGGCTTAGCAAATATAAATTAACTTCTGAAGTAACAGTGTAGTATACCAATAAAAAGATTTAGCATTCACATTTTTTTATTATTTACCAAAAGAAATATTTATTATTAATGCTTTTATATACAATTATATACAAAACCATACTTTGTAAAAATACGATTTGAAATCCTATTTCAAGATGCAATTAATAAATCTTATTTTATTAATTTTTCAAGAATCGAAATTTTTATAGAGGTCGACTAAGTTGTCGGGAACATAGTACATAATATTATTTCGTCTTTGTTTTATACTTTGTGAAGGCGAGAAGTAGCGTCGGGTTAGCCAAGTATGCGTAAATTGTACAAATTAAGCATTTCCATGTGTATACGGTCATGAGGACGACTAATAAGTCAGAAAGCCTTGTTTACCGTTCATCTTTGCTTTATGCACATTTGTATGCATTTATATAAATACGATAATTGTAATCATACTTGCATATTGAATAAAATATTTGTGAAAATCGACGCCTTTTTATATATTATTCGTCTCTTGTCCTCTTTTTATTGGTTATTGGGTAAGTCATTTAAATTTTTAATTATTTTTGTAGTAAATATATAATTTTGTTTATTTTTGATAACAAATTTTAATTTAATCAGAAACGTGAATCGCCAAAGTAAAGTGTTTTAATTTCAATTGAACTGTCATATGACTGTTAAAATGTGCTACAAGTCTGGAGATATCCATCTGCATTCAAAATTAGTTGTTGTTAAATAGGCTATTCAAACCTAATCAAACGTGTCTACACTCTTAACACTTACTACACTAAAGTTTTGTATGTTTAAAAATCGTCTCTGAGCGTTTATTTCAATATCTGTTTAGTTCAATGTACCGAGTTTAATAAAGTTATCTTACTGTTAATTATGATAAACTTCTGATTTATTTATATAACTAATTATTGTCTTTAATCTTAGCTAATACAATATGTGAAATGTAGCGATTATTTCAATCTGCATATCACATTAAAGATAGATTTAATGCCACTATTCAGATGAAATGAAGTTCATACAGTCATTTACCAATCCTCACTTGCATGCAGAATAAGAATACAATATAATTGAAGCCTTTGTGTGATGTGTCCGAGAAGTTGTTAACCAAGCTGAGTAACGTATTTTTATATCGGCATTCAAATACTACTGTACGTGTTTTTTAGGTTCGCAGTGTCGATTTGGACCTGTTTAGAAACAGTTTTCTTTTTAAATAACGAAATGTTTTACCAATTTGAGTGACGTAACGGACCTAGATGATGATGATAATGATAATGATGAAGTGTTGGAATTTAAATTTATAGGTAATAATTATTTGAGTTCTGTACAAAAAGGTATACTAAATAGTAATATAATATAGACTATGATAATATCTGTGCAATGCAATAACTGCAATCCTACAATGCCATGAGTTTCTTGGTATCATACAATAAATGAAACTTTAGCAAAATTTTCAGATTTACACATATGCATATTGCATGAGGTATTTGTGAAAATCGACGCCTTTTTATATATTTTTTGTCTGTTGAATGCTTTTTATTGGTTATTGGGTAAGTAATTTAAATTTTTATTTTTTTAGAGTAATGTAATAATTTCGTTTATTTCAAGAAACAATGGTTTCCAAACTTGAAATATAATTGATGATATGAAACAAAAAACTGGAAGACAATAGCCATTTGATTGCTAATTATTGCTAAATATTAAAACTAAATTGTTTACTTTACATAAAAGTTTCCGAATAAAGTTTTCAATGGATTCCATGCCGAATTTTTCCTGCAGCCATTGGTTAGAGACGAACAATAGGGCCTTCATGGCTCGTCTTACTGCTATATTTTGCAACCGCTGGAGCTTGGCTATGTAAAATTCGGCTGCATAGTCCCAGACGGGTGTCGCGTACGTCATAATCGGTCTGATAACGGACTTAAGTAACATCAGGTCGTTCTTTGCGTCGAGTGAATTACCACGATTTAGAAGAGGGCCAAAAGCAAACATAGCTTTCCTTGCTTTGCATGTGACGTCTTTGATGTGGTGGCCTCACCGAAGTATTTTAATTTTAAAAAACGACCCCTTCAATAAAATAAGAATCGCGTATTTCTCTCGCTATGATTGATTGAATACGAATTTCTCAAATGTGATGGATAATCGAAACACCCAAATTTGTCCGGTTCAATGGAAATTCTTGATCAAATTTAATCGTTCGCAACGTGTGGTCGTTCAATTTCCACGATATTTCTGCAAAACCAGTTTTTCCATCTCGTGTTCTTACTGGTTTTTGGAATGATGATCCGTCCAGAAAATTCCGTTATAGCCTTCACCGCCCACTTTTGGGCATTGGCCTCTCTTTCTAGGGAGAAAGGTTTAAGCATTAAGACCTCACGGTTGCTAAGTCCGGGTTGGGGAATGCGGTCTAGGACACTTCGCCGTGGCCGTTTCGCCGTGGCCGTTTCGCCGTCGCCGTTTCGCCGTCGCCCATTTCGCCGTGGCCGTTTCGCCGTCGCCCATCTCGCCGTCGGTATTTCGTCGTTAAAGTATTTTTTAACTTTTCTTTTCACGATAAATTCCTTAAAAAATAGTGTTAAAAATGTTATGATTTATATTTAAAATTGTAAACGTATATATTGTAAGATTGTAAAAGTGATAGTATAAAGTATTTCAGAACGGTTTCCAGTCTTGCCTCCCGTTGTCCTTTGGTTGCTATAACTTGATTTATTTTACGAAATGAAATCACTTATAATAGTGTAGGTACTGAATGTGAATATACCAACGTAAAATTACCATATATCAATTACAGGTATTGGCGATGGAAATCTCGTTCCGTTCATGCGCGTCCGCAATTTTCACTTTTTTAAATTAAGCTTTTCGGTCCCGGTTTTAGCGGAAAACCTCTTTAGGGTCCTAGAGAGTAACTGTGCAAAATTTGGTTGGGATCGGTCGAACGGTCTAGGAGTCTATAAGGAACAAACACACACACACAACACACATACATCCATTATTTGTGGATGGAATTATTTATGAAGTCCAGGAAGGTTTAAAGGGTTTAATCGGGACCGAAAAGCTTAATTTAAAAAAGTGAAAAATTGCGGACGCGCATGAATGGAACGAGATTCCCATCGCCAATATCTGTAATTGATATATGGTAATTTTACGTTGGTATATTCACATTTAGTACCTACACTATTATAAGTGATTTCATTTCGTAAAATAAATCAATCTTTAGCAACGAGAAACAAGATTTCCGTCGAGAAGAAAACCCCAGGCGAAGTAGGATATCCGGAAAAATCAAAATCCTTCACACAAAGGCAAAGTATTTTAATTTTAGGGAGACCCGGGCGAAGCCGGGTATCCAGCCGACGCTTCTGAAAGCGTTTCTGAAACGCAGCAACGGGAAACAAGATTTCCGTCGAGAAGAAAACCCCAGGCGAAGTAGGATATCCGGAAAAATCAAAATCCTTCACACAAAGGCAAAGTATTTTAATTTTAGGAGACCCGGCTAACCCGGGTATCCAGCTAGTAAGGGATAAAATATTTTGGCAAAGCTGTATAGTTCATTATTTAGATAATTTCACTATTGTATTAAGATTACAACAACAAAAGTTTATAGAAATTTTATAAAATATTTTATTATGCTAATTTCCTCTTATTGTATAATAATATATTATTTAATGAGTGTATAATGTAGGCCAGCAGTGTAGCGTAAAGCATACACCGACCGACTTTAAAGCGGTAGACCATGGTTCGATTCCTAGTCGAGTCGGTTACACTGCTGTGATCAAAGGTCCAATATCAATCTGTAGACCATGGGGAAGGCAACGGAAACCACCCCATTAATTATATTCCCTAGTAATGTCAGCTTGGCTTCAGCTAAGTTGACTCCAACATCCGGATACGGATAGGCACCGAAAGAAGATAATGTAGGCCATATTACACGAGAATTGTTTACAACACGAGCGAACGCAGTGAGCGAGTGTTGTAATTATTCGAGTGTAATATGGCCCATTATACACGAATTGAATACTATACTTTATCTTCGACTGTTAAACAATAATTATTTTATCTACAACTGCATTATTTAATTATCTAAGTTTTATCGTGCTTATTAATTTTCAAATATCAAAGTTGCCATGGTTGTTAAGGAAACAAACTTAAATTAAAGTCAATGTGTAAACGTAAACGTGTTTTGTGCGTAAAATTTAATTTTGGTCGAGAATGTCTACAGAAGAGAGTGAAGATGATATGCAGTGTACTCCTCCAAATATTAAAAAGGCAGCAAAGGAAGCGTCTTTGAATTTGTTACCTGAAAAATCAAGGACAAATTACGAAATGGTTTACAATAGCTTCAATGAATGGCGGTTAAAGAATAAAACTTCCTCTTTTTCTGAAGATACTGTGCTTGTATACTTTAAGGAAATATGTGCAAAATATCAATAAACAGAAATTTCCAAGAGCCGTGGAATATGAATTCATATTCCACTAGTGTAATATGAACTAAATTATGTATCGATGGTTACGCATATAATAACACTATTGTTTAACAGTTGTAGATAAATAAATTTTATATTTAATTTTTAAATCGTAGAGGTTTCTTCTTGTTTAAATGTTATACTATATATCGTATAACAACTATTCTTCTATTTTCTTTTTAATATATGAACTTCGTCCAATTGTGTCTCAGGGCTTATTCGATTTTACTTCCATTTACATCTGCTTCTCGTATGCCTGTTAATTTATCTAGTTTTCCTATAAAAATGTTGTCCGATAAGATTTGAAATGGGTAATAATTAAAATAGTACTGTTGAAGTCGGAGATGTGGAAGATGCTGCATCTCGAGCGCTTTAGTTGCCTCCCGATCAGACTCAATCGGAATTGGTCGAAGAAAGTGTCTTAAGTTAGCAACCAAAGCGAGTCGAAGTGCAGGGAAGTACTAACAAGATGACGGTCTCGATAATACTATGTTTATTTAAATTGTTTACAAGGTTTATATACAAAAATACAAATGCTGATTTATATTGATAACATTTCATAAAGTATTGACCTATTAATTTTGATTAGTTTACTTGATATAGAATGTGCTATGTGCACTTTATTTATTAAAAATACAAAATTTTGCTTATATGTTACAATACTTTAAATAAATTATCTACAGGGTGTACTGGTTATGAAATAAAATTACAATTGTTTAATTGTAAGATTAAACAGTACAACTTACGAATACAACTAGCATTTTCATTTTATCTTCGATCACCGTTAGATGTGGCTTTACAGCCTCTATAAATATTTTTTCTCCTGATCATCCCAATTTGACGCCTTTTGCCTTTTCAATCTAAAGTAAAACAATCGTATTATTACTACATTGTAACATGAGTACATAAATTTTGCATAAATTACTGCATTATAATAATTTTTATATAATAACTTACCGACATAATTTTAGTTTTTTATATTATAAGTAATATATGAATTACGTTTGGGGCCCATTACATTTGACTTGTATGACTTGACTTGTTGACTTGAACGAGGGGTTAACGCAGGTAAAATACATGAAGTACGTGTAAAGTAGGTAAAATAGGATTTAAGACAAATGAAATTAAAAAATGGCTTCACAACAAAAAAGAAATTCAAGACAATCAATTACAAGAAGTGCTTTAAGTAAAACATTTTTTAAATCTTTATTTTTTCGAAAAATTCTAAAAAGAAACAGCATCAATCACAGCACTAATTAATAAACATCAATCCCCTTTCATTGCGAATTTTTAATTCAAAAAAGTCTAAATCTATTGTGCATTCTTTATTTTGGGTTGGACCTTTTTTGCTTTTGAATTATTTAAAAAATTATCTGGGGAGAGAAGACCTGTTAGCTCCCCCACAGAATGGCCAGAATGACGTATGTTTTAAATCTAGAATGTCTACGTGTAAATAATATTTATTTTGATAAAAATTATATTTCATCCTTTTGAAATTTTACTCACATGTTATTGTCTGTTCCAGGGATACGTATAACAATTTTCATTTCAATTGAAATAAAATGAGTATTATTACGACTGTTAAAATGTGCTATAAGTGCAAAGATATCCATTTATTCCAAACTAATCCAACATATCTACACTCGAACAATAATAATTGTTCTTTACTGCAACAACTGTAACAACTTTAGTGTAATTATTACACTAAAGTTTTGCGTGTTTAAAAATTGCTTCTGAGCGTTTATATAGAAATCTGTTCAGTTCGAATTGTCTTAAATTTTTATCAAAACAAAAATATTATTATATTATTAAAATATTACTATAATAAAGTATAGATTTTCTTTATTATTTTTTTGCTGTAGCGTTGAACTTATTGGAATGTAAACTTAATGTAACACCTTACTCTTACTCTACATTCAATATAACTGTTATTTTACGCTTTTTCTGTTACTTTTACTTACCACAAATAATAATAAAAATTAAGTCAATAAATGTAATATATTTATAAAAATATCTTTAGTTCATAAATTTTTTAAATGTTTCCTAAGATAAATATTAAAAATATTATCTATTAAATTTTTTTATAGTGTTTGGTCGGTGAAACAATTTTTTTAAAAGTTGTCATCGTTTAGATGGGTAAATTCGATTTTCTTTTCGCTGTACATTGGTTACCATATTTACTTTTACCACTATTAATAATTAATTAATAATTAATAATTTTTCTATTTTGATATATTCAAAGAATTCAAGCGAGCTGGCAGAAATCTGATTTTTACCATGACAAGAAGTTCGATAACTTCAACACCAAAAATTACGCATCATTCAAAATTTTGTAAATATAATTTTTGTTTTTTATTTCAAGTTCTTTTTTATAAAATTTTCAAAATAAAATTCTTTATTATTTGCGTTCATATCTGATTTGGCAGTATATAATGATAAACCTGTTGTATTACCTGTTGTATGTATTACTACAGCCAATAGTTGCGAGGTTAAGATTTTTTATGTTTGTTCTTATTATTGAATATCCAATTCAAACACTGTTTTTGTTTGTTGTACATCAATCGTACATTGAATATAATTAAAACTTTATGTTAATCAAACTTGATTTTTATTCACGTTGTGAGGACATTTAATCAATCTGTGCTCAATTAGTAACTGTATGAGTTGGAAGTGGCTCACGTAATTGGAAATAATTTCATCGCAGTTTTAAACAGTTCTATTCAGTTAATAAAGGACTGATCCTTCTGAAAAAAATTTTGTAAGTCTACTGGACAGCTCAATTCGTTAAACCCAATGTAAAGCTAACTAAATAAATAATTCAGTTAAAGTTTTAATTCATATTTTTTTTAATCAGTTCAGAAATTGACGCCGGGCATTAATAAAAGTCGACGTATGTTTTACATTTAACGCGACGGACAGACGGCTTGTTTTACAGGTAAGGATAAGGTACATTCGGTTCTACCAACGAAGCAAATTATTTTTATTTAATTTAATTACATATTCATAAAGGGGGTTAAATGGGGCAGTGAAGCGTAACCTAAAGCCTCTCCTGCTCAATTCCTACTCGCACCTCCAAGTTGGCGGCCCCTGGTAACCTGTGGAGGACTCTCAGAGATCGGAAAACCAACTCCGATGGATGAGGAGAATCTGCAGGGCTGAAGCGAGAGGGAGATATGTTCTTCGGGTTGGACGAGAGGCCAGCACCCTCTCACCGTAAAACAAGCAAATTCGCTAAAAAATCTCAGTAATAAGCCTCGGAAATCGGACGGATGCTCTAGTCGACGACAACAGAAACAAAAAAAAATGGATTACGGAATATGGAATTCCAGGGCATCAGGAACAAAAAAGAATAAATCATTTTCGAACTCATTCAGCGGAATCTAGATATAGCAGTTCTCTCGGAAACTAAAAAGAAAGGAAACGGTGAAGAAAAAATTAAAGATTTTTTACACTTATACTCTGGAGTGGAAAAAAGTGAAAGAGCGAAGGCGGGAATATTTATCATAATACACAAAAAAATGAAGAAATTTGTTAAATCTTGTGAACCAATAAATGAACGTATTATCCAAATGACGATCCTTATTAGGGGTAGAACTATAACCATTCTAGGGATTTACGCACCAAACGACGACGCTACAGTTCAAGCGAAAGAAAACTTTGAGGAAATCCTAAGAACCACCATGGAAAATATCTCAAATCATTATGAAATTATTATAGCCGGAGATTTAAATGGAGTGAGAAAACAAAGAAACAATAAAGTAATAGGTGTTCATGAAGAAGACAGAGTAAACGATAATGGCCAGCGATTGATAAACTTCTGTGAACAATACGATCTAAAGATTGCGAACACATTTTTTGCACATAAAGATATACACAAATTTACATGGTACCAACACACTAGGGGACTGAAATCAATTATTGACTATCTTATTACAAGGCAACAATCCGGAATAAAAATTCAGGACGTGAAGGTATACAGAGGTGCCGACTGCGGATCAGACCATTGTTTACTGATATCAAAAATATACATACCATTCATAGCCCCTTATACCGCGACAGATAAAACAGAAAAAGATATTGAAGTAAAAAACAAAAAAATTTAATATCGAAAGCTTCGAACACGACAGCACCAAATATTTGTTCAGAAGATGATTAGTAGAAAAATTAATCGGACAACAGAAGAAGAATACATACTGTCATGTTGGCAACTTAAAAACTAAGATAAATAACCTTAATAAAGAAAATAGCATCCTCGGATGAAAGCCAGTAGCTACGGTAGATAAAGTTGTAACCTCGGATGGAAATTTTGTGTAACGGGTTGATAATATTTGGCATGTAGCAGTTATAATAGGTTCATGGAATGCCATTAGAGCCATTTTAAATACAAAATTTCATTTCATAAGCTGTCGAGAGCAGTTAGCATTCTAAAATTAAATTTCATCCTACGGGTATCACAGATCAAAGTTGGAATTGTTTTGCATATCCAATAGCAGCGTCCACATTTCTTGGCACTTTTGCAAATGAATCCAAAATCCAAAAGATTCAAATAAGGCTAAAATGAGCAAAAAAAAATTTCATCCTTCGGAAAACCTAAAAGAGAGATTTAGGTCACATAAAAATTGTAATTGGATCATGAGGCATACCAAAAGATGCGTATTAATTTGTAGAACGATTTGCTATCCAAGTGAGGATGGTAGATGCAAAATTGAATCTTCTACATTGAAAATGTGAAATTGTAACCTGCAAATATGTCAGATTTTTAGATTTAGTAATAAAATTGTTAATAGGATAAGGATTTGAGTGAGATTAGTATTGAGGGATGAGGAATTAAAAACTAAGTGTTATGCAAGTGGTTAGGATAAACAAAGTGTGTGAAAATTAACATGAAGTGTAAAGAAAGAATTCGTACTTTGACGGACGATTGTAGAACGACCGGTGTAATTAGAATTTTTCTAATAATTTTGTGCGGGACGGCTTTGAAGACTTTAATTTTTGTGAAAGTTTCATGGACTTCCGTTTGATAAGATTACCCAGCCAATCACATTCGGGCATTTGTGGAAAAACCCATAATAAAAAGTTGGAATTTCCAATTTTATGTGCCTCGCGATGCGAAAAATACGTTTAGTCGACCCATTGCACTAGTCCAGTGAACACGTAAAAATTTTGCTCCTGGAAAATTAAAAAAATGAACGATAACCTATAAAATAATTTTGTCGACATGCAATGTACAATTATTAGTGACGCTATGGATATTTAATGTAACAAAAAGTGATTTTCAAGAAAGTGCATCGGAGAAAAAGAAAATAAAATAAAATTTTCATATTTACCTGCGTAAATGATACACAAAAACTACAACGTCCCGACGTTTTGGTACTGCAGAATATCAAAGAGGAGTCGATGACCTACTTAGAACAGCTGTGATGTTGCACCGGTTAGTTATTATAATTTAAACTCGAACCATAAAGATTGTTTTGCACCATTTAGATTTATTTAGCTTTAAGTAATTTAATTTCAAATGATCACTTGCATATTTTTAGTTTTAAGTCACAGAATACACTGTTCAAGCATCCACACCTACAGTATAATGCACCAACAAAGAATAAACTCATTGTAACTTTGGCTATGTTGGTGACATCTATAATCACTTGTAAATGTTAAATCTAATACAAAGTTGGTACAAAAAGGTCAAGAATTGTGGCAGTTTATTTAAAATTTCAAAACAAATTTATTCATTAACAGGACAAAGGTTTTATTCAAGATTGCAGCTCAAGCAGTAAAAGTAAGTACATCCCAGGTAACATTTTATCTACAATTTAGCTGTTTCATTATAAGTACAAGTTTATTTGTCTTACAAATTATAAATTATTATTTTACGCAAAGGCAATTCGAGGCAGATATTACAATACATATAACAACCTGTATATTACAATCTGCGCAGGAATCTCTAGGAACACAGAATCCTAGGATAAATAAACCCTATTGGTGAGACGAAGATATCGAAGAACAAATTAAATCAAAAAAGCAACTATATCAAAAGCTTCTTTAAAGGAACGATACAGAATCCAGAGAAGAATATAAACGAGCCAATAAAAAGGTGAAAAAACAAATCATAAATAAGAAAAACCTAAGCTGGACAAAAAATGCGATTACATTGAACAATATATAGGCGGCACTCGAAGCTCGGAATCATGGAAAACCATACGATCTGTAAGAACATCTAGTAAATCGGAGTTTAACTTGGGAGGTATCAGAGATAAGGAATGGGTGCAACACTTTGAAAATCTTCTGCAAGAAAAAAGACCAACATTCATAAAACAACAACTAGAGCAAGATATGTCACAGGTAGATCGAATACAGCTGGAATTGAAACGGGTACAGGAAGCAATAAAGGCGACTAAGCAAAAGAAGTCACCAGGACCAGAAGAATCTATCCGGAATTTCTAAGAAATGCGCCACAGAAGCTAATTGAAATGCTACGATCTCTATACGAAAGATGCTTAAATGGAGAGCGACTCCAAAAAAATAGAGAACATCATATATATCAACCATCCACAAAAAAGGTCCAAAAAACGACCCAAATAACTATAGAGGTATAGCAGTTATTCCAACAATAGGTATGATATACGCCAGAATTCAAAGAAATTTTCTGGAAGAAGATATCGAAAATGATCTACAGTTCACAACTTGTTTACAATAAAAATTGCCTTAGAAAAACAGATGCAGTGAAGTCGAGAAACTCCCTTGGCCCCCATTGACTTGGAAAAGGCATATGACAGCGTTCCAATATCACAGCTATGGAAGGAAAAGGAGAAGCCCAAAATAAGACCAACTTTAATTAGAGCTATTCAGGAATATTATAAAGAAAACTATGGCGCTGTAAAGGTTAGGAGCAGTGTTACAGAAATGTATCAAACAACCAAAGGGCTAAGACAGGGATGTCCGCTATCACCCACGCTATTTAAAATCTATCTAAACAAAATCCTACAAGGATGGATTAAAAAATGTGGAAATATAGGACTGCGAGTTGGAGACGACATCCTTTATACTCTTTTTTTTGCGGACGACCAGGTTGTAATAGCGGAAGATGAGCAAGATCTTAGTTATATGGTTAAAAAACTAAGTGAGGAATACTCGAAGGCCGGACTCAACATGAATTTAACAAAGTGTGAATATCTCAGCGTTGGAAGTACAGACTGCAATGACCTTCCACTGGACACAAATAAAATAAAAGGGGTATCTAAATGTAACCTGGGAGTCATACTGAATAAGGAGGGAAACAGTAGTGACAAAATAAAAGAACGAATAAACAAGGGCAGAAATGCAATAGAAGCACTGAATTCAATTCTTTGGGAAAAAAATATAAGAAAAACGACCAAAAAAAGGATCTACGAATCTATAGTACGAAGCGTGATGATGTACGGTGCGAAAGGTGGGATTTAAGTACAATCAATAAACGAAAATTGCTGGCCACAGAAATGGATTTCCTGAGACGAAGCCGTAGAAGATCTAGATTTGAAAGGATAAGAAACGAAATTATTAGAACAAGCATGAATATGGAGTGTGACATAGCGGAAGAAGTTGAAAAACGACAACTGACATGGTTCGGACATTCAAAGAGAATGGGAGAATATAAATGGCCACAGAAAGTATTGGAATGGATCCCGCCAGAGCGAAGGAAGAGAGGACGGCCTAGAAGAAGCTGGAGAGACGAATAGAACTCTCTCGTTTCGCTACAATGTATTTTCTTCTTCTTCGTCAGCTCTTTTCCACCCACTACTGGGCATTAGCCTCTTTCTTTAAGAGAAAGGTTTAAAGCGTTAAGACCCCAGGATTGCTTAGTCCGGGTTGAGGAATATGCCTGTAACCCTTTTGATTGTTGACGTTAGCAGTCATTAACTTAGAGGGACCGCCGGCTTTACGTGAGTTCCAAATCACGGCGACGGTTATACATAGAAAGAGAGCCAGAAAGAAAATTTTCCTTACTAGACTCCTCCCGGGATCAAACTGGGTGCCGTTGCATCAGTAGTTGATCGCTCTAAGTACTAGGCCAAGATCGTCTCACATACATTATATACAATATATAATATATTGTCTACAATACATTTTAACTATTTAATTACCAACTATTAGTTAACTAAACTATAGTTAAATTGTCAAAATAATCAATTAGATAACAACAAAACAAACAAATCAAACATTTAATTGATTATTTCGTGAATTTGACTATAAATAAGCTGGCTGTAATTTAAGAAATTGGGGTTAAATTAAACAATTAACCGAATGATTTTCATGAGCTTTCGGCAATGGATTATTAGTCAACATATATTTTATTAATTTAATTATTAAAACATCATGCCAGCATAATCCTAATCCTGAAAGTTCATGAAAAAAATCGTTTAATTCAGTTTAACTTATTAGTTTTTAAAATTTCAATTTAATATTAATTTACAGGTTAATAATCTATATTTTGTAATTTTTCATTTTTATTGCAGATTTGAAGTCATTACTAAAATCCATAGAAAATATGCCTGCGGTTGGTAACCGATTTGGCATAATAGCTGTCCTAACAGCGCTAGGAACCGTACGTAAGTAATCGAATCTTATATAGTATGTAGTAAGTGTACATAAATCTGCATCCTGACTGCCACGGTTTATGCTGAATTACAATGTCGGCTGGGAGAACCTGTATAAATTATTAATTTTATTAATTATTAATTTATAAATAATTATTATTATAAGTGCTTTAATTTCAGCTTAAAATTTGAACTTAATTTAATTATTTACACAATTCAACAAGACAAGTTTTATTGAAAAGAATATAATTGAGGCCAATGAAAATCTAACAAGTAGACACCTTTTTCATATTTTCTTTTCAATTTATAATTCAGATCGACTATGTTTTTTAATCTATGTCTTTTTAACTCTTTTTAATCTAAAAATATCCAAAATTATTTTAAAATTTTTCTACTTTCTCCAAATTCAAATAGTGTTGACAAAATTACAAGTTGGATTTTAAATAGTAATTAAATCATTTGGAACTTTGCGAAACTTTTATCTAATCGTTAAGAACCAGCACACGAAAAAAGGACTCCTTGGAGGACCGTAATAAAAACTTTTGTTGTTTTAACCTCAATTACGCAGGTAAAATGAATACATGTGGTGTGTGTTTTAGAATTCCCACAAGATATGAAGACTGCATCCAGTGCAAGATGAGGTGCAAACATATTTACCACATCGAATGTATTGGAATGACCCTGGAAACGCTGAACGAATTAAACCAAGGCGGAGAGTATCTCCAATGGAGCTGCCCTAGTTGCATAAATAAAAATACAACATCAACGTCACCCAAGAGCGATAAACAAGCAATACACATAGAGCAAGGTGATGAAATGGAGTCTAATCGACTAGTGACCACCGTGGCCACTGTACCATCGAATGAATCTAGTAACCTTAATCTAAAGGCACAACCACCACAAAAATCACCAGGGGCGCACTTGCCCCAACTTCAAGCGATCTGGCCGCCTCCAGTAACACTGTCAACTAATGATGGGTACAGAGTTGACACACCGCCCGCAGATCTTAACTGCTCGATTATGTCAACCCAACAAATTGTACAACCTAGACAAGACAACGAAGGATACTCAATTCATCAAAATAAAAAAAGAAGACGCAAAAGCAGCCCAGAACTAACAATACCTATAAAACAAGCAGTGATCTCTGATTATTATTGGTTAAGCACTCGTAGTCCAGTTGAAACACAAAATAGATTTGAACCCCTAACCGAAGAGGAAGGTGATGCACATAAAAGACAAGACCCACAAGATTCCGTATCGAAACCACCACCCATAACTATACATGGAGGGAAACATTGCCCACTACATAAACTTATTAAAGGTATAGCAAAGACGATTATACATTAAAGGTACTGGCAGACAATAAGGTCAAGTTACAGATACTTAAATCAGAGCATTTCAAACCAATCATTGCGGCCCTAGATGAAAAGAAAACCCAATATGTCACGTACAGACTCAAGGAGGAAAGAACCTTTCGGACAGTACTCAAGGGGCTACATCACTCAACAGCAAAGGACGAGATTATAGATAATTTGAAAATACTAGGACATGAAGTAACAAATGTGTGGAACATAAAACACAGAATAACCAAGGAGCCAACGTCAATGTTTTTTGTGGACCTCAAATCCAAGGAGAACAATAAGGAAATATATAAAATTGTAGAATTGGATAGGTCAATGGTAAAATTTGAACCTCCACATGCCAAACGCATCATACCACAATGCTTAAGATGCCAGGAATACGGACATACAAAAAACTACTGTCGAAAGACATATCGATGCGTTAAATGCGCAGGCAGTCACGAAACTGCAAAATGTGAACGAAAAGTAAAGGATGACAAGGTCAGGTGTGCAAACTGCGATAAAATCACCCAGCAAATTATCGAGGCTGCGTCGTCCACAAAGAGTTACAACAAAGACTCCACCCATCTCTTAGAAAAAAGCAAACAGAACAACCAAACGTAACTTTACCAAACCAACAACCACGGGATAATGCATGGGGTTATAGAGAGCCAGAAAATTATAATGCTGCCTTCCCACAACTCCCGGTTTCACAAGGAATGCCACAAATGCAAGCACATATTAATGACCCTCAACAAATCAATGCAGAACCAAGAAACCATACCTCTACTAAACAAAATAGTAACGACATCGATGAACTAAAAAACTTAATAAGAGAACTCATAGAGCAAAACAAGGAAAACGCCAGAAATATGAGCACAATGCTAAACCTCTTGACCCTCCTCGTCAGCAAAACTATAATGGAACAACAACACAAATATAAAATTGCTGTCTGGAACGCCAATGGGCTCAATCAACACTTACAAGAAGTAAAACATTTCTAAGTAATCAAGAAATAGACATAATGTTGATATCGGAAGCGCACATTACATACAAACACTACATAAAAATTCCCAAATACAAAGTCTATCACACCAAACACCCCACAGTCGGCAAAGCTCATGGTGGCACAGCGGTAATCATACGTGACAGCATTAAACATTATGAAACTAACAAATATGAAAAGGAATGGCTACAAGCCACCAGCGTAGTAATAGAAGACAAAACTGGAAAATACACTGTCTCTGCCATCTATTGTCCACCGAAATATAACAACAAAAACATCGATTTTGAACGTTTCTTCAACACACTAGGAAACCGATTCTTAGCTGGTGGCGATTATAATGCCAAAAATCGGCTGTGGGGTTCCAGACTGACATCGCCCAAGGGCAGAGAATTAGCTAAAGCCATGAAGGCGAATAATTTGGTGAGCATCACTACCGGAGAACCAACTTACTGGCCTTCTGACATGAATAAGTTACCTGATGTGATCGATTTTGTGTTGCAAAAGGTATCAACACCAAAACAGTCAAAGCGGAATCCTGCCTGGACCTCTCCTCTGATCATTCCCCAATAATTATTAGTATCTTTCACAAAATATTACAGAAAGAAAAACAACCATCGCTCACCAGTAGGAGAACTAAATGGAATTTGTTTAGGAGGAACTTGACAAGTCAATCACTCTAGACATTCCTTTAAAAACTGAAGAAGACATAGATAAAGCAGTTAACATGATAACAAACAATATCCAACAAGCCGCATGGGAAGCAACCCCGATACATACAATAAATATATTAAAGAAGAAACATCATACTCAATAAAACAGAAAATAGTTGAAAAGCGGTCATTACGCAAACGATGGCAAGAAACCAGACACCCGGAGGATAAATCTAGATTGAACAAAGCTGGCAGAGAGCTGAAAGAGATGATCACAGAAAATAAAACCAAGGCATTCAAGAATACTTGAAAACCTAAGCGCAACGGAAACAACTGACTACCCCTATGGAAAGCCACCAGAAAAATCAAAAACCACAACAATATATTCCGCCTATCAAGGATGAAAACAACAGATGGGCCAGAAATGACGGAGAAAAGCAAACGCTTTTGCTAAACATCTGGCGAACACATTTCAACCAAATCCTTCAACTAATATAGACAATGACAACGAAATCCAAGAATACTTAGGGCCCCTCTCCAGATGGATTTACCACCTAAAAGTTCAGAAAGGACGAAGTTGCAAGAATTATTAATAAAGAAATAAACCCAAATAAGGCACCGGGCTTCGACCTAATCACTGGTAGGATTCTGCAGGAAGTGGGTATCAAGTGCATCAAATATCTCACTCAGATATTCAACGCTATTATGAGAATCAAATATTTCCCAAGCCAATGGAAGGTCGCCCAAATAGTTATGATCCTCAAACCGGGCAAAAGAGCTGAGGATGTCAAATCATACAGGCCAATAAGCTTACTGCCAGTACTGGCCAAAGTTCTCGAGAAGCTTCTACTCCAAAGATTGCGACCCATCATAGAAGAACAAAAACTGATTCCTAATCATCAATTCGGATTTCGAAACAAGCACAGCACCGTCGAGCAAGTGCACAGAATAGTTAAAAGAATCAATAGGAATTTTGAAACAAAATGTTATTGCTCAGCGGCTTTCCTGGACATCAGCCAGGCCTTTGATAAGGTGTGGCATGGTGGATTGTTTTACAAACTCAAGAAAAGTCTTCCACACCACTACTATCAAATCCTGGAATCGTATCTAACACATAGACACTTCTTTGTTAAACACGGATCTGAACTGACTGAACTTTATCCAATTCAATCTGGAGTGCCGCAAGGAAGCATCCTGGGTCCTATCCTATACTTACTATACACGCTTGATCTCCCAACAACAGACTTTACTACAGTAGCCACATATGCAGATGACACGGCAATACTAGCATCCCATGAAGATCCGGTAACAGCATCTAAAACCTGCAAACAAACCTAAACATGATCCAGAACTGGCTTGAAAAGTGGCGCATCAAAGCTAACGAATCTAAATCGATACAAGTAACTTTCACCATGAGGAGAGATACATGTCCCCCCGTTGAATTGAACAACTGCAAATTACCACAGGCGACGGATGCTAAGTACCTCGGTATCCACCTCGATAGAAAACTCAACTGGCGTAAGCATATATTTAGTAAACGAAAACAGCTTGGAATAAAATTCAGCCAAATGTATTGGATCATGGGCCGTGGGTCACAACTCTCCTTGAGAATAAACTGTTGCTTTACAAGGCAATAATCAAGCCGATATGGACCTACGGCATCCAACTTTGGGGCTCAGCAGCTGAATCTAATCTGGAAATTCTCCAACGATTCCAAAACAAAGTGATACGGACGATCGCAGACGCACCGTGGTACGTACCTAACAAAGTCCTACAGCGTGATATACCTGTTGCTTCGGTTAGAGAGGAAGTCGGCAGGATTAGCGGGAATTATCGTGAGAGACTTACAGTGCACCGAATGTTCTTGCCAACGAGTTAATAGTTATCAGTGATGAGGTGCGCAGACTAAAAAGGTTTATACCTAGTGATCTCGTAAACAGATTCTGATTTTGGTTTAATCGAAGGAAACTTAAATGTCCACTGTTCGCGACTCGTATGTATCATACAAGAGAGTTAATTTGTTATATGCGGTGCTCACTGGAACACCGCATGCATGTCTAATTTTGTTTGTTTATTCACCTATTTATTTAAAAGAAGCTTATTATCATTTGATAGATTGCTGTATTCTAGGAGTTAATAAAAAAAAAAAAAAAATTTAATTAATTTTTCTACTTTCTCCAAATTCAAATTTTGGTGCCGCTATCTATTACAAGTTTTATTGTTTTATACACTAAACAAACAACTTTTTATTAGATAGATCTTAACTTTAGAATAATCAATACTTTAGACTCGGATTTATTTTTATCTTCCAATAACCATAATTTTAACAATAATTTTTCATCATGAACGACAATAATGTTATAGGGGTTTGTGTTCGCAGGAGTCTTACCGTCAAGTAAATACAATGACTTTCAAATTTTAGTATAAAACTAATAACTTCAATTTTATGTATTTAATTTTTAACTAATATCTCATTTACCGCGGATACATGCGGTCGTTAGTTCGAACTAAGTCAGCTCGACCTGGCTAGTCCTTACATGTGTACACTTAGATAAAGCGACCTAATCCGCTGGATCTACCTTAGTTAGATCAAGCTATATCATTGCTTTCAGTTTGAACTAAAAAACCATGTATACACCTGTGCAATAAAATTAAAAGCAAAATAAGTTTAGATCGAACTAAGGTTAGTTCGAACTAACGACCACATGTATCCGCGGTAATTGTTTATTACCCATTTAAATATTCATTCGTATCATTGTATGTTTAGTATCAAAGTACGTGGTGGTGTAAACATAAATCGATTGAGCAACGGGCAAGATTAATTCACCTTGCTATTTTTATACCTTAAGGCTTATACAAAGTGCTTAATTTTAATGTGTACAGCATTGCCACTACAAGGGGAGACCGACAACTTTCCCTCACTGAGTTGATTTATTTTCATTGTACGTGTAGGTCTTGTATTGGACTTCAACAAGTGTAAGTATAAGAGCACGCTTCTTTGCCAATTTTGAGAAAATTGAATTTGAATAATTATACTGCACAAAAATTAACGTAAATTTGGTAAGTTGTTAATTGAATTGCGTAAGATTGCAAAAAAAATTAAAACATTTATTGTTTACAGATTATTAGTAGGGTTTATTATAGCGCTTTGATTTTCTTGAGAACGATGATATAAATTATACTGGGGGTAATTTAAATTCAAATAAATATATAAAAACAAATTGGCAGACGCTGTATGCGATCCCAGTACCCTTCGCATAAGTTTTTAATTTTTTGCAATCTTACGCAATTCTATTAACAACTTACCAAATTTTTGTTAATTTTTATGCAGTTCAAGTAATATATAATTATTCAAATTCAATTTTCTCAAAATTGGCAAAGAAGCGTACCCTTATACTTACACCTGCTGAAGTCCAATACAAGACCTACACGCACAATGAAAATAAATCAATTCAGTGAGGGGAAGTTGCCGGTCTCCCCTTGTTAAATACATACTTACGATAAATCATTATACTATTTAATTTTTATAGTTGGTATAGCAGGAGGAGCTGCGACGACGGCAGTGAACATCAAAAATCTTGTGAACGGGAGAAGACGTCGACATACGGTGAGTTACAAACTTATTTATTTAAAGAATAGATACTTGAAAATAATTATTACTTTCAGAGGTTGGATCGCAACATATAATATCAAGAATTTACCCAAGAAAAAGCTTAGTATATGTGGAAATTTACTTCTGAAGTTATTATGCATTATCTAGTATATCTTATATCTATTATATAAAATTGAATGTTTGTTTGTTTGTTTGTTTGTTCGTCTTTTAATAACTCCTAAACCGTTCGACCGATCCCAACCAAATTTTGCACAGTTACTCTCTAGGACCCTAAAGAGGTTTTCCGCTAAAACCGGGACCGAAAAGCTTAATTTATAAAAAAAGTGAAAAATTGCGGACGAGCATGAATGGATTAACGAGATTCCCATCGCCAATACCTGTAATTGATATATGGTAATTTTACGTTGGTATATTCACATTCAGTACCTACACTATTATAAGTGATTTGAAATACTGGAGAAGAAAAGCTGTAGAGAAAATTGTAGAGTACAATATAAACCGTTCTGAAACACTCGACAATGGGAACACTAAAAATCATTCTGAAACGCTCTAGCAACGGGAAGCAAGATTTCCCTCGAGAAGAAAACCTAAGCGAAGCAGGATACTCGGACAAATCTAAATACTTCACACAAAGGCAAAGTATTTTAATTATAGGGAGACCCCTGGCGAAGCCGGGTATCCAGCTATTCAATCATTCAGACAAAGGCAGAGTTCCACTTTTTTAATGAGACCCCGGGCGAAGCCGGGTATCCAGCTAGTTATCAATAAAAAAATTTGGTGTTCAAATTTGTTTATTATTGTAACATAATGGTCACTCAAGTTATAGTTACATAACTTCTTGTGTAATAGTTGAGCATACTCTTAAAATTAACAAAAATATTATCTAAGCACGCAACGGTAGGTACTCAGCTGAAGTAGGTAAGCTAAGGTTTCCGGAAGCATTTAGCAATTCCATGTTGATTTTAATTGTAATTTTAATTTGATCGATTAAATTTTTTACACTACGGTTCGGGTTTCACGTTAATCTTAGGCTTTCAACATTGAAAATAAATTTTCAATCATTTGCAGATCATTTATTTTCTGAAGGTAAAAATAAATACAATTTATTGATATTAGCGATTTTGATTATTTGTAAACGTTTTGTTTAAATATTATGCTTAAAATCTTTCGTTAATTTCTATCAAAGAATGTAATTGACCTATGTATTTAGTAATAAAAATACACAGTATTTGATTTAATTTGAAAATTTTTTTAAACAATTTAAAAAATAGACAACATACTTCGGAAAAAAAAAACTATAAGGTAAGTTACAAAATAGTAAAAATAATGTTACTAATATATGTAATTTCAGAATTAGCAAAACATACCCCCCAATGATTCTGATAGATTTGCCTCAAAAAAGCTATAGCTGCATTGACAAAATCAGTAACATCAAAAGCAGTAGCAGCAAAATTTAGAATAGCGAGTCAAAGCCAGAAGGTAAATAAACAAATATTATTAGAAGAAACACTAGCTAAGCATTGATTACATTTTATTTTCTTTGGTAAATGATATTTTCGGACAGCACAACGTAATTACGCTTAATAATTATATTCTGGCGATTTGGCATGAATTTTGAGTTTAGTGCAGAAATAATTTGTTGCTCAAGAGATATGCCACTCATATGGGTTAGAGAGAAAGCGATTTTGATTTTTATATTAGTTCGAAACCCATGAAAGCTTTAGAAACGAACTAAATTTTTATTTAATAGAAGCCGACCATCTGGTAAATATACTTTTTTTGTTAAATTCGTCTCTCTAATCCAAACAACATTTTAGGCTCAATTTGGCTTCAATTGGAATTCGATTTGACTTCAATTTGATTTCAACCTGACTTCAATCCGATTTTGATATTTTTTGCGTCAAATGGAAATATAGCGCCTCTTTTTTATCCAGTTTCACGGAATCTGATCCTTTTTGGTTTAAAAACCATTTGTTGAGAAATTTTTTTTGGATTATCCTTGAACAATAATAATTGAATATTACCGAAACCTTTATGAAATTTTGGATGTCTTTGGAAGTAGTATCAGGTTGCAGAAAATCAACAACACTTACGATAAGGTCAGACGATTATTTGTTTAATTTTTTTGCGACACCGAATTCTTGCGCCAATTACACACCGAAGCGTCGTATACTGATCGAAATTAAATTACTAATCACCTACCAGAGCCATCAGTCAGATTTGTTTAATTTAAGAAGAGGCGTAACTTTGAGTTATTTTTTTTTTGAGTTTATATAAAATATCTTTTGTGTAAACAGGTATATAGCTATATACGCGTCGATAAATAATTATTTACATGATTAAATTTGTAGCACCGTTTATCTTCAACTTTTATAACTTCACAAATAAATTTGACTGTAAAAATTTGTTTAGTAAACTTTTGTAGTTTTTGCGTTTATTAAAAACTAGTCACTTTAGTAACTTACGTTTACTTAAAAACTTCTGGCGCCCTATATTATTCCTTTTTTCTTTAGAGTAACCCACGACTCGCTCTACGACATCATCTGAGCTGCCGTTCGCTATTTGGTGAAAGTCTTCGAGAATTAAAAACTCCTCGGGACGGTGCAAAGTGACACTAACTGAAATGGCGAATTCAACCTAAACCCTTAAAATAAAAATATTTACTAACTTATAACTATACTTGATTTTTGTTTCAAACAATGGAAATCTGATCTCTATGATTTATAGGAGTCCATTAATATGGTTTCTTGGAACCATCAGATCAACGATGCAAATTGCCTGTCTTTTATAATGTCAAATGAATTCACATAAGCTTTTCTGGTAGGACTGAATCGACAATGATTCCTGGTAAGTTACGTTATCTGCAAATAACAAATTATTTTTTTTAGTTGTTTCAGACTTTCCGGTTTTTCCTGAAAGCTGACTTTACTTAAATGATGATGATGGCAACTTAAAGAGATTTTAGCAAAATCGGTACTGAATTTGAAGATGATTTAGCACGTGCAGTGCGTTTGGTTTATGTAATTAGTGAGAAAAGGCACGAAAACATGGTGGTTTCACTGTAGCTGTGACTACCAGCATCAACTATAAGAACAGCGTTACAGGAACATTTTCCAATTCAGTTTCAGCATTCGTGGGGTTTTAATGCTAGAAACTTTTTCTAGAGAAATGGGTTCAAAGTTTGGGAGTGGATAGAAAGGTTAAAGAAGAAAATGAGTAAAAAGCTGGAAACTTATTTGTTTTATAGCAAAAAAGTAGCTAAAAATAAAGTGCATGTGTGAGGATGGCAAATCCTTCGGGTAATGCCAAAGCAAGGGATACGAACAAGCTACTTGCCTTTGTATTTTATGTAGGAGGCACAGCTTCGGCTAAATGTAGCATGCTACTGCTTTGGATATGTAATTATAAAGGACTTACGTCTAGATTTATCTACGACAAATCACGCCACTGAAAACTAATTTTAATTTAAAATTTTAAACTTTTTTTATTTTGTTTTGGCATCACTGATTTGCAATTTATTTCTAGAACGCATAATTTGCAAAAAAGTAGCTTAAACTTTTTTGACATTTTTGTTTGAATTGAAGAGGAGATAATTTATAAATCACTTGGTATGCGTGATTGAATTTTTAGTAATATTTCGACTTGTCACAAGATTTTAGAAGATACTGCTTGTCGCAGTTTTATTAAAATTATATAAAAAAATATATGTTTTATGAACTTTCAGCAATGACTTTTTGCTGTCATCAGATGTAATAACCAATCAGACAATAACAAAACAAACAAATCAAACATCTCATTGGTTATTTCGTCAATTTAACTATAAGTTAGCTAACTAATAGATAAACTATAGGTGAAAAACTCGGGCATAAATTGAAAAATTAACCGAATGTCTTTCATAAGCCTTCAGCAATAGATTTTTGCTGTCATCAGATGTTTTATTAATTTTTATTATTTTGGTTAATGTAACATCAGTTCACTGCAATAATTGTTCAATTTACCGTGTTAATTTTTAACAACGGCCATAGAAAAAATATTTGAAAAAAGTACGTAAATTACGTACTAAATAAATTAATAATACAAAGAAAATTAGTTTTCTCATTATATCCAATTTCAGAATTTAACATCGTGCCCGGAAGTGGTAGCCAAGGCTTCTTATCAACTCTTCTAGCGGGACCAATAGGTAATTAAACAAATCTTATACATAAATCAGGGGGTTTAAGGCTGGCAAGGATCGTTTGGGAGTATGCAGATGTCGAATATGCATACCCATCAAAACCAAATGAAATGTTCACTCTGCAACTTGAACAGCTCTGCCAGCAAATCCAACTTCCACGTCCCCGTCGTAACCCCTGGTAATACATGGAGTACTCGATACACCATGTAGCTAACGGAAGTGGGTGAAAGGCGAGTATCCGGCGCCTAAAAACTGGATCCTTTCGACTAAGGGAGTAAACCCTAACAGAAAATCTCGGCCCTCCAGATCGGGGGTTGGGTCGTCGGGCCAGCTCCTCGGCACCCAGAAAAACTAAATTAAATTGCTAAATTTACCAGTACAAGCCTCGGAACAGACAAGGATTTTAACAATAGACGACATAGGCAAAGAAAAAGGACTATGAATTTTGGAATTTGGAATATACAAGGACTAAGAAATAAACAGCAGGAAATCCAGATAGAATTAAAGAGAAATGTTGACATTGCCGTACTGTCAGAAACAAAGAAAAAGGGAAGGGTAGGAAATGTGGAAAGACCATATCCATAATAATAATAATAATAATAATCTTTATTAAGTTATAGTTAGCATTACAATAAATTCGGAATAATAAAATAACTTAAAAAGTGGAGATCAGCATGTGCTGGTTTTCATCTCAACTTATTGACACAGAAATTCTATATCACAGAATATCTACAGTGGTGTACCTAAAAGTGACAGAGCTAAACAAGGAGTGTCAATAGTGATCAAGAAAAGCTTAAGAAGACATATAAAATCATGGGTATTAATTAACGAAAGGCTCATTAAAGTAACTCTCCATATTCGAGGAAGAATATTTCATGTAATAGGGGTCTATGCTCCCAATGACGACGCTCCATCTTTACAGAAGGAAACATTCGAAGATTTGTTAAGAGAAACAATAGACGCAATACCCACATCCCAAGAAATTATTATGGCAGGTGATTTCAACGCAAGAGTGGGTAGAGAACAAAAGGATCAGGTGGTCGGACAACATGGCGAAGACACCCTGAATGATAATGGACAGCGGTTAAGAAACATATGTGAACAATATGAGTTGAAGATAACAAATACGTTCTTTCAGCACAAAAACATCCATAAATTTACATGGCATCGTGAAACCGGAGACCTTAAAACGATAATAGATTATATCATAGTAAGACAGAAACATAGATTTATTATCAAGGATGTAAGAGTAAAAAGAGGAGCTACATGTGGATCCGACCACTACCTTGTTGTGGCAAAAATATACCTTCCCTACGATAAAATAGAAAACAAAAACAACACCATACCAAAAACAGAGAATAAGAACAAAGAAATCAGATACAACCTGCGGTCACTAGAAGATAAAAGTACAAGATATCTATACCGAAGACGATTACAACAGAAATTAAATATAGCTAAAAGAACAGTAGAAGAAGAATATGAACATATTTGTGAAGCAATAAGTGCAGCGGCGAGAGAAGCGATTGGAGTATAACGCAGAAAAGAAACCATATTGGTGGGACACAGAATTGGAAGAAAAGATAAAAGAAAAGAAACGAGCATATCTAGTGTGGTTAGCAAAAAAAGATGCAAGAAGCGAAAGAAAATATAAACAACTTAATTTGGATGTAAAAAGAGAAGTCATTTTGAAGAAAAACCGACTGTGGATTCAGAAATGCCAGTACATAGATCAACAGATAGGTGGATCACGAAGCTCGGAGGCTTGGAAGCTAATTAAAACTATGCGAACAACGGAAAGCGATCGACTATCAGGAATGAGTATCCCTTGAGTGACTGGAAAAATATTTTAGTACTCTATTAACGGAAACCAGACCAAATGTTAGTAACGAACCAACAACTACCCAAAAGCACAAGAAATAGAAGTGACACTGAAACATATCGAGACCTCATGTAAAAATATGAAAACCGTAAATCGCCTGGACCAGGAGGTATTCCAGCGGAGTTACTAAAGTATGGACCCCGGAAACTGCACATGATGTTAAAACACCTCTTTCAACGATGCATAAATGGGGAAGATACGCCAAAGCAATGGAGAACATCAACTCTGACGCCAATCTTTAAAAAAGGTTGTAGACAAGACCCATCAAATTATAGAGGTATTTCAGTAATATGCTCCATTGGAAGACTGTATTCAAAAGTATTGAAAACATTCATTGAAGAGGAGATAGAGGGGAAAGAAGCTGAAGAACAAGCTGGCTTTCGAGCAGGTAGATCCACGGTAGATAATATTTTTACCTTGAAAATGATCGTCGAAAAAAAGACCCAACGGGCTCGAGATTCACATTTAGCCTTCATAGACGTAGAGAAGGCATATGACAACATCCCAATTAACAAACTGTGGAAAGCAATGGAACAATGTCGGATAAATAAAACGCTAATATGTGCTACAAAAAATTTATATGCGGAAAATACAGCAAGAATTAAAGCTCACAATATGGTATCGGAGGAATTTACAATTGACAAAGGCCTAAGACAGGGCTGTTGCCTCTCCCCAACCCTATTCAAAATATATTTAAATGAAGCACTTGAAAAGTGGCAAAAACAATGTAGGAATATGGGGATACAAATAAACGACGATACGCTGTTCACCCTTTATTTTGCGGATGATCAAGTAGTGATCGCAGAAGACGAAATTGATCTCAGCTACATGGTGCGAAAACTCAAGGAACAATATAACAATGCCGGCCTAAGTATAAACATGAAAAAAATCAGAGTACCTGAGCGTGGGTACAGAAGACATACAAGATTTGGATATGGAGGATGAGGCAATGAAGGGCACTAAAGCATTCACATACTTAGGAGTTATATTTGACAAAACGGGTAGCAGCGGTAAAGAGATCGAAAAAAGAATAAATAAGGGAAGATATGTTATACGAACTTTGAATAGTGTACTGTGGGACAAAGATATAAGAAAGGGTACGAAGAGAATGATATACAAATCTATAATAGAAAGTACAGTAACATACGGAGCGGAAGTATGGGATATTACAGCAAGAAATAAACAAAAACTTGGAGCAATGGAGATGGACTTCTGGCGTAGAAGCGCTGGCAAATCAAGACTCGATAGAGTGAGAAACGACGAGATCCGAAGAATTATGGAGGTACGATCGACTATAGTGGAAGAAATTGAACGAAAGCAGTTGATATGGTTCGGGCACGTCAATAGGATGCCTGAAGAGAGATGGCCAAAAAAGATGCTTATATGGATACCCCCTGAAAAGAGAAAAAGAGGTCGACCACGGATAAGCTGGAGAAAAGGAATCGACGAGGCAATGTCAGCTAGAGGTCTGGAAAAGGAACTTTGTCTGGACAGAGGAGAATGGAAGCTGGGGACGGAGAGACGGCGACAGCTGTAGAAATGATCCGTTATATATATAATTATACATAAATTAGTATCCTCATCGTGGGAATTTAATCATCGTGTATAATTTAAATCGTGGCAATTTATGGTGAAGAACGATTTTAGCCGGGAAAACTGCGTATAAATTACGGCGAGAGTTAATTAACTTTGATTTCGATTTTCAGAATTTTTTTGTTAATTATGAATATATGCTATATAGGAATAAAAAAAATTACAAACGGTTCACAAATTTTGGAAAACAGCAGTTTTAAAAATTAATTCAAATTGCAATTTTCTCATTGGCTCTTTTAAACTGCAACTTCGCCCATCAAAATTAAAATACGTTTTCGAGACACTAAAGATATCCGAAACTAGATTTTTAAACAAATTATGAAATGTGGGGGTTTAATTAACAGATAAAAAAATAAATTTTGTGGTTGGTTCACAAATTTCAGAGAAAACACACATTTAGGATGAATTCAAGATTTTCCGTGGTTGCTGTTGTCAAAACCCACTTTTCGCAGCATCCGCTTGGTTCCCTTCGCTTCGGCCGCTCCAAGCCGTTTTGAAAAACGCTTTAATAATTAAAAATATCCCCCTAGAACGATCCTACTCGAAAAGTGTGGATGTTGATCCGACAGATAGCAGGGAGCAAGTGGTAGTTCCTACCGCTTATTTTTTAAAGTTTGCTTATTTTTATTGATTATGTGTCTGTAGCTTATATATTTACAAAAAATCATAATAAAATTTTGTTTTTATAGCTGTAACAATAGTAAGTAGGAGGACGGCACGTAAAGCCAGGCAAGGACAAAAAGGAAGATAACGCCGGCATGCGGTGAGTTACAAATTTATTTAATTAAATAATAGATACTAACGAATATGTTATTACCTTCAGAGGTTGGATTGCTACATGTCATATTCAGAATCTACCCAAGGAAAGGCTTTGCAAATATAAATTAACTTTTGAAATTGAAGCGTGCGTTGGAACAAAGATCTATGTTACATTTTTAAAATTTTCCACAAACAGCAAAAAACGTCGTAATTGCAAAATTTTTGGATTTCAGTATTTTTAAACTTTGCTAATCGAATATCATATGTGTAGGGATGATGAAATTCTCGTAATATTATTCACTGCTAGTACCTAATTTGAAAAAATAGACAATCTTTTTCTTTACTTTTCTTAGTTAAATTATTATAAAAGTAAAAATATTAATAATTTTATTATTTAAATATATAAAAAAACTTATTTAGTAAAATAAGGAACGAGTAAAAAATATAATACTTATTTAAACAAAGCATTTAAACATCTTCACACTTAATATTATTAAAAAACTTTTTATATTCATCGTCGAGGTACTGGGTCATGTCCAATAGATTTGCTTTCTTATCTTTGCAAATTTTTAAAGGTGCATGATATAAAATAGGCAAATTATTTAAACAAGGAACATCAATATTTTTCCGTTGGTTCCCACGCTTCCTTTTAATAATCATATAATGTTCCCATGGGCGCATAATATTGTGTGAATTACGGATGCTTGCAACCATTGGATCATCGCAAGAAAGTTTTATCCACATTGCACCCGTGATTTTAGTGATCACTTTATTCATAATATTTTCTAATCCATCTATATTTTTGAAATCTTCTCGTTTCATAAATACTATTGAGAAAGGTCTATTTCCACAGGCTTCTGCTATTACATCTTTCCATTCTAGCGGTATCATTACTTTTGCTGTCTTCTTTACTCGTTCAATTTGGGCAAAATCTCGATCACAGAGTAGAAAACTGTGTCCTGAACATAGAAAGTTCTGATTCACTTCTGTAAAGTAACCCAATTGTATCAGATAAAAATATAAAGCTACAATCCTCCCCAGTTATTATTTTGGCCTACACACCTATCAGACCAAGCGATTAAATTACGTTTTTCACCATACTGGAGTTTTGTAAAATTTTCTACGATGTATTTCAAAACATATGAAGTAATGCAGTAGGTAATATGTTATTTCTGGATATTTTTCTTTGAAAAGACGATACATCTTCCATAAATTTAAATCCGGATTAATACATCCTTTTTCAGTTTTTGCTCATAAATAGTAACTTGATAGTTTCGGAAAACTAGATATATGCTGCTTAATTAAGTCCTTGACAGAGTCCTTAAGGGCATGAGGACTATTTTTATGTTTTCCTTCTTGATCCTTAGGAATGGTTATACCATCTTTAAGTTTAGCTTGCAAGGTTTGAATAGGGCGATATGTAATAGAAAATGTGTCGAGCAAAGTTTTCTTAAGGTGCGCGTTCACTTGTCCGCACCGCCCGCACCGCCCGCAACGCCGTCCTCAAGTTTTTAGTTGCTTTACATTGTTTTAAATGAAGATGCGTTCATTAGACCGCATACTCATCCACGGGCTGACGGAAATGCGGCCGCCTGTCTAGCAACGAATGCGGACGGCGTTGGGTGAGTACGTGACGTCATCAGGATATCCAATGCCAGAAAAGATAGCAAAACGCAACTTATCGCATTTTATGCGATATAAATAAATTATACCTATTCATGGATGACCACTTGCTAATTTCATTAGTGAAAAATTATGAAGAAATGTATAATTTAAAACATTGTGAATATGCAAATCAATAACGAATTCTAGATCATTAAACAAAGTATGAAATTCCCCAAAATATAGTATTTTTTTTAGATATAGTATATCAGGTACTATGTATCCAAAAACTTTTTTGGTTTTTATTCCTTGAATAAGCAGCTAATAATTGCTACTTTTATTTACTTTCGCTGTTAATTCCTTTGATGCGATTCTTTGGATGAGTACGTGATGTCATCAGGATATGCAACTTTACTTTCGCCGGCGCACAACATGTCTCGCCAAGCAGTAAAAGATGGCTATTAATTCGGTTGATGCGATTCGGACAAGTGGACGCACTCGATTTAAAAAGCAGAATTAGCCGGTGCGGGCGGTGCGGACGGTGCGGGCGGTGCGGACAAGTGAACGCGCACCTTTACACACCGTTTTGTCATTTATTTTATAGCTAATGCAAGCTTTCTAGAACAAGCATCGTTCTTTCCACATCTTCTACGGACAGGCTCAAATAACGAGATGCATTTTAGAAGATAAAGAGATTGCTCATCGTAACGTAATTTATAAAAATCTTCGCAAAGTTTAATTTTGTTATCAATCTTTAAATCATTACATCCAATTTTTGTGCAAGTCGAGAAGTAGAATTACAAACACGTTCCTGAAATAAAGTAATACTGCTAGAACGTATTGCTATGTTACATAGAATTTAAATTAATATAAAAATATGCAAACAATAATAACTAGTAGGAATAATATATCGTTGTTCCACTTACGTTTAGTAGCTTTTTTTCAGGAATAACTTTATTTCTTTTAGAAATATACATATTTTTTACCGGGATCCCTAAGGTTCTTACGTTTTACACATTTCCACTCAGAAACATTAATTTTTCCTTTTCGCGTTGCCTAAATCATTTTTATTGCACTTGGCGAAAAAATCACGTCAGGTTCGGACGCCATCACAGACAACATAGATCATTTTTCCCTGATAAGCAAATTTAAAATACCTCCTATGTGGCTTCTAAGTAAAAGATGACATCATTATAGATACCTACGCATTGCTAGTGGCTTATAGATCATTATTCCATATGTAACTCAATATAACCAAAAATGTAACATAGATCATTGTTCCAACGCACGCTTCAATTATAGTATAGTATAGTATATATAAATAAAAATTTAGCATTCACATTTTTTTATTATTTTGTCAAAAGAAGTATTTATTATTAATCTTTTATAAATACAACTTAAAATCCTAAATTCAAGATGACTCTTATTTTATAATTTTATGAAACGAAATTTTTATAAAGGTCGATTAAGTTGTCGGGAACATATCGTACATAATATTACTTTGTTTTAGTCCCATACTTCACGGAGGCGTCGGGTTAAGCAAGTGTGCATAAATTGTACAATTCAAGTATTTTCATGTGTATACTGTAGTAAGGACGACTAATGAGTAAGGAACGCTTGCTTACCGTTTATCATTGATTTATGTACATTTTAAAGCTTTTATATAACTGCAGTTCTGCAATTCCGTAAGTTTTGATATCATACAAATGAAACTTTAGCAAAATTTTTAGATATTAAATGAGGTATTTGTGAAAATATCGCCTTTTTATATATTTTTTGTCTCTCGCACGCTGTTTGTTGGTTATTGGGTAAGTCATTTACATTTTTAATTTTTTTTATAGTAAGTGGATAATTTTGTTTATTTCAAGAAATAGTAGTTTCCTAAATAGTTTCACATTTTGCTGAAATTTACACATGTGTTCGTATCTATTCTAGGAGGACGTACAACAAATTTCAATTTAATCAGGCACTGAGTGACTAGGGTGACGTTTGTTTTAAATCTAAAATGTCTACGTGTAAGTAATATTTATTTTGGTAAAAATTATATTTTATCTTTTTGAAATTTTATTTACATGTTATTGTCTGTTCTAGGGATACGTATAACAATTTTCATTTCATTTGAAAATAAATTAATATTATTACGACTGTTAAAATGTGCTATAAATCCGAAGATATCCATTTATACCAAACTAATCCAACATGTCTACACTCAAACAATAATTGTTCTTTACTGCAACAACTGTAACAACTTTAGTGTAATTATTACACTAAAGTTTTGCATGTTTAAAAATTGCCTCTGAGCGTTTATATAGAAATCTGTTTAGTTCGAATTGTCTTAAATTTTTATCAAAACAAAAATATTATTATATTATTAAAATATTACTATAATAAAGTATAGATTTTCTTTTACTTATCACAAATATTAATAAAAATTAAATCAATAAATGTAGGATATTTATAAAAATATCTTTAGTTCATAAATTTTTTAAATGTTTTCTAAGATAAATATTAAAAATATTATCTATTAAAATTTTTTATAGTGTTTAGTCGGTGAAACGATATTTTTGAAAGTTGTCATTATTTAGATGGGTAAATTCAATTTTCTTTTCGCTGTACATTGGTTACCTATATGTATATTTTTTTTTATTTATTTGTTAGCGTTATTTAATTCAAATGAATTAAATACTATTTTATTCCGACTATTAATTTTGGAGAAATGGGAAAAAATAAAGAGAGTAATGCAAGTAGCTCCTGAAAGAACAATAGGGCAAAAGAGGCGAAATAGGAATAAAGGATGGTACGATGAAGAATGTGAAAAAAGATAGAATTAAAAAAGAGTGCTGGAATAGAATGGCTGAGAACAGGAAACTCAAGAAATATGAAACAGGACAGAGAAAGAACGTTTTAGAATTTGCAAGCAGAAGAAAAACGCATGGATGAGAAAGAAAATTGAAAAAATCGAAAACAACAGCAACATGCACAACACCAGAAAGTTCTATTTGCAAGTAAAGGAACAAAAGAAACGTTATAAAGTTAAAACAAGAGTAATGTAGGACATTGATGGAACACTAGAATGCAGTGTTGAAAAGGTTAAAAAAGTATGGAAGACATACAGTGAGTAACAAAAGGTTTTGCCCACTCCATAAAATTACAACAAATGGCTCATTTATTGTTGATTTACTTAGTTATTTTGGGAAAAAACAATATTTTTTTAAAATTATATTAAAGAACCAACAATTATAATTACATAAAACACAAAAAATTAGATAAACATTGTTTATAATATTAAAATAATCGAGATTAATAATCGAGAATAAGTTGCAACTGAAGTGCAAGTAGAACAGGAAAGCATGCAAGTCTACAAACTATAGGTAGAATTTTTTAAAAATTTGGATAAAACGGGCGTTTGGCCAGAGAAAAATCTTTTATTAATAACGTTAATAGAATTAAACGTTTAAAATTTGCTTCAGAAAGAATCTACGTGGTGAAATGGCGTAATTTTTGTTGATGACAGCAAATTTAACTTGATAAATTCGGATGGGCGAGTAATGGTGTGGCGAAAACCTAACATGTAGTTAAGAAACGAAAATATGTGTGGGACAGTAAATCATGGGCTAGGAATGTTTTAGTTTAGGATGCCATTTCGGCTGTGGTAGGGGGAAGATTGATATTTATAGACGATATAATGGATTGGTACAAATATTTAGACAATCTGCAACAAAATTTTGCAAATTTTGCAAAATTTTGCGAACGCTCCACACAGCAAACTTCCTATTTGTTCATTTCATGATTCATACAACGAACTTCGCTTCACACAACGAAGTCGCTCCGTTATTACTCTTGTCCGTTATTTCCGGCAGATGTTAAAGAAAAGAGAAAAACAAACGATTTTGGACAGGTTTTTCATGAAACCATCGGCCAAAAAGCAGAAAATGGATGAAGATGTGCAAGATTCGGTAGACTCTACTTAGTCTGTCTTAAAATTAAAAAATTATGTTTTTAGATGTATGTATCTAAATAAAAATAATAACAAAAAATTTATCTTTTTTTATGTCATCTTAGCATATTTTATGCTACAGAACGAATTATTTTTTTTTTAACATGTATTTATATAGGAAAACGCGTTTCACATAACGAACTTTTCCTATTACGAACTTGCTTCTGGAACGAATTAAGTTCGTTGTGTGAGGCACCACTGTATACAATATATAATATATTGTCTACAATACATATTAACTATTTAATTCCCAACTATTATGCCCGGTTTCACAAAATTTAAACTGCAATTTCGGCTTAAATTTAGACTTAAATAGCATAGGCTTAAATAATATAATCGCAGTTTAAGCGTTTGTGAAACCGGGCATAAGTTAACTGAACTATAGTTAAATTGTCAAAATAATCAATCAGATGACAACAAAACAAACAAATCAAACATTTAATTGATTATTTCGTAAATTTGACTATAAATAAGCTGGCTGTAGTTTAAGAAATTGGAGTTAAATTGAACAATTAACTGAATGATTTTCATGAGCTTTCGGCAATGGATTATTAGTCATCATATGTTTTTTAATTTAATTATTAAAGCATCATGACAGCATAATCCTAATCCTGACAGTTCATGAAAAAAATCGTTTAATTCAATTTAATTTATTAATTTTTAAAATTTTAATTTAATATTAATTTACAGGTTAGTAATCTATATTTTGTAATTTTTCATTTTTATTGCAGATTTAGAGGCATTACTAAAAGACACAGAAAATAAGCTTGCAGCTGGTAACCGATTTGATTTTACGACTGCCCTAAAAGCAATAGAAACCTTAGGTAAGTAGTCGAATCTTATATTATATGTAGTAAGTATACATAAATCTGCATCTTGATTGCTACGGTTTATGCTGAATTGCAATGTCGGCTAGTTGGTATTTACTTAATCCTCTAATAATACTTAATCTCTTAAAAAAATCACCAACTAAAATGATACCAGTTTTGTTATACAACTTCCTCATTGTAGAATAGCAGTATCATGAATGGCAATGGCGTCATTGCCCGAACAATGATGTAAAAACTACATATGAAATTTTAAATGTCATTACACAAAATGCTTGATCATTGACGTTATTGGCGGGCATTGACGTCAATGGCCAACATAAGTGGGCATTGAAGTCATTGACCGGCCATTGACGTTAACAGCCGAATTGTCGCTATTGACCGTAACATATACATATTTACGGTAAATCATAACACTATTTAATTTTTATAGTTGGAACAACAACAACAATTTCGAAGACTATACAGGACACAATTAAGCATATAAAAGGAAGAAAACGTCGACATGCAGTGAGTTGCAAACCTTCTAATTTAAATTCTAAATTCTGACGAATAATTATTATTTTTAGTGGTTGGATCGCAACATGTAATATCCATAATCTATCCAAGAAAAACTTAGCAAACATAGAAATTTACTTCTAAAGTTATAATGTATTACCTATGTTATCAATAAAAGGGTTTAGGGTTGAAATTCGTTTATTATTTTGCCAAAAAATATATTTATTTTTAATGCTTTTATAATAATTATACAAAAAATATTTAAAAAAGTTTTGTATCAAAACGAACTAAAATCCAATTTCAAGTTACAATTAATTAAGAAATAAAAGTATTACTACATTATGAGTGGTTAATCAGTAATCTGTAATAGTATGAAGATTCGCAGTTCGCACAAGATCTCCTGTGTTGTTTGGTTTAATTTCAATAATTAATAATTGGTTGGAAATGAATGGACCGCTTTATATTTTGCCGGGGCTCGTTATCATTAAACCAGGAATGTACTGAAGTTAGAAGGATCACGATGGAGAAGGA
The DNA here is from genome assembly GCA_036346125.1 of Lycocerus yunnanus. NCBI lineage: Eukaryota > Metazoa > Arthropoda > Insecta > Coleoptera > Cantharidae > Lycocerus > Lycocerus yunnanus. The sequence continues at coordinate 354,056 of JARFIX010000085.1, forward strand.
TGTTTTTGTCGAAGAGAATGAAACTGTTTTGCTTGTTATTCACTGAAAAGATTCTGTGGGCATTTTACCATTCATTTTTAGCATCGGCTGTTTTGCTATGTCGACAAGCATTTTATTGTTGCAACGTAGCTTACTTTGGTTGTTTGCTTTTCCCTGTCAGGGTAAAAAGATGGACTGGAACAGGTCAAAGCCTTAATCCATGATGGGAATGATGATCATCATTATCATAACGTAGTTTGTATTAGTTTGCACGAACCAACTCAACACCGAAAGGCGCTTAAAGCTTAAATAATATTGTTGAATTATTTTCCTCGAAAATGGTACAAAAATCCATTGTCCATTTCTTATAGCAAAACCATCATTTTGTATTTATGTAATATATTTCTGTAAAATATGTTAATAGTGATATTTTAAAAGAACCAAACAAAAATTGTAAGTTAAACATTAAAATAAATAATAAAAACTAAAATAAATATTTTCAGATTACTATCCCTAACTGGAGTTGGAAGTCCTAAAAATAGACTTTTATAAGTACTTTCTAAAGAAGAAAAACTTAAACTCACATTAACCGCTACTGATCAGTCATATTAATTTGTAATGACTAAATAATGGATCAATGAGTAGGTAATATGAATTTTTTTACATGACTTTTCCAAATCGGTGTTATACTCCTCTGCTTTACTTCGAGCAATGATTGATAAAACTAATTGGAGAATTTAATAATAAATTTTATTTAATAATAAACATTTAAAATAAAAGAAAAGAATTGATTAATTCTTTTATTCTTTGTTTTATTTTGCTTATCCCCATTATTTACGTTTTAAGACGACCTCGATTAACGCTTTTTTGTTTAGCGCTGAACTTATTGCAACATATACCTTGGGTTAAGCCTAGGTCTTACTGCACATTCAGTAAAACTTTTATTTAAAAAAAGCATTAACTACCAACGCTAAAGCACCCAGTTTGAATCTGGACAGAAGCTGGCTTTGTTGTGGCCGTCTTTGTGCTTCGGAAGGCACGTGAAGCCGGTAGTTTTCCTATGTTAATGAACTGCCTTTACGAACAATAAAATAGGGTAACAGGCAGATCTGAGACCAGCCTGGCAAGCTACTTCAGATGTAAAACAGTGGCTTCGAACTTTTGCCGAACTTACTGTTAGGATATTACTGGACATTACAGGATATTACAGGACATATTGTTAAAAATTTAATTTTTATTTAAAAGTCGTAACTTAAAAAACTGCATGAAAACTTAACAAGAAAGTTTTGAAAAAATCATAGCTAAAACAACTGAATTAACAGTTGATAAAGGGGCTCAAATTGTTTTATTGGCATCGCAAACGGTAAGATAAAGAAATATTACAAATCAATTAAAATGTTCAAGATGTGCATTGCAAGCCGCACTCTCAGGCGACACTCTGAAAATGGTTTTTATGAAATTGTCCAAAATTGGGAAGAAAACGTGCCACAACCGCTAGAGAAGATCAGTTTTTGCGAGTGAATCATTAAAAAACCGTCGGAAAACAGCAAAAGAACTTAGGGCAGATTTAAAAGCGAATTAAAAGCGGTTACATTTCGCAAAAAATATAAAGATTGGAGAGTTGAAGATTGGTCCAAGTTGATTTGGTCAGATGAAAGCAATGTAGAGGTACGTATCTTATATTGTCTTTAATGCAGGAATTTTCATAATTCATTTTTATTTAAGAAACATTGACAATAAAATTATATCAATTATAACTTAAAATTTTTAGCAAATTTACCAAATTGCTTGTGAGAAGAAGAGGAGTAGGAGAAGCATACATTCGTGACTGTATAGCATCAACCGTCAAATTTGGTTGCGAAAGCATCATGGTTTGGGCTAGTATGTAGGTTAGGGGCGTATGGGAAGCAACAGTATGCGATGATGGAACAAGTTTCTCAACGTGTATTGAAACTTTAAATGGACATTAGAGACCTCCATTGTAAAACTTTTTGATGAAGATGATCTCGATTATATTTTCCAACAGAACAATGCACCGTGCTATCATCCAAAAGCAAATGCGCAGTGGTTTTGTGATAATTTTTGTTCATCTTTTCGCTTTATATTAATTTTTTGTAATAATAAATTAACTGCTAATTCCCGATTTTTTCATCTAGCTATCAGTTAGCTATCTTATAGTTAAATTGACGCAATAACTAATCAGATGACAACAAAACAAACAAATCAAACATCTGATTGGTTATTTTGTCCGTTTGACTAGAAGTTAGCTGACTATGGGTGAAGAAATCGAGCATAAATTGACCAGTTTATCGACTGTTTTCTGTTTGATATTAAGAAAACAGAGGGCACCACTACTAATGACAAAACGGTTTAAGCCCGGAAAAGTTAGTAGTCTTTTCCGGAGCCGTACTTGAATAAACTTACTAGTTCGACGATCCCATCCAACTGAGCTTTACAAGTAACCCTGTAATTAACAGAAACACAAAAAAACACAGTTATACAAGGAAATGTATAATGGTTAAGAAAACGGTACATGAGTGACCTATTGCCACTCTCATGATCTAAAATCAGTTAAAAATGTTGACGGTAGCGCTACGCAAAAAGTGACTGAAGATCCTAAATTTTAAAACGAAAATACTGTTAAATTTAGCTAACAAAAATATATTGACATTTGTCAATTATAAGTTTTTACAAATAAAAATTCAAACGGTTACGATAAATTACTATGTAGCAGAAGGCTTAACAAAAACAAAACTTAAGCAAACTAAAACTTATGAGTAATTCACACACATGTTGGCACTTTCATGATAACAAAAGAATATACTCACATGACCCTGACGATACAATACCAGGTGGTAACTTAGCTGGTAGAGCTCGAATTAGTTTACGGTAACTAATAAATATGTTGACTATAAATGGTGGAACCTCTTTGCCTAGTGGTGACGGTAGTTGGTAATTTCGACAAGAACTTCGAGGCTTACAAAAATGAGTTCGAGGATACATAAATTTCTCCATAAGGAGCGGCTTAGCGATAGATTGAAAAGATAACGGTATACGAACTCGTGGCTAGAAGGCATTCTTGGATGGACGAAACACTTCACATCACAAAGGATTCCCCAAATCATGATTCAACATTACTTGATTAAACGGTACTAAGGATGGTAAAATTTACTTTAACGTGTCAAAACACGGAGCGACTTGTCTTAAGGAAAGCTCGAAGCCAACTGACGTAAACGGCATTATTTTATTAAACGAAATTGAAGATGGTAAATTTACTTTAACGTGTCAAAACACGGAGTGACTTGGCTTAAGGATCAAGGCCCCACTGACGATGCATGCAAATGCACGTAAGGGGGGTTGTAATCGGAAAACGAAAAATGAGCGGCAAATCTAGTGAACTAGTCTGGGCTGCTTCGAACAAAACCGAACATAAAAGATAACTTCCAGACAGAGCGAAAGAATTTAATTACGGAATACAAACCTTGAATATAAAATAACAAATTGACTTGAAATTAAATGTATTAAACTAACTGGAGGCAAAATTAATTTACACTTGGCTAAAATTTTATAAAATAAAAGAATTTTATTACGGAAATAATTGAACAAATTTTGGGGTGGGCTAAAATTCGTAAATTCAAGTTACAAATTTTCATTACTTGAAACAACTGTCGACCGCTCGGGTTGGTCAATTTTGATCTCCAGCGAGTATGCTAGGCGTTAAAGTCGCCCTTCGCAATAAAGTGACCACCAATTACTTATGAAGTAGTCTAAGTATTGTTTTTGACTGATGCTGTAACCGGGGGTAGACTGTTTATATTGTGATTTGCCTTCAACTACCACACTTGTGGCTTTTAATCGTTCCTGGGGATGTTTAAGCAATTTGTTTATCATTTTAAGAACTATTCATCGTTGGCATCATCGGCATTTATCGTTGATATGATGTAGACGGTTATCATATTGATGTTTACATTCATAATTATGATGAACGTATTCAGAACTATGATGAACAACGTCATTAGTATATGATGTACTCGTTTATCGTATTAATGATTGCATTTATAAATATGATAATCAAACTTGATTGATGTTTTTGTACGTCATATTGATGATTTATTTTATCACCGCGATAAAAAGGAAGTGATGAAATAAAATATTTTGTATTGATGACCTATTCAGCATTTATAAAACTTGGTGGATGATTTTATAGGTCAGATTGATAAGTTCATCATTATTAAATTATGTGTAGTAAAATTGACGAAAAACCAATCAGACGACAACAAAACAAACAAATCAAACATCTGATTGATTATTTCATTAGTTTATTCTATAAGTTATAAGACAGCGTTTTTGTAGACAAAATCAAAGTACCGATAACATAAATGATCGTAATGCTTCCGACCCAGCACAGAATTCCATTTCACAGCAAATCCAAGCCCCAATAAGAGTTAATGATGGTGATCATTTGCATGATATGGAAGTAGAAAATGAAAATGTTCCTTCAGTCCTATGGAAAAGTAGAGAAATGTCTGGATTTAATTATGATGTCTCCATTGATTATGCAACCGATTCTCACGTTTCGATTGAAACCATGACTTCCAGCTGTAACTACTGTCGTGCATTAAAATGGGAAAAAGAAGCACCTGGCCTGTGTTGTTGTAGTGGAAAAGTTTTAGTCGATGACATTGTTGAACCGCCAGAACCATTAAAGAGTTTACTACTTGGCACTCACTATAATTCGGATAATTTCCTTAGAAATATACGAAAGTACAACTCCGCTTTTCAAATGACATCGTTTGGTGCCACCGAGATACGGCATGGAAATTTTATGCCTACGTTTAAAATTCAAGGCCAAGTTTACCATGCAGTTGGTTCCTTATTTCCAAAAATGCAAGAAGAACCCAAGAAGAAGACAAGATTTCTTTGAATCATCAAACAAATAAATTTGTTTGGTCCGAACAAACAATTTTTACCGTTTCCTTAACTTAAAATTCTCAAACTTTTCGCACAAATATTGCGTTATATTGGACTTTTGACTGCAAATATTTTTATTTTTAAACTTTTAACATTTTTACTGTTCACTTAAAAAATGTATGATTAAATATAATAATAGACCATACAGAGTGAATTTAAAATTATTCCCAACAGTGCGGCCTTTAGGCCGCACAACCTTAGTCAGCTAGTATTATATAATTGTAAACCAAAAAGGTAGCTGTATAGAAGCTAAGAACTGCGGTCATCCGAGTTCCACCTTGTTTAAAATGTCAAGTTAATAATTTTTTTTTTCTTTTATTTATTTATTTATTTATAATTTATTAATTAATTTGCAAGTTAATAATGTATATGTTTTAATATTTCATTTTTATTGCAGATATGCAGCAGCCATTAGGAAAACCATTACAAACTATGCATGGAAATGGTAGCCGATTTATCATTCCCCCTGTTCACATGCTGCCATGTAAGTAAACAAATCTTATGTAGATACATAAATCTGCATCCGCAATTTCACGGTTTATGCTGAATTGCAATGCCGGCCGAGAAAAATATGTATAAATTAAATTCGCATTTGCTTATGACTCTTCTGCTTAACAAAAGTAGCTACAATGGCGATACAACTGAAGTTTACATTAAGCAATTAATGTAAGGGGGCAGTTTTTGCCTGAAACATGCACGATCACCATATTAATGATTGTATTATTTATTATGATAAACAAAATCATTGATATGAAGTATTCGGTCATCTCATTGATGTTTGCATTCATAATTATGATGAACGTGTTCAGAAATATGGTAAACAGCACAATTATTTATACGATGTTTTTGTTTATCGTATAGATGTTTGCATTCATAAAAAATATGATAATCTAACTTGATCGATGTTTTTGTACGTCATTTTGATTATTTATTTTATCACCCCAATAAAAAGAAAGTGAAGAAATAAAATATTTTGTATTGATGACCCATTCATCATTTATAAAACTTGGTGGATGATTTTATAGGTCAGATTGATAAGTGTTTCATTACCATGATGACAATAAATTGATGAAATCAAATTCATTGTATTAATGAATCACCAAATTTAATCAATGATTGTGTACATCATTATTAAATTATGTGTAGTAAAATTGACAAAAGCACCAATCAGACGACAACAAAACAAACAAATCAAACATCTGATTGATTATTTCATTAGTTTATTCTATAAGTTAGCTGACTATTGTTGGAGAAATCGAAGGTAAATTAAACAATTACGCAATTTTTTTCGTGATCTTTGGGAAATGGATTATTGCTGTCATGATATTTATTATTTTTTATTATTTTGCTTGTCACTACATCTGTTGACAACAAAATCGTAATGAGATCTCATAAAATAAAAATCATTTAGTTGTTCAATTTAACCTATTACTTTTTAAAATGTCAAGTTAATAATTTATTTTTTTTTTCTTTTATTTATTTATTTATTTATAATTTATTAATTAATTTGCAAGTTAATAATGTATATGTTCTAATATTTCATTTTTATTGCAGCTTTGCCGCAGTCATTAGGAAACCAATTACAAACTATGCATGGAAATGGTAGCCGAGTTAGCTTATTGCTACATATGCTATATAGTAAGTAAACAAATCTTATGTAAATACTACATAAATCTGCATCCGAAATTTCACGGTTTATGCTGAATTGCAATGCCGGCCGAGATAAATATGTATAAATTAAATTCGCATTTGCTTATGACTCTTCCGCTTAACAAAAGTAGCTACAATGGCGATACAACTGAAGTTTACATTAAGCAATTAATGTAAGGGGGCAGTTTTTGCCTGAAACATGCACGATCACCATATTAATGATTGTATTATTATTTATTATGATGAACAAAATCATTGATATGAAGTATTCGGTCATCTCATTGATGTTTGCATTCATAATAAATTATGATGAACGTGTTCAGAAATATGGTAAACAGCACAATTATTTATACGATGTTTTGTTTATCGTATAGATGTTTGCATTCATAAATATGATAATCTAACTTGATCGATGTTTTTGTACGTCATTTTGATTATTTATTTTATCACCCCAATAAAAAGAAAGTGAAGAAATAAAATATTTTGTATTGATGACCCATTCATCATTTATAAAACTTGGTGGATGATTTTATAGGTCAGATTGATAAGTGTTTCATTACTATGATGACAATAAGATAATGAAATCAAATTCATTGTATTAATGAATCACCAAATTTAATCAATGATTGTGTACATCATTATTAAATTATGTGTAGTAAAATTGACAAAAAAACCAATCAGACGACAACAAAACAAACAAATCAAACATCTGATTGATTATTTCATTAGTTTATTCTATAAGTTAGCTGACTATTGCTGAAGAAATCGAAGATAAATTAAACAATTACTCAAATTTTTTTGTGATCTTTGGGAAATGGATTATTGCTGTCATGTTATTTATTATTACTCTCCCATTTACGTAGTAAAAGAAAGTATTGTAATCGAGTAAAAAAAAAGTTTTGAGTTGGCCTTTTTCCCATGGTCTAAGAGTCTACAGAAGTCGTTTAAGACATTTTTTTATTATTTTGCTTGTTACTACATCTGTTGACAACAAAATCGTAATGAAATCTCATAAAATAAAAATCATTTAGTTGTTCAATTTAACCTATTAGCTTTTAAAATGTCAAGTTAATAATTAATTTTTTTTTTATTTATTTATTTATTTATAATTTATTAATTAATTTGCAAGTTAATAATGTATATGTTTTAATATTTCATTTTTATTGCAGATATGCCGCTGCAATTAGAAAATCCATTACAAGCTATGCATGGAAATGGTAGCCTATTTGACTCACCCCAATTTCAAAAGGTGCTACAAAGTAAGTAAACAAATCTTATGTAGATACTACATAAATTTGCATCCGCAATTTCACGGTTTATGGTGAATTGCAATGCCGGCCGAGAGAAATATGTATAAATTAAATTCGCATTTGCTTATGACTCTTCCGCTGAACAAAATTAGCTACAATGGCGATACAACTGAAGTTTACATTAAGCAATTAATGTAAGGGGGCAGTTTTTGCCTGAAACATGCACGATCACCATATTAATGATTTTATTATTTATTACGATGAACAAAATCATTGATATGAAGTATTCGGTCATCTCATTGATGTTTGCATTCATAATTATGATGAACGTGTTCAGAAATATGGTATACAGCATAATTATTTATACGATGTTTTTGTTTATCGTATAGATGTTTGCATTCATAAATATGATAATCTAACTTGATCGATGTTTTTGTACATCATATTGTTTATTTATTTTATCACCGCAATAAAAAGAAAGTGAAAAAATATTTAATATTTTTTCAATATTATAATAATTCAATATTTTGTATTGATGACCCATTCATCATTTATAAAACTTGGTGGATGATTTTATAGGTCAGATTGATAAGTGTTTCATTACCATGATGACAATAAATTGATGAAATTAAATTCATTGTATTAATGAATCATCAAATTTAATCAATGATTGTGTACATCATTATTAAATTATGTGTAGTAAAATTGACAAAAGCACCAATCAGACGACAACAAAACAAACAAATCAAACATCTGATTGATTATTTCATTAGTTTATTCTATAAGTTAGCTGACTATTGCTGAAGAAATCAAAGATAAATTAAACAATTGCGCAAATTTTTTTGTGATCTTTGGGAAATGGATTATTGCTGTCATGTTATTTATTATTACTCTCCCATTTACGTAGTAAAAGAAAGTATTGTAATCGAGTAAAAAAAAAGTTTTGAGTTAGCCTTTTTCCCATGGTCTAAGAGTCCACAGATGTCGTTTAAGACATTTTTTTTATTATTTTGCTTGTTACTACATCTGTTGACAACAAAATCGTAATGAAATCTCATAAAATAAAAATCATTTATTTGTTCATTTTAACCTATTAGTTTTTAAAATGTCAAGTTAATAATTAATTAATTAATTTTTTTTTATTTATTTATTTATTTATAATTTATTAATTAATTTGCAAGTTAATAATGTATACCTATGTTTTAATATTTCATTTTTATTGCAGGTTACAAGCAAAAACAAGCTATGGAAAAACAAGCAATGGAAAAACAAGCAATAACAAACCATGGAAATGGTAGCCGATTTAACTTTCCCCTTCTTCCAAAACTGCTACCATGTAAGTAAACAAATCTTATGTAGATACATAAATCTGCATCCGCAATTTCACGGTTTATGGTGAATTGCAATGCCGGCCGAGAGAAATATGTATAAATTAAATTCGCATTTGCTTATGACCCTTCCACTTGATAAAAGTGGCTACAATGGCGATGCAACTGAAGTTTACATTAAGCAATTAATATAAGGGGCCAGTTTTTGCCTGAAACGTACACGATCACCATATTAATAATTGTATTATTTATTATGATGAACAACATCATTGACATGAAGTATTCGGTCATCTCATTGATGTTTGCATTCATAATTATGATGAACGTGTTCAGAAATATGGTAAACAACATATTTATTTATACGATGTTCTTGTTTATCGCATTGATCTTTGCATTCATAAATGTGATCATCAAACTTGATTGATGTTTTTGTACGTAATGAATTGTCATTATCAACAATATAAAATAGAGCAACAGGCAGATCTGAGGTCGGCCTAGCAATCAATTTTAGATGTAAAAAAAATAATAAGCTCAGCGTACTAACAGTGGCTTTGGAACTTCGCCGATGTTACTGTTGGATATTACGGGATCTAGTCCTAAATTATGAAGAAGAAGAAGAAGAAATTGATGATAGTTTCATCACCACAATAAATAAATTGCTGAAATCAAATTCTTTGTTTTGATGAACCATTCATCATTCATAAAATTTGATCGATGATTTTATAGATCAAATTGTTAATTGTTTCATCACCATGATAAAAATAATGAACGGCAACATCAACTGTTCTACGAGTACAACCCTTGTCATTTTATATAATTTGTTAAGATATTTATAAACTTCTTGGATCCACAACCGCAGATCGATATTGGACTTTTTGATCACAGCAGTGTATCTAACGCGAGCAAGGTTTGAACCGCGACTTACCGCGTCGTAGTCAACCCGTGTATGCTTCGCGCTATACTGCTGGTTATTTATCAGCTGGTGAGTTTTTATTTTTATTACATAAAGGGCCAATTGCGTTGGTAGTTTTGAACTTCCATTCATTAAATCACACATTGGTGATCAATACGCTCTGGATCATTTATTTTGTTTCACTGAAGTTGTTGCCTATCGTTATTTTGCAATTTCTTATTCGTACCTGCAGAGCTTCTACGATTTCGCTTTTGTTAAATAAACGTTTTGGTTTTAATCATTTGAGTTTTATTTACTCTTCACTTTTAAAGAAGCGAAAGGACAACATAAGCGTTACGAACTCAGACCTTAGCTTCGGCCAACAGCCAAGCTAGTTCTAAACGAACACCAGGGTATAAACACGTAATTTATAAATTTGTGTTATTGCGAGCGGAGGTAATTTTAAATTACCATTTTTTTTATTTTATGTATTTTTTTACATTTTTACATTTTATTTTAGTAACTCCGTTATTTAATACCACTACGCTTAATAAAAAAGGAAGAAAACGTCGACATGCAGTGAGTTATAATCCTTTTAATTTAAATTCTAAATTCTGACAAATAATTATTATTTTTAGTGGTTGGATCACAACATGTAATATCCAGAATCTACCCAAGAAAAAGCTTAGCAAATATAGAAATTTACTTCCGAAGTTATAATGTATTACCTATATTATCAATAAAAGGGTTTAGGGTTGAAATTTGTTTATTATTTTGCCAAAAAATATATTTATTTTTAATGCTTTTATAATAATTATACAAAAAATATTTAAAAAAAAGTTTTGTATCAAAACGAACTGAAATCTAATTCCAAGTTACAATAAGAAATAGAAGTATTACTTTATTATGAGTAGTTAATACGTAAGTAATCAGAAATAGTATGGAGATTCGACGTTCGCACGAGTTGTCCTGTGTTGTTTGGTTTAATTTTAATTAATAATTTGTTGGAAATTATTGGATCGCTTTATATTTTGCCGGCGCTCGGTATCATTGAACCAGGAATGTACTGAAGTTAGAAGCATGACGATGACGATGGATGTTTTTGACGAGATGAAAACGGTTTTGCTTGTTATTCACTGACAAGATTCTATTGGCATTTTGCCATTCATTTTTACCATCGGCAGTTTTATGTTGCAGCGTAGCTTACTTTGGTTGTTTGCTTTTCCCTGTTAGGGTAAAAAGATGGGCTAGAACAGGCCAAAGACTTAATCCATGATGGGAATGATGGTGATCATGATGATAATATTGTTACGATTAGTTTGCAGGAACCAACTCAATACCGAAAAAGAACCAAAGAAAATTGCCAACTCAAAAAGCGAGTTGGAACAGTTTCAAAGCAGTCGTTTCTGGATTTTTAGGAAATACCAAAGCCGAAAACTACAAAAAGCTAGTTGAAAATATGCTAAAAAATTTTAAGGCCATGGGTTGCAGGATGTCATTAAAAGTACATATGCTGCATGCTCATTTAGATAAATTCAAAAACAACATGGGAGCGTATTCAGAAGAGCAAGGAGAACGTTTTCACCAGGACATTATGAGCTTCGAACAACGTTATCAAGGCCAATACAATGAAAACATGATGGGAGACTATATTTGGGGTTTATTGAGAGATGGTGCCTATGAACATAAAAGAAAAAGTAAAAGTGTGCATTTTTAAATTATTTTCAACTTTTTGTAAGCTATTTTGATAGTAAAACTTAATAAAAATAATAAAAATGTTTATTTAAATGATTTCATTTTCAATTAAAAATTAAAACCACAAATTTTGAAAAATATCGTTCAATCAGTTTCCTAAATACAAAAGCAAACTTTTTTATGCCATATATTTTTTTCGTCTAATTACGACCTAAAGAATTGAAATTTAATGCTTTAAAGTCAAAGTCAAATTTTGTGTTGACCCGTGTATCAATAAGAATTTTAAAAAATAAATATAAGTTTACATTTTCAATTCCTTTTACTTCTACTTATTTATTTGCATAATGTTGATCTGAATCTGTTCAATATCAAGGAATTTCATTAATAAACTACATACTATATATGTATATATTGCAATGAAGACTCACTTTTGAAGTTATATGTAGGTGGGTCTGCTTATTGCCATTTCCAAGGTATGTAGAAGCAGGCGAATCATCTCCAGCTCTTTAGGTTTTTATCCATCAGCAAATTCAGTTATAGATTTTTTCTGACCTCTGCAATTTGGTATTGAATTGTCACATTAGAAGCCCTCCTATTCGACATGGCTCCAGGTTTTTAGCAATTCACGCATTAAACATTGCTTTCTGTTTTAAAATATTTTTGGTTCAATATTTAAAATTTTAAATGAACCATTTTAAATTAATAAGTTAATTTAAATTTTTTAAAAAAATATACTTTTGGTTTAATTTTTTTACCTTAACCCAAATGTATTTAACCATGTTTTTGTTAAAAATTTAAAATTAAATTTAATAATTTTCTATAAAATTAAATTAAAATTATTTTCAAAATAGATACTTTCTTTGGGTTTATTATTAATAATTAAAAAAGTAAACTTACTATTTAATTTTTTTCTATTTTGTTGGGCCTAAACCAATAACGGGATTTTGTTCAAATACTGTATTTTTAATAAGGCAAAATCTTTAATATTTTAAATGTCAAAATTTAAAATAATTCTATAAATTTAAAAAGGAAAATTCTTTTCCAGCACTAGTAGATCCCCTTTAGTGATGCATTATCGAGAAATAATATTAATAATTTTAAAATGTCCAAACTTTTACTATTTTGCACTGTTATGTGTTTGTTGGAATTGTGTTGGTCTAAATCTATTCAACTCGAAGGTGTTTTGTTACATTATTTATTATTAATAAGCGACTTGCAATATCTTTAATATTAACTGTCTGAAATTTTAGATAGACCTGGATATTGCATAAATTGAAGGTATTTACATAAAGGAAGGCGAAGATTCTCCATCTCCTTTAGGCACTTGTGATCGAGTCCACTGCACTGATGGAAAAACGGGAGCAATTACAGCCGTGATGTAAAATAAAATTAATTTTTGTTCAACTTAATTCAACAATAATATTATTATTTTTAGATGTCCCCTCTTTCAACCAAGGCCTGGGTGCTCCGTTGGAGATCACGATTACACGAAATTATATCCTGATTGTTGTCCTAAAGAAATTTGTTAAAATAAATTTGTAATAAACGTTTCTTCTTTCGCAAAAAAATTTTTCTTTATTAAATACCTCAGTTATGAAAATTTCTATTTTTTTTATGTCTCTGCAATTTTACTAGAAAGCGAAAAAGAAAAAATATGCAAAACATTAAATTTTTTACATTTAATTTGACAAGACCCTTTTTGCATTTTGAAGTTAAGGGTTTTCTGTACTGCTCGAATAAATAGTGGACTTTCAGTGTTTTTTCTACGAGTTCTGAAAGTTTAGAGGTGTCGTAGGTAGTATGAGAATAGTGTTTCTGAAAAAGAATATTTACTGTCGGAATATAATATGAGGTTATGCTTGGATTTCTCGGGCAGTTACATAAGTCTCTTACCAACTATCCAATTTCTACGTTTAGAACATTGGTAAATATCATGGAATACATGAACACAATAAAAATGAAAAAATATTTTCTATTTTTCAATTCGTTTTCAAAATTTCGCTTATTGTAAGTTACAACAATTTCGTTATCAAAATTTCTTGTTATTGTTTGTAAATCACGATAAATTATTGTAATTAATTATTAATTTAATATTATGTAGTACTAACAATTAAATAATATGAAAAATATTTGAAAGACTGTTCTACACAAATAACCAATATTTAAATTAACTTCGGAGTTGAATTAATAGAATAGGGGGAAATGCTGCTTGCTGTCCTCAAATTGAATATTATCAAAATATATTTTATCTTAAATTTTTTTAAACCTTCTATATAATAAATAAAAAATTATAGTATTGTAATCAGTAGTATTTGTGCAGATATAAAAGAAGTGTTAAATATTGTCAAATGTAGAACAACGGCTAGTTTCAGCAGCATATTACTACCATGTTTATATATAAATTAATATAAAAATAAGTAACTTTTGAATCAATATTATACATTCTACCCTCGCATACCCACGATTTGAATACATTTATAAAATTAATGCTTGATATTACTAAATTCATAATTATATCGAGGTCATTAAAAATAATGATGGTAAAGTAAAGGAATTCAAAAATTTTAAAGTTAACTTTTAATAAATACATCGTTTCAGTTTGTATTATTATGTTACATTTATTGTAATTCAAAGCTTGTCAAATTTTGATTAATTTTTTTTATCACTAAAACTTGGAAAAACTAGTTTTTGCAGCATAACTTCCTCTTTTTTTCACAATAATCGTTTGGTTCATCATATTCGATTAAAATTCGTTTCCATTAATTAGAATTTTTTAATAACCTATTAATTAGCTTATTTGTCTTTTCCATACTTGGTCAGTCCTCGCAGTTCTGTGTTTTTCTAAAATTAATGCTTGATATGACTAAATTCATAATTATATCGAGGTCATTAAAAACTAATGATGGTAAAGTATATAAAGGAATTCAAAAAAATTTTAAAGTTAACTTTTAATAAATACATCGTTTCAGTTTGTATTATTATGTTACATTTATTGTAATTCAAAGCTTGTCAAATTTTGATTAATTTTTTTTATCACTAAAACTTGGAAAAACTAGTTTTTGCAGCATAACTTCCTCTTTTTTTCACAATAATCGTTTGGTTCATCATATTCAATTAAAATTCGTTTCCATTAATTAGAATTTTTTAATAACCTATTAATTAGCTTATTTGTCTTTTCCATACTTGGTCACTCCTCGCAGTTCTGTGTTTTTTCTACCATTAAGTTACTATCGATGTACATTCTGCGGTTTTCCAGTTTACCTTTTCTTCTCATTATTATTATCATTTCTTGCTTCTTTATCCGCCACTATATTATTTGCATTTTAGTACTTAATCTCCAAATGTTAACAAATTATAATCTTTTGCATGATCTTATCTTGTCTTATTTATCTTATCTTTTTTATAAAAAATATAAATAATATGTAGTATATAAAAACTTTCAATCGTGTTGTATTATGGTAATTTTTATAGTTCAAATATTAAAAATTAACAAATCTCTTAGAACAATAAATTAAACGATTTTTTTAATTTTACTTTAAAAATAATTTTGCTATTTTTTTATTTAAAAACGAATTTCAGAGATTAATAATTTTATAGAAATTATATATGTTATTAACCTTTGAAATTAATATTTGATTCAAATTTTTTTAAATTATAAGGTTAAATTAACCTTATATTCATTTCATTTCATTTAACCTTATAATTTTAAAAAATTTAAATCAAATAATAATTTTATATAATAATAATTTAAATATTCGATTTTTATTGCAGATTTCAAGCAATTAGTTAGAGCCATAGAAACCATATTTACCAATGGTACTTTACAAATTAATAAAAAAAATATTAATTCAGCAATATTAAATTTATTAATTTCATTTCAGAATATCAAAAAATGGTGGTAGCCGATCCGGCTTTAGTATAGCTCCGACAGCAGCAATGAAAGCAATAACAACAGCAGCAATAGCAGCAAAACCAATTAGCAGGGGTAGCAGCAACATGTAATTAAACATAACATGCTTGTCATGTCTTACACATAAATCTGTATTACCATTGCAGCAGTTTATGCTGAATGGCAATGCCGGCCAGGACAACTACATATAAATTAATTTTTCACATTTGTTAAGGGCTTTCATGCTCAACAAAAGTGGTTACAATGAGGATGCAACTTAAGTTTATAATACTAAACAATTATCATTTTGATTGCAGCGGTAGGAAGTGCTTGATGCAAAAAATTAACTTAAATTAATTTAATTTAGTTAAAATCATTTTTTGGTGCAATTGATTTTGCGGTGGTCTTATTGGGGCAAATTACTTAGTTGTCTTACTAACCGACCACTCGATGACAAGCTTGCATTTTCACTCGTTTTTAAAAAAAGTCTGATTAAAACTGCGTGAAACACCTTCATTAATAAGTATAAAAGATTTTTGGAAACCAAGCCAACCAACCTTAAATCGATTAATATAAAAATTGACTTCCACTCTTGAGTTATGAATATTCCTTGACAGAATTATATTAAGAATTATTATTAAATAAAATAATAACCAATGGATATTCTGATAGGTTACATAACAGATATTTGTAAGCAAAATTGGAAAGATAAGGAGAGATTTTCTACGAAAACATAAAAAGATGATTAGTTAGTGGTTTTAGGTATTTTATTTAATAAAATATAAAAGATTTTGGATGCAACATCTAGAAAGGGTGGAAAACGGTCATATACCAAAGCAAAGAGTATATAGATTCGTTTTTAAACAATTTAAAAAGTTTGTTGGGGGGGGACTGGTAAAAATTAATAAATAAAGCTTTAACATTAAGCAAATT
Organism: Lycocerus yunnanus; assembly: GCA_036346125.1. Taxonomy (NCBI): domain Eukaryota; kingdom Metazoa; phylum Arthropoda; class Insecta; order Coleoptera; family Cantharidae; genus Lycocerus; species Lycocerus yunnanus. The sequence continues at coordinate 370,643 of JARFIX010000085.1, forward strand.
ATAAAATTGTTAAAAGCAAAAAAAGGGTTTTATTATAATTTTTATAATGTATAGGGTGTCCCAATAAGAGCGCTGGATTTAAATTTCTTTCTATTTTTGTCTATAAGGTTCTATTTTTTCATAAGCTCTAAAATTTATATATGGGATTTGTCAATATTGCGGTTAGTAGTGGCGTATTTAAAATTGCCTAGAAGGAGGCAAACCAAGGGAGGAAAAGGGAGTTAAATCACTCATGCGCGTCAGTAGTAAAGAGTTAACTAACCAATTTCAAAAATCAAAAAAATAAATGAAATTAAACTGTTATTTTAAATTCAAACTTATTTAAATTTTAAAACCTCGTGGTAAACATTATTTTTATCGCGAAGGGCTTCTGGGATCCAAGTCATTCTTGAGAGGGGGCAATTTCTCCTTGCTCACCTCCAAATACGCCAGTGACGATTAGTAATATGTTAAAACTCGTTATAAAAATGAATAAAACATTCGTTATCGGTTCACAAGAATTAAGCATTTAAAAAAGCAATTTAGAGTGAATTCTGACGAAAGATCCAACTGAAGCAAGAATTCAAACCAGTAGACCATTTTAAGCAAAACAAATTTGTTAGAACATCAGATAGGGAACGAAATTTTTGCAAAAAAATAATGTGTATATGTGTATAAATAAAAATACAAGGTGTCCCTTAAAAAGTTTCACTGCCCCCAAAGACTTGTCTAAATTACACTAAATTAACCAAATGGGAACACTATCTACGGCTTTAAATAAAATAAAATATAAACATATTAATCCTAATAATTTTCAAAAAATGAATGTTTCATGTGCAGTTCAAGTTTTTAGCCGATCATATAGTTCAGCAATTTTAACGTGCGTTGGTACTAAACAGTTGCCGGAAGAAGCTCGGCATACTGCAGATTTTTTATTAAAAATGAACAACATCTTGGATAATTTAAATTCCAAAAATAAGTATCATTCCAATCCAAATCAGTGTGCCTTATCTGTCGAAGTTCCTATGGTGGAGAATAACTTGCGTCAAGCGGTTGAATTTGTTAAAAGTTGGACAGTTGAAAAAATAAACCCTTTAGCTTTGAAGGTTTAATTCAAACAATAAATGGAACTCTAAATTTGTGGGATGAGATTAAAGTTGATAATAATAAATTGGTTTTGCTCACTAATCGATTAAATCAAGATCCCATTGAAAATTTATTTGCCAAAATTCGTCAGAAAAGAGGCTTCGATTGTAACCCATCGGTTAATAATTTTAGGTTTGCTCTACAATCGATTATGCAATCGTCTTTAGAAATGTCGACCGATAAGGCGAATTGCGAAAACGACGACGATGTTTATATTTTTGAAAATTCTTTCATTCATGACAATAAAGAAATACATGAAATAGATGAAAACCGTACGTTCCCCAACTTATCTTCCACGTCTTCTTCATTACCTTCGACAACCTCTAATATTGCTATCATTGAAACTATTACATTAGAAACGTGTTCGATTAATTATTTTGCTGGGTATGTTGCTCAACGTACATTAAAAAAGTTTCAATGCGATCAATGTAAAGATAAATTAATTAAAAATGAAGAAGAAAAATTAGTAGACAACATGGAATTATTAATTTTAAATAGAGATTATTCGACAGATAATGAACAAATTAAATACTTAAGAAGACCTACAAAAATGTTATTTGAAATCACAAAATCAATTTTAGAAATTTATGAACTACAACAACATAAATAGAACATGTACCACTTCACATGCAATTAATATTAAAGGAACAATTTTTACAGAATTACGAAAAAATGAAACTATTAATGCATTCTTAAATAACAATCATAATTGCAGGGAGCATAGGAAATTTTTAGTTAATAAATTATTAATTACGAAATTATACAATTGCAATAAGTTGATAAAAAATAACGACAATACAGCAGACGAGAAAAAAGCAAAACAAAAGAAAAAAATTTTAGAACATAAATGAATATTTTAGTTTGATTGAAGTTTGTATCTATAAGTAAGAGATCTTAAAATAAAATTGTAAAACCTCCACAAATTCTTTTTATTACAAAATTATGTTTTCATTTTGAGTTTGTCTACCTACCTACTTAGGACTACCTACCTACCCCAAGGATTAATACTGAATAAACCCAAGGTAAATAGAATACAGGGTATGATCTAATGGTGAACTAAAACTCGTCATGTACTGCGCATTCAAATATGGCCGTCGCTCTGAGACCCATATGAGAACTGTCAGGTGATAAGCAATGTAAACATAATACAGTTTTAAGGAAATCAATTACAATTTGTTATATTTTATGCACTGATTTGAGTTTGTGTTGCTCCATTATCATTAGGTAAGAAAAATAGGAATTACATCTGTCTTAAATAGGTGTATTTACTTTTTAAAGCAGTCTCGGAATAATAAACATTATTTATTAGAAAGGGTTAACTAAAATATTCTTCAATACTAACACCAACCTAAATAGACAATTCGTTGTTATAATAATATCTACTGCAGGTCTTTAAAAAATAAAGAAGAAATTCGTAAGCAAAATAGTGTTAGTAACAAGTCAGATTGATTTTGAGTTATTTGTGAGTTTGGTGAATATTATTTCAAGAATGAGATCAAGCGATACCAACACAATATTTGCCCCAGAAACAATCGGAAGTCGAAATCGTCTTAACATTAGAAACGAAAATAAATTAACAAAAGAGTGGGTTTTTAATCATTATTTTTATTTATGTTAATGATATATTTATTACAGAATTGAGCTGTCTTCAATCAATAATAATACCGATATTATTGAAACAAGTCGTGATATCGAGAGTGATATAGAAATAAATCCAACAATTTATATCTCTGATTACAAGATTTTAGAAGAAAATCGTGGGTAAGTTTTTCATATTAAACATTTCAATTATTGAGTAGTAATAGATTTTTTTCCAGAAATGAGTCTTCGATCATTGTACTTATGAAAAATTATTTACAGCTGAATTTACAACAGTCCACGCACGTTGAATGTGATGAAAAAGTTAAAACTCTATTTTTCAGATCTAGAATGTATTTTAGAATGAAAGCTTAATAAAGCACTTGCACTGAATATACATTCTAGAAAGAGAAAATCGTGAAAACCATTTCGTAAAATCTTTTATTAATTATTATATATCCTAATTAGTTTTAATATAATTTAATATAAATATGTATAATTTTAATAAAATAAAATATTTCAAACACAATTTTGTAATTCATAATATTGAATGGTATTAATTTTATTAATCAAAATAACCTGTATTTTTTTGAATACCATTTGTTATGTATCTTTCTACACGTCTTTGCCATCTGATTATGAAATCTACATGGAGTCATACCATGTATTCCTGCATTTACCGAAAATATAACCTATTTCTTATGCTGTATCTCACTTCTATTTACTCTTTGCTGTCAGTTCTGATAATATGGACAAAGTAAATGGAGGCGTACCAAAAGAGTATTTTGGTAGGTACCAAAATTGTTAGTAAGACACCTATTTCAGTGAAGACGCTGATTATATATATTTATAAAGGATCTTGACTAAAGCAAGTGTAAACTTACTTAAGAATTATAATGTGGTCAATAAATGAAATGAATCACTCAAAATTTATTTTATTACTTGCGCAGATAAAATAAGAGATGTATTATATAGATTATTTAATTAAAATAGATTTTAATTTCTAACCATATTGTGAAGTGCAAACTTACTTAAAATTATAATTGGTAAATAAACAAAACTGAAAATCAATTTCTCAAAATTATATTTTAAATTACCTTGCGCAAGAATATAATATATAGTAAGTGTATTAAAATAAAATTTTATTTAAAATTAAAGATAAATTTAATAATTTCTAACCATATTCGTTGTAATAGTACATAGAATATTAGAAAGAATGGACACAGTTTTCATATTTTAGTGTAACCAATCATTGACAAAACTTTTTTGTTTTGAAATGCTTGTTAGATTACAGTACATTATCTTTAATAGGGTTAGGTTGTCCGCATTTCAGAAAATTTATTTTTATCTTGAAAAATATAGCTCCGTTATAAATTTATACTGCTGAATATGTTGTGTATAGTGTGTAAAAGTCAAAACTTAACGAAAAAGTTGTTATTTTCGTAGGTAAGTAAATTGTTATAATGTATACTATTTCAGTGGCGCACAATAAATCTTTAGGATTTCGAAAACAATTTGTTTAACGTGTCTTTCAAGTAATTTGAGTGCCTCGGTAATATGAAATTATAAAATTTTATTTTATTATTTAAAATGAATTTTATTCGTTGTTTACATGTTGAAACTTAATTTTAATTTGACATTGAATCCAAGTACTTGCGAACCCACACGCACGCCTGTGGCATACAAAACAAACATCAGGACTTTGTTTACCTCCCGCCTTTCTTATCAATGCCGAACGATGGCATCAAAACGTTATGTGTATTCGAATAGGACATGCTATGTCCATTCTTTCTATAGTCTATGAATAGTATCAATACCAATCTTTGATATTATAACTAGGTACTACCTGATATTGTAACTAAATATAACTAGTCGTCACTAGTTTGAATTCTTGCAAATTCAATATTCCTTAGAGTTTGTTCTGCGGCAACTATTTGATTGACGATAACAAATATTATCAAATTCCAGAGATTACTTGCAACTAAAAATAATATACTGGTTAGAATTAAAGGTGATGATTCAAATTTCAAGGTTAGGTGTTTCTGTCATTCTTCCTGGTTATTATTGGTTGTTATTATTATCAACAACCTAAACACATTAAACAGGATAACGGGACAGTGACGCAACAGCATTAATATATTCGATATATTACACTGAAAAAAATTCGTTCTCACCGTGCTTGAAATCATGGCAACATTCTTAAATTCTAACAACACGTGCTCAACTGAGGATATCACATTACTGATTGGTTTCTTCAATATTATTTAAGTACGCAACATTCTTAAATTTTATTTCAATTTAAGAACATTGCATGATTGGGTCAATTTCAAGTACAGTATTTTAGCTGGTAAGAACCTCTTTTTGCGTATATTTTTTTGGTAGAATGCAGACCTCATAACCTTGGCAATAGTGAGTAAATTGTACGTTCGCACGTCAATTTTTTTTCTTATAATTTTTACCTTGCTCATCGTCTATTTTGATTTTTAAAAGTTCTAGTAGCTTTTGCAACCCCAGACATATTGCATTGACTCCTATGGAAAAAGCATCTTTCAACGAATTTATATCGTGTTTCGAACGAATATACGAATCGATATCCCCCAAATCACGAATTATAAGAGAAGAAACTTGCAACAACACATTTTTTATGTCATCACTATAATTTTCAGCCTAAAACATAGAAAATTAGATTTTTAGTCCAAATGTACTAATTCTATTATTTACTTTGTCGTCTAGAACTTTTACCATTCTCATGGTCTTCTCTACAACTACACGTCCCACGTGCTTAATATCACGTAATACCGAAAGGTTTATATGATTAAAACTTATTAATGCGTTTCTTAAAGCATCTCTATATTTTAGAACATCTGGTAGAATACTATCAGGAGTTTCATCTTCGAGCTTATTACGACACTCAATTCTCTGCACCGCAAGTAAAAGATCATCAACAACGGCAACAGTTTCATGAATATATTCTAAAATAAAAACATGTACTCATTATTTTCACCGAGGAGAAAGTCAAAAATTTTTCTGCACCGCTAACCCGCTTGGCAATTAAATTTTTTTACCTCGATTTTTATTTCCCTGAACCGATTCCACCAAACTTCGAGCTTGTGGCATTATATTACTGAGATTTATTTTCATCTGATTTTTTAACATTTCCGGATCATCACTGAAATATTGCTGAATAGTATATGCAAATTTACTGAACTGCTTGACGGCACTATCCAATTTAAGATCAAAAGTTCCATCCTTAAAAGTCTGAATCTACAAATTTGACTATTAATTTAAAATAACCATAATATCTGTTTACGCACCACAATTTTTTGCAAATCGTAAACAGCTCTCTGCATGTCATTGGAAAATAAATTAGCTTGATCAAGTAGAGCCAATGTTTCTCTATCGTTGGACGCTTTTATATCGTTTACAGATTTAATGCTATTTGCAATACTCGTCTGAAGAAGTTTAAGACTTTTCTGCATGTGAGTGTGTTTAAGAACATGATTATGCTGTGGTGGGCGACGAGACTAATAAAAAATTATAAAATATATCAAGGATAACAAAAAAATTCCAAATAAATTTATCTGAAATTATTTGGAAATTTTTAAAAGTGCAAAAAAGACAAACATAGTTAACCTGAACTATAAATTGAAAAAAAAATATAGTTAAGGTGGAAGGCCAATAAAAATCTAACAAGTAAATACCTTTTTCACAACACACTACCAACGCAAACATTCAAAAAAGCAAAGCCGCGTACAGCAACATCCAGAGCAGACCCAGAGGGGGTCTGAGAAGTTCAATTCCGCTTTGTGGATAAGAACGAAACCTAGGTCATCCAGTAAGTTGTAGAAATTATAATTTTTGTTTGCTATTTTTTTTCATTCGACGATGTTGCTCAATGCGACTCTGCTTTTTGAGCAATCTTGAGTTTGCGTTGGTAGTATCTTGTGAAAGAGGTATTTGCTTGTCAGATTTTCATTAGCCTATCACCTCAACTATATTTGCTTTTCAATTTTCTATTTTGATTTTGTTTTAATTTTATTAGATATACATAATTAAATTTTTTTAATTATTTTTTAATTTTATAATAAAGTTTAAATTTAAAAATTTCAAGCTTCGAAATTATTTATTTAAAACACTAATGTGCAATCCTTTAAATTTGATATATACTAATTTAAAATTTAATAATTAGTTAAAACTTAAAATTTATTTACTTATTTTACTTACTTCTAGTTGGAGTAATTTTGTAAGGTAAAGCAATAGTAAATAAATTTCAAAATTAATTTAAAGAAAATTAATGTGACGATTAAGTACTCACCGCATCTAATTGCAAGCAAAGTTTCATGTTTACACCTTAAAGTTATGATCTTCAGTGCGTAAGAAAATGATATTTAATCTTATTTTATAAAAAAATTGGAATAAATTAATCAAAATAAAAATTTTAAAAATACAGGATGTTTTCTTGAAATTATTCGATCTTAACAATTTATTATTAATATAACAAATTGAGATAAACCAAGCTAAAAAATGTTCTTATTAATAATAATTATTATTTACAATTTTAATATACGTATTATGTATATAAATTGTTGAATGCTTTTAAGATTTCTTTCGAAACAATTAATTTAATTTTCTAATGCATAATTTGTTTTATTTTTATATATTTATTTTAATTATATGAACATTTTATTTTATATAGATAATAATTATTTTCTAGTCGAAAGTAATATTTAAAAATAAAAATATTCGGTGTTGTGATTAATAGTAATTAAACTTTTTGATCCATTAATACCGGATCTTTTAGTTTAAATATTTTTTATACCGATTTATCTTTTACTTTTTTGTGTTATGCCGCTTTTCAATACCTAACATCAAAATGTGCCCCTGAAATTTAAGTTTGAAGTATTTTCGTATGTTTACACTAAAGATCCGGTATTAATCGATAAAAAAAAATTTTAAAACTAATGCTTATAATTTATATATTATTTGTATTATTAAGGCTGTTTATAATGTTATCTGGGACCAGAAAATAGATACTTGTCTAGTCTTGTTTATACTATAAAAAGTATAAAAATGATTTAAAAAACAAAATTATCATAAAGTATTAAAAAGCGATAACAACTAATAGATATTACAACGGCACTACAAACATGTTGAAAATTCGCTGATGAATTAAGATAACACTTATTCCGTTTTGCCATTGTAATGGATAACCCGGAACCCGGGCCCCTTTGGTTAGATACAGCTTTTCTTGACATGTAATTAAGAGAAAAGAGGATACTAAAAAATATTCTGTTTTGCTGTTGATGTTGAAGCGTGACCAGGTAGTCTCCATGATTTTCTCCTTTTTAGATTATCATAATATATCTACTTTTCATCGCCAGTAATTATACAATGTAAAAAACCATTTTTTTATGCCTAACAAGCAGCATTTCACTCATGCATAATCGGCGTTCAACATCTCTCGACTTCAGTTCGGATGGAACCCTTTTATTTTGTTACAGAGATCTGTCTCGCAGAGGTACGGAATTTATAATTACGCAGTTTATAATTAATTGTCAAATTACAAATTAATCACATTTACTTGGCCATAGCTAATTTTAATAAACTTGAGATATGCTTAAATATTTAATTCAATTTTAATTAAAATAAATTATTTAAACTGGGGGTCTGGGTGTGGAACACCCTCCAGTGCCTCTGCAACGGGAGATCTTCAGTTTACTTCTGATAAAAAGTAAACTACTCGGCTGGGGGTTCTGCATGTTCTGCAATGTTCTTCATTCCAAAATTTGTGCACTGGAGGATGTTCCACACCCCCCAGATCCCCCGGATTGAATAGTTTATTTTTTATCAGAAGTAAGCTGAAGATCTTCCATTTCAAAGGCACTGGAAGGTGTTCCACCTCCCCGCCAGACCCCTCGGATTGCTTAGTTTATTTTTTATCAGAAGTAAACTGAAGATCTCCCGTTGCAGAGGGTACGGAATTTATAATTATGTAGTTTATAATTGTCAGATTATTTTAAAAAATTTGGGATATGCTTAAATATTTAATTCACTTTTAATAAAAATAAATTATTTAAACCGGGGTGTTTGGGAGGTGTAAAACACCCTCCAGTGCCTCTGCAACGGGAGATCTTCAGTTTACTTCTGATAAAAAGTAAACTACTCGGCAGGGGGTTCTGCATGTTCTGCAATGTTCTTCATTACAAAATTTGTGCACTGGAGGGTGTTCCACACCCCCCAGACCCCCCGGATTAAATAGTTTATTTTTATCAGAAGTAAGCTGAAGATCTTCCATTTCAAAGGCACTGGAAGGTGTTCTACCTCCCCCCCCCCAGACCCCTCGGATTGCTTAGTTTATTTTTTATCAGTTTCAAATTTAAAATATATTATTTAAACCAGGGGGTCTGGGGGGTGTGGAACACCCTCCAATGCCTCTGCAACGGGAGATCTTCAGTTTCTTCTTCTTAGAGTGCCTATCCGTTCCGGATGTTGGCGATCATGATTGCTATTTTAACGTTATCGACTGCTGATCTAAATAAGCCGATTGTAGTTGTATTAAACCAAGTACGCAGATTCTTAAGCCAGGATATTCGTCTTCTACCCACGCTTCATTTTCCCTGGATTTTCCCTTGGATAAGTAACTGGAGCAACCTGTATCTATTTGGATTTCTCATCACGTGTCCCAGATATTCCAATTTACGTTTCTTGATTGTGAACAGTATCTCCTTTTCCTTCTCCATTCTTCTCAAGACCTCCTCGTTGGTAATGTGATCGACCCAAGAAATTCTAAGTATCCGGCGGTATAGCCACATTTCAAACGCCTCCAATTTTTTACACGAAGCCTCTGTCAGAGTCCACGATTCCACCCCGTACAGCAGAACAGGGAAAATGTAGCATCTCAGCATTCGTACTTTCGTAGTCTTCGCTAGGTCCCTAGGTTTGAATACCCCCACCATCTTCAGAAACGCGGATCGTGCTCTTGCAATGCGGCATTTGATCTCTACAGAGTGATCCCAGTCCTCAGTAATGGTTGTGCCCAGGTATGTGCAGGATTTAACTTTCTGTATTGGTTGGTTATTAACAGTCAGAACTCCATTTAGTTGTTTGTTTTTGGATATAATCATGAATTTTGTCTTCTTTATATTCATTTTCAGCCCATACCTCTCACTCACTTCCGCTATTCTGTTCATTAAATATTGAAGGCCGTCTAGATCTTTTGCGAAAACAATGGTATCGTCCGCGTATCGTATATTATTTATGATTTCTCCGTTAACTGTTATACCTTCATTTATCTCTTCTAATGCTTCGCGAAAAACAAACTCGGAGTAGATGTTAAAATGTTAAAAATGTTAAAGATCTTCAGTTTACTTCTGATAAAAAGTAAACTACTCGGCTGGTGGTTCTGCATGTTTTGCAATGTTCTTCATTCCAAAATTTGTGCAGTGAAGGGTATTCCACACCCCCCAGACCCCCTGGATTAAATAGTTTATTTTTATCAAAAGTAAACTGAAGATCTCTCGTTGCAGAGGCATTGGAGGGTGTTCCACGCCCCCCCCCCTCTAGACACCCCGGATCAAGTAGTTCAGTTTTTATCAAGAGTAAGCTGAAGATCTTCTATTTTAAAGGCACTGGAAGGTGTTCCACCTCCCCCCCCCCCCAGACCTCTCGGATTGCTTAGTTTATTTTTTATCAGAAGTAAACTGAAGATCTCCTGTTGCAGAGATCTACCTCCCAGAGGGTACGGAATTTATAATTATGTAGTTTAAAATTGTCAGATTATTTTAAAAAAATTGGGATATGCTTAAATATTTAATTCACTTTTAATAAAAATAAATTATTTAAACCGGGGGGTCTGGGGGGTGTGGAACACCCTCCAGTGCCTCTGCAACGGGAGATCTACAGTTTACTTCTAATAAAAAATAAACTAAAAAATCCGGGAAATCTGGGGGGTCTAAAACACTCTTCAGTACCCAAATATTACAATGCAGGCAAACATATTAAAGGTTTGAAAATTTAATAAAAACTCTGCACTACCGTTGTAGTTTTCTAAAAAAATTATGACATATTCTTGGGGGAGCGGGCAACAAAAAAGAGTAAAGCGAAAATAAATTATGTACAATCATGTACACACAATTATTAAGATTATTTTCAAAATCGGGAGGGTGGAGCTAGCAGGTCTAAATAATGAAATAATAAATTACCAAAGCTTTTTATTGAGCTACCAAACCTCCATGATATTCAAACAAATGAGCTAAAAAGAAATTACAAAATTAACTAAAGAAATTTAAGTTTAATTTAATTAACTGATTACTGTTAAACTAGCAACTACCAAAACTTTTAATTAGTAAAATAAAGACCGCCGAAGGTCTATTCAACGTTTAAGATAAAAAAATGTTACGAAAATCTACTGATGTAAGTTAATCTGCTATGAAATAATTATTATTGAATACACGTGTCTTATCTATGATACACATTGACCGTAGCGCATGCGCATAAGCTAGATTCAACTTTATGTAATTTGCCAAAAATTTACTTACTAACTTCATGATATTTCACTTGTACTTCAATATTCTTAACACGTATTTTACCTACTTTACACGTACTTCATGTATTTTGCCAATATTTAATGTACTTCACAAGTAGGTACTTTATGTATTTCACAAGTATTTCATGTACTTCACATGAGATGCCATGTACTTCATGATATGTGTACAAAAAACTTCACCAGCGGTTAACCCCTCGGATATTCATGTAAAATATGTTACTGGCATATTATAAAAGATCCAAACAAAATTGTAAATTAAACATTAAAATAAATAAAAATAACTATAATAAATATTTTCAGGTTACATCATCGGTTGGATTATTATCGCTAACTGGAGTTGGAAGTCATAAAAATGCACTTTTGGAAGCACTTGCTAAAGAAAAAATACTTAAACTCACATTAATCGCTACTAATCAGTCATATTTCTGATAACTAAATAATGGATCAATGAGTAATATCGATTTTTAAACGTGGCTCTTCCAAATCAGTGCCATTCGCTTCTGCATTACTTTCTAGTACAACTTTTTACTTCTTATTCTCCTAAAGCATTGCTAAAATTTTAGTCAGTGTAATAATATGTTGTAAATATAGAATATAAAAAAAATTTTATATTCACACTTACTTCAAACATTTACCATATCACTTTTTATTAATTTTTTTAATATACTAGAAATTAACTGGTTAATTCCCGATATTTTCAGGTATAATTTGTAAATTATTATCGATTAGATATTAGATAATTATCTATTAGTTTCTCTAACTTATAGTTAAATTGACAAAATATATTATAACCAATAAGATAACAACAAAACAAACAAATCAAACATATGATTGGTTATTTAGTCAATTTGATTAGACGTTACCCGACTAAAGGTGAAAAAAACGAGCATAAAGTGAACAATTAACCGAATGATTTTCAGGATTTTTCTGTTGAGAAAAAAATCCTTATGCTGAAAGCTCCTGAAAAAAAATTTAATTTATTAATTTTAAAATTTCAATTTAATATTAATTTGCAGGTAAATATGTTATATATTTTATTGTAATTTTTCATTTTTATTGATGATTTGAAGCCATTAATAAAATCCATAGAAACTTTACTTAGAGATGGTAGTAGGTTTTGCTTGGTTGATCTTTTATTGACCAAGCTACCAAAATTAAGTAAGTTAACGAATCTTATATAAGCACAGAAATCTGCATCCCTATTGGCGCGGTTTCTGCTGAATTACAATATCGTCGGTAGAACCATGTAAAAATTATATTCGCGTTTGCTTATGGCCTTTTCGCTCAATAAAAGAGACTAAAGGTGATATAACTTTCGTTTGCATTAAGCAGTTATCATGATCCCTGCTGAAATAGAAAAACATCTGGAGGCTATGTGCAAGTGATTTATTTTAAAATGTAGCATAGTGTGAAAAATTTGATTAAGTGTTTATGCAATAAATTAAAGTTTATGATATGAGAATTTTATTCAAGGTTGGTATAAGTACAGTGAAAATGCTGTACAATTTTGGAAAATAAATTTACAAGGGTACACTTTTAAAGTACACCCATGTTTATGCAGATATGCATAAAGCTGAAATTTTCAAGCTTCAAGGAAATTATGTAATGAAAACTAAAGCGGGATGTGGTAAAATGTATGAACTTAAATAAAAAATGTTTACAAATATTATTATTACCATCAGTTGCAACGCCACGGGCAGTATCTGTCAAAGATCCCAGAAAAGTCTGAAAACTCATCTTACAATAATTAATATTAGATTAATTGAAAAGCAAAAATTAGCAAATTCAAATAATCTGTATGAAATACCGCATCAGCTGTAGTAGTTTTAATTATTGGTGCCTTTATTTTAAAAGTGCACGAAAGTAAAAATTTTCTTATTCAAATGTATAAATATAAATTAATTAATGCGGAAGATAAAATTTATCAAAATAATATGGGTTATTAATAATTAATTTTAAAATTTAATAAACAGCAGTAAAAATTGGTTGAAAGCTCCGTATCATGGTTGCCGTTATTTTTAGTATAACACTATTATTTAAAATGTTAATACTTCCAATAATAAAAATTCAAGATATGTGTAATTTTTATCAATTTATAATTATTTGGAATATTGTTTAAAAAGGCAGTAAAAGGATAAAAAACATACGGGTTCTCTATATTTCCAAAATCTAAATTGATGCCATAAATTATCGATTACATCGGAAATATAGAGAATCAACATATTCTTACATTTTGGTAAAGTACTGGAAAGCATTTCAAGATTATTCATAGATAGGCAGAAAACCTGTAGAGGAATCAAACCAGCACGTTTACTATTGAAATTGTTGCAGCTCCATAAATACACTGGTCATGACTATCGAAAGAGTACTACCATACTTATGCATAAACGTACGTTCAATAAAACTGACTTGATCATTAAATTTTTTATTTTGTCAGAACAAAATGTTACATATTAAACAAAAATTTAGAAGTATTGTTACGTGCAGTATTATATGACTCAATTATCATCGCTATCTAATAACTTTTACTAAATACAAATTTGAAGTGCCATAACTATGAGTATTGGGAGATTATTTTGAAAATTATAGATATAACTTTAGCTTTAAAAGTTTGTATTAGAATGCGATCAAGGCTTTATTCTATTAAATATGGCTAGTTAAAACGTTTCACTAAGGATCCTACCAGAACCAATAATATGGAAGTTGTTTGGAATTAAGGCTCTATTGAAAACTTTGCATTCCAGATAAATCTACAGGTTCATCGATCTATCAATTAAGCTTTACTTTTACCTTATGTAAACGTACCTTCAATAAAACTGACTTGATATTAAATTTTTTATATTTTGTCAGAACAATTTATTATTGTTACTTTTATTTACAACAAAACATTTAAAAAAGTTTTAGATTAACGAATTGAACAATACTTTTATGATCAATTTCAAAGAATGGTAGTTAATAACTTTTCCAACTAAACCTACCAAACTCTTTTGGATGTTGCCCAGAGTTTCGGGAGATATATTTTTGAAATACTCTATAATGATAACTTTAGCCTTTTCCAAAATTTGTATTAGAATGGCGATAAGGGGCTTGAGTGATTTAGTTAAATATGGCACTAGTCCCTTAAAATGTTTCACCAATTCGTTTCCCGATCCTAACAGATCTTCTAACCAATCACCATATGGAAGTTGTTCTTGTGCAATTAAGGCTCTATTCGAAAGAACTTTCATTCTAGAAAATCTATCAGGTTCTTCATCTATCAATTCTTCGGGGTCACCTTGCGTGAGCATTTGAAATACTAAAAGTATTCGGTGAAATTTTTAAAATTAATAATGAAAAGTGTACTAACCATTTTTTGTTTTGGGACGGCAGTCCAAGCGCACCGTTAGATAAATAACCAACTAAACAACAGAGGGTAACCGCTTTAATAATATCAAAACCCATCTTAAATTACTGGCTTTTTAATTTACTTCAAATAATTTATCCATAAATATTTGTCCTATATATCAATGGATTTAAAAACCTACTTATTTTTTATTAATGAAATCCTATTGTACTTTTTGTCTTGTAGGAAGATACTAAATTAACTCAATTGGCACTTAAATGAGAGAATTTAAATGTACCATACATATACAATAATATATTTTGTCGAGAAAAAAATGGTGGGCGATAAATTACAAAATTTATTTTTGCAACTGAAGTTGAACCTAATTGAAAAATATTTGGCCCTTGCAGGTACTTTTTATAATATTACTTGGTAAGTAACGTTTGGCTGGTTTCTAACTATTTTCCTTCATTATAGCAACAATTTTAATTTTCAAAAAAAAAAAGAACAGAATTTTCAAAGAAAAATTAAGATTTTGAGTTGGTAATGCGGACCAGCAGTAAAATATTTTTTGTGAGCGACAAATTAAAATATTTACAGAGAACTTCAGACTACCGCAGGCGATTTTTGAAATTTTATAACATATCATGTAGTTAGACATATTTTGGATTTCGAAATCACATTTTTGCATTATTTAAAAATTATGCTGTCTGTCCGGTCATTTTGAATAGTTTCGAGTAACTGTTACAGTTTTTCTAATAATAATTGCTTTGTAAAACCGCGATCCCAACCTTCCGCAATTCAAAATTAAATGTGGAAGGAATGCAGACTTATGGTATATTTTCAGTATTTGAATTGAATATTATCGCATAACTTCTATTTTTCGGAGTAAATAATAATTGAGTGATTTCTCCTTATTAACTAAATGCATAAATTAATACATAGTAAATTATACATAAATCGTGGGAAAAAAACTTGCTCTGTTTGCATATAATTTTAGTGCTGAAGAAAATTTTCAGGTGATTCCCCTTGGCGTTGAGTTCGGGAGTAGACGACAGTGTTGGATTTTGTAATAATCTGGGTAAGTGTTGCTCAACACAGCGTGTGTATGTGCCAAAACAGATAATTGTTTAAAACCAGTTACAGCTTCTTCACTCATAACAATGTCGAGAGAAAGTTTTCACTTTGAGATTACATAAAAATTTCTGGTAATATTAAAATAAGGCTTAAATGTTACCTAAATTTATAAAACCCGATTATAACTACATTAAGAATAACCTACGGCAACATAATATTCATTACATAATATAAAACGCTACTTAAATACTCGTCACGTGTCAGGTGAAGTGAAAATCTATTAGTATTGCTTAAAGTCATTACAATAATCGATGTTTTTGTGGGCGTTTGTCGGTCGCATCTTTATCACTCACCGGGTATATCGCAAAAAAGGGGAAAAACTACATGTCCAAAGTTTGTTGCAAATATGAGGTCAACCGCAGAATGTCGTTAGAATTTTTTTCTTAAAAAATTATTTTCAAAAATACGCTGTTACAAAAAGTTAAATTATATAAACACGGAAGTGATATCTACTGTGTGTATCCCACATTTTGGTTTAAGTATCTTAAATAACAGTTTGTTAGGTGAGTTAGTTATTTTTAAAGCGCAATATAATTTTAAGTTCGGGTAGTTAATTGAAGAGGATTTTTATTATGCACATTATTTAATCTTAATTTCTTTAATTGTACAAACGTGAAAGTCTGACTTTCACTGTCACAAGTAAAGTGCAACTAAAGAGTGCGGTTTATTTTTTACAAATACTAAACTCGTTCAAAACTTTTTTAAATTAAGGGTAAGTGTTAACTACTTTTTTAAATTTTTAAAACCAAATACGATTATTTATTCAGTCAAGCAGTAAATTTATTCGAAATTTATAATTATAATAAATTGACAATTTAAAATTCAAATCACCGCACAAAATAATCCCATGTGTAAATATTATGGTACCTGATATGAATATTTAACGCAACAAGAAAAATCCGCTGGACGGGGGGTTAAAAATTTAAAAAATAGTTTTAAAATTGAAATCATTAATATTCGCTCCATAAACATAAATTATAATTATGTAACCATTTTTTTAGTTTTGATTTCTACTTCTAAAGGATTAATTAAAAAGTTTGAAACCATGAATATCAATTAGGTGCTTGACCTTCAAATATATAATCTCAAATAATATAAAAATTGAACTGTGAAAAGTAAGAGATACAATTTACTATACTAGAAAAGCTTCGGTCGTTGAAAAACAAACCGCACTCCAAGCAACATCCGCATAAATTTTCCTGCAATTTGTTTAACCTTCTTAAAATTAAAGATTTAATTGTTTATTATTACTTTTGAAATAGTTATTCTGTTGAAAAATAAAAGTTTTTGTAATAAAATAGCAATAGTTTACATAGAGTGCGTGATTTCTTTTTTTTAAATTTAATAATAGCCCTATTCCGGCAAAATCAATTGTGTTATAATAAAATTGTTAATTGCCTTTGGGGTAGCAGTTTTAAATAAAACCCTTTTAGAATTCATTCCAAGCTTTTCATCCTTGATATGATTGAATCATACCCAACCTACCAATCTCCTCACATCTAAGGTCCTTTTTTCTGAAATTTTTGCTCTTTGTGGCTTCCACATGATAAGCTTATTTCTTTTTAAATATAACACCCTCATTACAACATCTACATTCTCATTATTCTCCCTCAATCTTCCTCAATCCCTTAAACTAACTCCCAAATTGGATCTCTTTGTACTGTCAACTTATTGGATATTTTTGGTTTTGTCTTGGCAAAAAAGTTTAACTGATAGAGTTTGATCAAACTTCACTCTTGGATTCTAGATCTTTCCGAGTTCTTCACAACATTAAATTTATGTTCATATTACATAGTACATTAAAGCCGTTTTCTGATGCCCATCAAATGCTTTTGCCCAGAAGGATTATACAAAACCGTCTGTTTTGGAACAATTTTTGTGAGTTTCTCGATTACAGTTTTTTCCAATTTAAAGCAGAAAAAAATATTACACAAAAAAACTATCAGGTAAAAAATCCAAAGTACACCGAAAAAATTGATGCAATTAACCACGCCCGACCTAACAACATTCTAAACGCACACATAATTATAATATATTAATAATTAATATGCATTGTTATTGAAAAATTAAGTTATTCAATCTAACACTTTTTTTGTGGTTCATTAGGTAATTTAAAATTAATAACAATAATAATGAAGATAATATATCAGGAATTATACACGCAATCCGCCTATTAAACTTTTTATTGTGTTTTAAGATGATAATCTGGAAGCGATTGAATTAAATTATGAGTCACTTTCATTACATAAATAAAAAATTCATTGTATTTTCTAGTAATAAAATAATAAAAATTAAACAATTTGGGTTATCTCTTGTAGAACTTCATTGTTGCATCATTCCACGCCTAAATTTGAAATGAAATTGTTTATTAGAAATTTATGTTGTTGTTAACATTTATATAAGCGATTTAAAAAGCATGCGAAATTAATAAAAAATCTCAAAATTATTAATAAGATTATTTTTATCTATGCACGAACTGTACCTAATGATTAAAAATTTGTGAATTGGCCATGGCAAGTGAAATTTAAAATATTTAAAATAAACTTTAGTTTAAGCAATCAGTGATATTTTTTCGCTTTTATTTAAGCTCGTCAGATGGTTATAATATTCAAAAAAAAAGTTGTAAAAAAAAAGGAGCTTGAAAACTGTTTTTAGCTCTTTTTCCAATTCAAAATTTGAATAATTTAAACAAGTAGATAATATATATTTGGTAGTGAAATACTTTCGCTTGTTTGTATTGTTACGGTTGGTTTCTTTTATTACTTGATTGCTTGATTGTTCAACGGAATATAATATAATTCAAAACGAAAAGAACAATTATTATTATGTACAGGGTGCTTTAATAATCCAATTAATTAGCTTTGCATTCCTTTCTCACACTTAATTACTTTACGAACGTATTCACCTGGTAATACAAACCACTGTATTTAATTTAATCGAGTTGTAAAAGCTTTCACACATAAATATTTTTTAAATATTGTTTCCGCTAATTAATACTTGAAAAAATTGTGTGAGTAAGTGGTTAAGCAATCGTGTTGCCTTTACGAGTTCGAATCCCTCTCATAACGTCTATAGTACAACCGGGAGAAGATGAGAAAAGCTACGAGCGAAGTAATCTTGTGAGAGCTGTAATATTTTTCATTCACGAATGTATACCGCTTGCCTCAGGATAGCCTACCTAGTAACGGTTTTGTGATTGGTGATTTACTGATCACAAAGCATATGGAAATAGAGATAGCTTTCAAACCTTTAGCATAGCAGCCCAGTTTTTGTAATGGAAAAATCTATGCTACTCTTCAGATCTTAAAAGATCTTAGAGTTATTTAGTAAGACTGCATCTGAAAATTCAGAAACAAACGCTATCATTAATTTTAAAATTTTTACAGAATTTACTGTTCTGATTCAAATTCATTTCTTGAGATGATTAGCCTCTATTCTTGACAATGGATTTTATAAATTTGCATCTGATACTATTTTCTTCATAACGTTGCCTTTCGTTTTTTGCATAATATTCATCTTCCAAGTTCTATTACTTCTTCCACTTAGACATGTTTCACTGCTTCTGATTGTGTTAGGTTTTTCATAATTCTTTTTGACCTGTATTATTCCTCTATTACTTGGCACCAATATTCTTCTAAAATCTTGCATCAATTTCTCATCTCTCTTTCCTTCCATAAATTGTTTTTGCCCTTATTTTATCACGGGTTCAATTTTGAATTCTTTATCTCTGGTCGTTGCATATCTTTTAAAATCTGGATCCTCTCATTTTCTTCTCAGTCCTCTGTTTCTTCCATAATTGTTTACTTGACTCCATAACTAATTATCAAGCGTCAACGTTTTGACCAATCCTTTATTCTTCTGTGTTTTCTTGATCATCTCACTATGTCTTCTCTGATTTGCCCCAAATAGTCAGTTTTTTTTTCTTTATCTTTCTTTCTTTTCGTCCTCTTTTTCACTTTCATTGTTTATTTGGACTCCAATATTTTCTAAAATTATCTCTTTATTGTTTCCATCGTCGACATCGTCGTTTCCTCTTTCATGGAAATTTTTTGCATCCATATTGTCTTCTTACAGGGTTGTATCACCCCACGTCAGTCTTGAGTATCCTTTATTTCTTTGATTGTTTCTTTATTTCTTGCCTTCTTACAAAGTCGTCTGTTGTCCGAAACATACATCAATATTATTTGACTTCTTGTTTTTCCATTGTCCTGACTTTTAAAACGTCCCCTTTATTGTTTACCTTCGACGAAAAATGTACTCCCAGTGTTATTAAACTTTTGTTATCAGTGTTCAATACGTTTCATTCGTTGACTCCAGCGTAATTCTTGCTTTCTGTTTCTTTCTTTTTACGCCATCTCTTTCCATTGTTTTGGTTTTTCTGGCTTATGGAAAACTTGTCTGAAGTCCCCACAGCATGTACGTATCAATATTATTTCTTGGATTTTCCATGCTTGCTTTAGTACGAAAATCGCGTCCACTGTCGATTTTACCTTCGCGAAACACACTAACTCTCTATTTTTTACTTTTGCTTATCAGAGTGGACAACACTGTGGATGTGACATTCAGTAGGGTGATCCTGATAATTCTTGCAATTCTCTGCGTTTCCTTTCTTTT
Organism: Lycocerus yunnanus; assembly: GCA_036346125.1. Classification (NCBI taxonomy): domain Eukaryota; kingdom Metazoa; phylum Arthropoda; class Insecta; order Coleoptera; family Cantharidae; genus Lycocerus; species Lycocerus yunnanus. The sequence goes on from JARFIX010000085.1 coordinate 390,964, forward strand.
TATTGCAACAATAACGTCTTCTCTCCATTGTTTTGGAATTTTATAAAGATGGTTATGGAAAAACTTGTGGATTCTTTTGTATAGAGGCTGTTGTACTCTCTAGCGTCATGTACGTTAGAGCTATCAGTTTGTTTGGAATTCCTATCTCTTGCATTGCTTTTCTTAAGTTAATTTTGTTGATCTTATCGAAAGCTTGTCTGAAGTCCACGAAAAGCATGTAGGTATCAATATTATGTTCTTGGATTTTTCTAATGTTTGCTTTAGTACGAAAATTGCGTCCACTGTCGATTTTACCTTCGACGAAACCACACTGATACTCTCCTATTTTTTTAACGTATTTGTTTTAACTTTTTGCTTATCAGAGTGGACAACACTGTGTATGTGACATTCAGTAGGGTGATTCCACGGTAATTCTCGCAATTCTCTGCGTTTCCTTTCTTTTTTATTGCAACAATAACGCCTTCTCTTCATTGTTTTGGCATTCTATAAAGATGGTTATGGAGAAAACTTGTGTATTCCTTTGTATAGCATTTCACTTCCTTATTTTATGAAGTCTGCATTAATATCATCTTTTCCCGGTGATTTTTTAGTTTTTATTGCTTCCACTGTCTCTTCTCTTGTTGTTTGGTCTTTACTTGTATTGAAGAGAGGTTCATCATCTAATTGTTGGTTTACCAATTCTTGGAAGTAATCTACCCATATTCCCTTTATTTTTTCCATGTCATCTTCAATTTTTCCATGTCTATTGTTTATTCCTCTTGTTGTCACGTTATGTTTCTGATTCTGCCTCCTTATTTTCTTGTAGAAGGCTTTTGTTATTCCATCTACTACTACTTTCCATCTCATCCATCTTTTTCTCCATCCACTCATTCTTCTTCTTTTATACACTTTATGTGCTTCATTTCTCTTTTATTTGTAAATCTCCAGATCGTTCTCTTCTTCCGTGCTCAGCCACGTCAATCTTGTTTCATCTTAGCCTTCATTTTGCATTCTGCATCGTACCATCCCTTATTGGATCTAGATTTCTATTTCCCAAAACCTTTGTAATAATTGCTTCTAAGCCTCTGTCTATGTCTCCACATGTTTCATTGCTTTTCATGATCTGATTTAATGTAGTTTCATATTTTTTTCTTGTTTCCATGTTACATAGTCCTTTGATGTTTATTATTTTATTCGTGGTTTCAAAAATTCTTGCTCTTTTTTTAATCATTACCTCTGCCATCACCAGATAATGGTCCGTCTTGGTATTGACCCCTCTGTAGGTTCTCACGTCCCGGATTAGCGCTTTCTGTTTTTTTTTTGTTATCAAAACATTATCTTTCTGATTTCCATTATAGTTTTCTGATCCTGGCCATACCCATGTAATTTTATGCTTTTTTATGCTAAATCTGCTGCTACTAATATTCATATTAGTCAACACCAAATTGCATAATCTGTTTCCGTTGTTGCTTGTTACGTTGCATGTCGTATATGGTGTATTTCCCACTACATCGCTGACATACTCCTCGCTTCCGATCTTCGCACTGAAATCGCCTATTAATATTAAAGTATCTTTCTTTTCTATTTTTCGTATAAATCTTCTATGTCTTGGTAAAAATGTCTTTTCCTCTTTACCTTTGTCTTTCGTCAGCGTGTATGCGCTAATAAATCGACATGCTTAGTATTTATTTCCATTCTTACATACGCCAGTCTTCTATTTATCGGTCTAAATTGCATTATATTTTCGCTCTCACTGTTTCTTACCATGAAGCTTACATCATTCTTTCCTGCTCACTCAGACCGGAGTACAATATTGTGTAGCTATTGCCTACTATTTCCCCTACTTTCTTCATCTGATTTCCTGAAGTACCTTTACCTAAGTTTCCATTTTATCTAGTTTCAAAAGTGTTCTGATATTTCATGTTGTTATTCTGATTGTTAACTTTATTATTTTCTTTCTCATTTTGTCATGGCTTTGGTCTGCATTTTTCCGTTTCCTTGCGTTATTGGCCTTTTTTCCCACCTTTACAGCTGGAGCATCTGAATGAGGAAGTGCAGACCCGTTTCCCATTTTGTTTCTTGCGATGGTCCATATTTTGTTTTTTGTATGTCCTTCTTTTGGTTTGTTAAATCAGTTTCAAAAACGGTTTAGTGCCTTTAGCTTTTTCTCATGTTCTATAACTATCTCTAGCTGATGTTTCTAAGTTTTTCCTACTATGACTCGGTTTTTTTCTGATTTTCCGATCTTGAAGACTTCTGTGACGTTCACCTGTATTTGGATTTCTCAGTTTAAAAATTCTTCCACCTTTTCCTGTGTAACTCTTCCTATTATTGGTGTATTTTTTATTATTATGTTTGACGCCTTTTTCTCTTTTTCATATTTTTTCAGCTGCATTTTCATTAGGGCTATCTTCTCTTCCTATTTATCTGTCTTTTACTTTACACCTCTGCGATCCCTTGTTTAACTTGATTTACTTCTTTACTTCAGTGCGTTCTATTCCGTTTAGTTTTTCTTTTATTTCCTTAATGTCCTGATTATTTTCTTTGAGTCCGCTGCTGATTACAGTTGCTACTCTTGCAATTATATCCTTCAGTTTGTCCATGTTTTCCTCCGGGCCTTTATTCATAATTGCTTTGGCTGGCAATTGCGCTGTTTTTCTACTTTGGAAAACTCCTCGCTCGTTTTTGATTTTCTCCTTGCTCTTACTTCTTTCTTCTCTTTTTCGCTTTATGTATTTTCTTATTGATAGATAGCTGTTTGATCTGTTCCTTTTCTTGTGTTTTTTGTTCATTTATTTATCAATTGCCTTTCGCCTGTACTTCGGAAATTGCCTCAATTTTAAAGTCTGTGAGTAGTAATAAGCATTCGTTTGGATAAATTAATGTATATGGTATTTATTTTAGGTTTATGACATTTCGCAATCTCCATTTCACGTCGGTCACTTCACCCAATGTAGTAACGTAATTATTCAACGTCTAAAATGTAAAATAAAATTAGTAATAAAACCTAACATTCTATTGTCATCTAGGTATTGTATTGTTTTTAAATTTACAAATTAAAATAATAAAAGAAATATTTATTTCTACATTTAATAATTGTCGAATAATCGTATTCTTAAAAATTACAAAAAATATACAACATTCTAGAATCCACATCTGGGTATTTTTTCAAATTTGCAAAAGTTAAAAGTTACAAATCCAAATTTCAATATATAAAAATCGACTATATTTGATAAGGAGAGGGTCCCACACAAAATCGTTTAATATTTTAGAATTTCTATGCTCAAATAAAGTTAATTTTCTTCAATTTAAGGTATACAATTTATTGCATAAACGAAGTTCAATTATCGAAGAAAATAAGAAATGAGCCAAAAGCGATAGAGAATTAGCTGAAGTCTTTGCAAATCACGAAGGAACTCCTAGAAGGCCCTTTCAAATGGATCTCCCCATCTAACATTTCAAAATAAATATCTCGAAGGAATCGTCACAGAAATGAGCAAAAAATGTATTATTCTTGGATTTGAATCCATACACAAACGCAGTGGTGCCTGAATCTGATAAACTTATATTTAAAAATTTTAGTGTAAATGAAGTTTTTCACCGTTAGGCACAGTTCCTACTTCGATAAAACAGTCATAAATTAATTAGATATAATAATCTTTCATTAATTTTGCATGCTTTTTAAATCGCTTATATTAATTTTAACATCCAAGTAAATTTCTAATAAACAATTTTGTTTTTAATTTATGCGTAAATTAAAATATAAGTTGCAATCATGGAAAGGCAACCCTTCCTATAAGTTAATTATTGTGATGTTCAAAAGGAAACCCAACCATATTATTTTGATCTATTGCTAGTTATATTATAAATAACTTTCCATACATTAATAATTAATTAAATCTTTTTCTGTATAAAAATTTTATATTAAAAAACTGTTAATATTAGTTTTGTCTGTCTTATCGTTTCCTTCACGACCGTTACTTTAATTTCTATGTCCTTACAAAAACTACAGTTATAAAACGATAATAAAACGTTTTTACTTGTTTTCGTAATATTAATCGTCTAGAAGTAATTATTGTAACATACAGAGTGTCCTGCCGCATGTGCAGTCATGCAGATCGTCGTACTTATTATCCTCTTTCAATTATCGGCACAACGCTATGCACTTACCATATTATTATTGATAATTATGATTCACTAAAGCAATTATAAAATTATTTCAAGTAATCTAAGGTACAAAACCTTGTTTTCAAGTCCTACTTACGTAATTGGTAATAAAATGGAAAAAAAATATGCGGCTTAACAACTTTTCATTAAGCGTTACAAGCAATTAGACAAACAATTTAAATTTGTATTCAACATAAATTTTCATTTCAGTACTTTGTGTTTCAAAAGTGCTCACCATATTATCTGAGAACAAAAGTCTACTTAATGCAACAAATCGTGATTCACAATTGTGCCATTTTAAAATACAATCAAAAATGAAGAAAAATTTGATGTTTGCAATTGGGATCATTTGGATTGGAAGTTTTTCGAGTTTACCTTCATTGCCTATGCTGCCGTCGTTCACAACTGTAATCACCCGAATTACAAATAACACAATAGGTAGGTAGGTTAATATTATTTAAATTACTCAAGTAAATAATTATCAATTCTATAGACGTTCTTCATGGTGTGACGGATGTTTTTCAAGGTGGTTTAAATATGTTATCGTCGACCATAACCAGAATAGTCGATGGTGCTGGAACGGCACGTGATAAAATAATTAGATTGTTGGAGGAATTAAGAAAATATATGCAAAAAGGTATACCGGAATTGGGCATTCCAATTTTGGAACCTTTATCGATTGACAAAATCGAAGTCAATATCGCGTCGCCAAAAATTGGAAAGTAAGTTGATTATTCATCGCTCATAAAATTGTGAAGGTTATTTTCAATGTGTAGATAATCATTACATTTATACAATCATTGTTTTACAATTAAATTAATTATTATTATAATATAACAATGAAAAGTAATTCAAATTGAATCGTCTTGAGAAATCATTTTCATTTGATTTAAAATTTTAAAAATTAAATATTCGATTAATTATAGTACTAAAATAGTAGGTGCCACGAAAAGTTGCCATCATTAATTTTAAAAATTTTGTCATAGAATACGTTTTCAAGCATTCAATGTCGAAATTAGAGGTTTATCAGAATTTAAGATTGATTATGTCAATTGGGAGCCGAGAAATAAATTGACACTTAATATTACATTTCCACGAATAGATGTAAAAGGAAATTATGCAGTTTCAGGTAAAATTGCAAAAATGGTTCAGGTTTATGGTAAAGGACCATTTTGGTAAGCATACAAGTGAGATACAAGATAAATTTGAATATATACACATGTAACTTCATTCATTTTTAAAATTTAACTTTTAATATCCGGCATGAACTTATAAAACACCCCGTAGTTTGTGTATACCGTATGGCCTGACTCTCGCATCTCGGTTTTTGGGTTTTGTATAAGGAAACAATATCGGAGCTAATGCTGGCTAGTCCTGGGGACTTAATCGATCCTAGAAGGAGACTTATTTTAATAGAGAATTTAAGAACTGATAAGGAAAAAATTCATTTCATTTTCATTCGCAAAAGCTGTTTGGGTTTTGTTATTTTTCTGCTATTGTGCCACCTATTGACAACATTTGAACTAAGTCCTCCGCTTAAGTGATTTTCAGGAATTTGAACTTGAACTGTTCGTGCCTAATAATAGTCCCACGGTGGAACAAAATGGCAAAAACGAAACCTTCTAATTTTTCTGCTCTTGGATGTCTCATATCTTAAAGAAGTTAACATGTACGATACCACATACTATTGGCTCCTGGCTTGTATTGGCAAATAGATTAAAAAAATTAAGTCTAATATTAACTTAAATAATAATGTTCTGATCTTAGAATATAGAGTAGGGAAAAAGTAGCATTTGAATATATAATGGCTAGGCCAGGCCTACTTTAGCTCTTTTAAATAGCATGCAGTACAAGCAAACTATCCTTCCTCCCTACTTTATATTCTACGATTTTGATACTAAGTTTCCTCATTTATTAATTTTGGCATTGCTCCAATCACGCAACAGTTTTAATTGATTTTTTCAGTTACTATTGGATATATCAAGTTCATCCTTTCCTTAATCGTCTTATTTTAATATTATCTAACTACGTTCTATTAAAAAAAAATTTTAATACAGTACAGCCTCGTTAATCCGGATACACTTTAAACCGACCACTTTAATAACCCGGCGTCTTCTGATTTTCGGATATATATTTTTTTTACCTCTAGAATATGCACACTAATGGACACACCACCATTAAAAATCTTATAAGACTACGCAATGACATCATTTGCTGCATTTGCTCTTTGCTGCATTTTATTTCAGTTTTTGATTATGAAGGTAGTTATTAACGTGCAGTTAGTTTTATAACCTTTTTAGGTCAAAGTACGTTATCCCGGGATTTTTGTCCGTGGAAATTTTTTAAATTTTTTTAAAATTATTTAGATGACGTTAAAATAACTTGAATGCATTGTGAATGAAGTCGATATTTCCAATAATAACGCTAAAAATCAATTTTAAATTTTAGTCTTCAAGTTGTTAACTTTAATTTCAACTCAGATTTAAATACATACTTAATATTATTAATTAATAACGATTAGAAGTTATGAATTGCAAATTAACAACTTCAGATTTTTAAATTGTCAACTTCAAATTCCGATTTGCATTTATAACTTGAAGTTATTATTTACAAGTTAATAACTTGAGATCTTTAAATTGTCAACTTCTAATTTAGATTTAAATTAATAACTTGGAGTTTTATTTACAAATTAACAACTTCAGATCTTCAAATTATCAACTTCAAATTCAGATTTAAATTAAAAACGTGAAGTTATTACTTACAAATTAACAACTTAAGATCTTTAAATTGTCAACTTCTAATTCAGATTTAAACTAATAACTTGAAGTTAGCATTTCTAATTAATCAATTTCAGATCTTCAAATTACGATTTAAGCCGAAGTTATTATTTCCAAATTAACAACATCTTCAAATTATCAACTTTAAATTTAGATTTAAATAAATAACTTGAAGTTATTATTTACTTATTAACAACTTAAGATCTTTAAATTGTCAACTTCTAATTCAGATTTAAACTAGTAACTTGAAATTAGTATTTCTAATTAATCAATTTCAGATCTTCAAATTACTATTTAAGCCGAAGTTATTATTTCTAAATTAACAACATCAGATCTTCAAATGATCAACTTTAAATTTTGATTTAAATAAATAACTTGAAGTTATTATTTACAAATTAACAACATGAGATCTTTAAATTGTCAACTTCTAATTTAGATTTAAATTAATAACTTGGAGTTAGCATTTCTAATTAATCAATTTTAGATTTTCAAATTACGAATTAAGCTGAAGTTATTATTTCCAAATTAACATCTTCAGATTTTCAAATTATCAATTTTAAATTTAGATTTAAATAAATAACATGAAGTTATTATTTACATATTAACAACTTAAGATCTTTAAATTGTCAACTTCTAATTCAGATTTAAACTAATAACTTGAAGTTAGCATTTCTAATTAATCAATTTCAGATCTTCAAATTACGATTTAAGCCGAAGTTATTATTTCCAAATTAACAACATCTTCAAATTATCAACTTTAAATTTAGATTTAAATAAATAACTTGAAGTTATTATTTACTAATTAATAACTTGAGATCTTCAAATTGTCAACTTCTAATTCAGATTTAAACTAATAACTTGAAGTTAGCATTTCTAATTAATCAATTTCAGATCTTTAAATTACGATTTAAGCTGAAGTTATTATTTCCAAATTAACAACTTGAGATCTTCAAATTGTCAACTTATAATTTAGATTTAAACTAATAAAATTGAAGTTGTCATTTCTATTAATCAATTTCAGATCTTCAAATTAAGATTTAACCTGAAGTTATTATTTCCAAATTAACCACTTTAGATCTTCAAATACTACAAACTCAAATTTAAATTAATAACTAGATAATATTACAGTCGACTCGCGTTGTAACGAATTTCGAGAGACCGAGAAAAAATTCGTTATATTGAAAGTTCGTTATATCGAAATTCGTTAAAATTAGATATTTGTAAAAAATTAAAAAAAAACGTAAACAAATATACTGCAAATGCGTTGTCGTTTAATAAAATAAACTATATAACGCATATTATGTAAACAAAAATTAATAAAATGCGGATAAGGAATTCAATTCAAATGTTAGAGGGGTCCGGGGCGGAAAAGTTGTTATGGGTGGTGTAGTTATTAACAAACATGATAATTTTTCTACGTTGTTATTGAAAGCATTGTTGCGGGTTTCAAAATGACAGAAATTATTAGACTTTGACCAAAAAAATTTCGTTATATCGAGAAGACCAAAATATATTTAAAATTTCGTTATAACGCTAAAATTTCAAGGAACCGGCAGTTTTTTCTTTATATCGAGATTTTCGTTATATCGAACTTCGTTATAACGCGAGTTGATTCCAAATTTTCCAAAATTCCAAATTATCAACTTTAGATTTTCAATTTGTCTACTACAAACTCTTTAAATTAATAACTTGATATTATTATTTCTAAATTAACATCAGATCTTCTAATTGCCAACTTTAAATTAAGATTTAAATAAATAACTAGATTTCCAATGATTTCCAAATTAACAACTTCGGATCTTAAAATTATCATCTTCAAATTCAGATTTAAACAAATAACTTGAAATTATTACTTTTTCCTTCTCGAGATTTCGTCTCAAAAAATTTAAACAATCAAAAATTGGCAGCTTCAAGTCTGGAATAATGAACTGTTCCCACTTATCAAACATAATAAATTCTCTTTGTACGTCATTAAGCTTTCCCTAGCGCAAAATTTTGAGTGCACTCCTGCAGAATATGTAAAATCAACAATTAGCATTCATTTTATCCTTTAGAGAGGGATTTTTGTCAAAAAGAAAAAATCTCATCTACAGATGGCGCTACAATTTTAAAAAACAGAAACCAAAAAAAAATATTATTATAATCCTGAAATTGTAAAATTAAACTCTGTATTTAGTAAAGGGGTGTTCAAGTATTGCATAAACAGACTTAGGGGGTAAGGGGGGGTTTAATTTTTTTTATTTTTCTTGACAATGGAAGCGGAGAGATATTATAAATCTTATGTAAAATAAAAGAATTACAAAATAATGAAAATTTGATATTTAGTAAAAGTTTTAAAAATATTCTTACGTCTTATCATTTGAGAGAGAGGGGGATCACAAATTTTTTATTTTTGCTTATACAGGGGGATGGTGGTTTACGTAAGCAAATTTTCAAAAATAAAATTATTGAAAATTTGCATACGTAAAACTTGAACGCCCCCTAAATCATAGAACGATGCAGTTTTGATAATTAATTAAAATATGTTGATTAATTACTTTTTGTCAGAAATTTTCAAAAATATTCTTCATTGAAAACAACTTCATGTTGTAAATAAATTTTTGTTTATGTATATGGACTCTATAAATTTATATGAATTCTAACAAAAAACATTTAACAAAACAATTTTCATCTACAAAACTTGTTTTTTTATTATCACGCCATTTGTTGAAGATATTTTTCTGTTTTGAAAAATCTCTCTTAATTGTAAATATAAACACGTTTAGGGACAGTAACGACAATACTTTTTTCAGTTGATATTTGTAAAGTATTTGGGTTGATGTTTGTACAATTAAACCTGTTTTTATGCGGTTTTTATATGAGAAATTGTTTATGCGTGACTTTTTTCGTGCGATATATCAAAAATTCTATCAAATGCATAGTATGAATAAAAAAGGAAATATTTTTTAGGATTCCTTTTATGTGATTCCTATTCCCCGTACGAAAACAGGTTTGACTGTAAATATTATTTGTTAATAATTACTAATGGTGAACCAATCACAATCGCCCGTGGTAACCTGCATAAATTTTCCGGGGAGATTTCAGAAATTTGGGAAAGCAAAATTGAAATATAACCTAATAAATTATGGATTATAGCTTTCCCGATTATAAATTATAGCCGCTCGCCGGCTGTGGAAATTTTACAAAAATGTCTTTACAGTTAGTTAGGGGGTATAAAATTGAATTTTCTTACGGTGGAGATGAAGTCGATATTTCCAATAATAACGCTAAAAATCGATTTTAAAAGTCATGAAAACGGCAGAATTTTACATTGCGTTGATGGTACGTTCGTTTCGATAGAGCGGGGCTAACTAGAGCAGCGTTAGAGGGGAGTCAGTCGCTCCCTGCTATCTGTCGGGTCAACATCCACACTTTCTCGAGTTGGAGCGTTCTAGAGGGATATTTTTAATGAGTAAAGGCTTGTAGCGGCCGTAGCGGAGCGAAGACTGTGGAAAGTCGGTTTCAACAAACGCAACTACGGCAAGACTCAGATTCACCCTAAAAATTATTTTCGAAAAATACTTCTTAAATCGACGCGATTCAATGTTTTATTCAAATAACAGTTCACATACGTGACGACTGCATCAAAAAAGTGATAAAATACATGATTTTGAGTAAAATTTAAAAAAAAACTCAAAATAGGCGGTGCTTGAAGTTTGAATTTAGCCTATCATAGAAACGTATTACAATTTTTGATTTTTATGACTAAACTTCAAAATTTACCATTCATCCTCACCCTATAATTCTTCTAATTTAATGCTCATGCATAATTTGCTTTCATTTCTATAGGAAAACTTGTATTTTCGAGAGGCACTGCCCCTTTGATTCTAGTAACATTGATAAAAATTACTTTGGTTGTCTGCTTTGCATCCAATGGAATAATTCATTTACTTTCCGTTTTATCCGAGCGGCAAAGTAATTTTTCCACTCACTTAACCGCAAATGCTCACTTTCTGCCCTGTGAAATAGCACAAAAAGCCTACGTTCACTGATTAATTAATTGAGGGTACGGTATTATATGATGGGTCCCGCTATTTTTTTTTTTTTTAATTGTCATCTTTAAATAACTTGGAAATGCACTTGCAATTTTTTTTAAATTGCAAAATATAACATTAATTTTAAAAAATCGGGGGCCCGTGTACCCTACTCTTAAAATAAGCGCTTTAATATAGCACATGCGTTCCAATGCAAAAATACGTACCAGAACATTACTATTTAAATTTAATAATATACCAATTGCAGAAGAATTACAATCATGATAATTATAAAAATGCAATAACATTTTTTTGACGATTTGCTTCACTGTGGGACTGTCTGCGCCCCTTCCCCGGTACCTCAAGTAATATTATGTAAATAATAATCGGAATTAATAAAACTATCAAAATCTATTTTACATAAATTGTAATACTCACTATTATTATGTGTGATTACTACAATAATAATTAATACCTATGATCCATGTCATTAATTATTATTGATATTTATTAATAATTGGTAACATTGATAATATATTGAAATTAATTAATACTAATATCGCTCAGTTCTTAACACGTTAATGGTTAATTTTTAAATATGATATTTATGGGTAAGGTATATAAGCCCCCCCTCCCACCCTATTTTTTTTATTTCTATTATACAGGTTTTATTGTGTAACTACGAAAACTAAAAGCATACCCATTTCAAGGTATTTAAATTTCAAGGCATATTAATTAAAATATATAAAAATGGGGGGTAAAATTACAGCAACGATTAAGCTGGATCCTATTCATTCTCGTAACACTGCAATGTGCAAATCAAAATTTCAAGACACCGTAGCTGTACTTAATATAATATAGGTAAATTAAAAGGATCGAAGGTGACTGCAACAAAACAAAATTTTAGGTTAAAATTACAAGGGGTGTCGATTGGTACATTTACTCAGTTAAAATTTGACACTCAAAATGATCCTCCTTATTACATCGATTATATGAAAATTTCAATTAAACTGAAAAAATTATCTGTAAGTTATTTCAAACCAAAGAATTGTGCTGTTATATTATTCAGTAAGTTACAGAATAATTTTACCAATTTAATGAACGATGAAACATTGGCACACATTTTCAACGAAGTGATAGCGACAGTCACGCCAGAAGCGTTGGATATGCTATGGCCAGAATTGGAACCAGAAATTTCCAAACAAGTAGTCAAAGTAAGTAAATTATAATAAAGCCTCCCCAATCCTATATTTTAATTGGTAGGTTAGGTTAGGTATTCGACCACAAGGTCGCAGCGTAGGTTGGCAATAAGAGTTTCGCTAACCTCTAGTAGGCTAACCTCGTTGCCAACTTTGTACTGCTCTTATTGCCAACTATATAACCACAAAATCTTTCTTTCCGATAATCCCTTATTCTAAAAACATTATAGAGTCCGAGAGAATATGATAAAACCGCGACCCTATGCGGACACCTTGAACATCACTCGTGGTCCTTTCACTTTCGACATAATATTTACGTTAATGTTGTGTTGCAATAATTGACCCTGTATGAATGATAAAACACTATTATTATGCCACTATTTACATTCAACGTTCATCTAACGTAGCTGACAGCTGATCGGTGTCGATAATATAGATAATTTAAATAAGCCCACCGCTGATTTAAATTATCACCACTGACGCTGGGTGGAAATTCACTCCCGCCTATAGGAAACTTTTTACATATTATAAAAAGTTTTGGCACTTTTTTGAATTTGAAAATGGACGAACTAAAAACTTTAATATTAGTCGTTGATTTCCAAAGTTTGTACCGAATTGGAAAATCATTTGAACATACAAGATAAAGAAATAGCCGAATTTATAATACACTTGTCGGAAAAAAATTCCACCTTTGATTCGTTCAAAAAAGTGTTGTATGAAAATGGAGCAGAATTTTCGGATTCTTTGATTTCAAATTTGTTGCGTATCATTCAACACATCCAATCGAGCAATGGAAATGATGAAAGTGCATCTTTGGATACTCGTTCCGATTTGTTCAAAAATTTGCTTGTTTGGCGATGAAAAAATACAAGAAGTGTCATCAGGAGTCGATCAAGAGATAGAAGACCAAAGCAAGTATTAGATGTTGAACCAGTTCTTGGTAAATTATACAATGGAACCGTTGCTAATATCGTTTCATTTGGTTGCTTTGTACAGTTGGAAGGATTAAATCGTCGCATGGAAGGCTTGGTCCATATTTCTCAACTTTCCACTGAAAGAGTCGCTACTGTTGCGAATGTGGTTTCAAAAGGAAAAAAGGTGAAGGTCAAAGTTTTATCGATCGCCGGGAAAAAAGTATCTTTATCTATGAAGGACGTCTGCCAAATGACAGGCCAGGACCTTAATCCGTTTTCTCACGAACCCAGCACAAGAGATCGTAATCCAGATGCACCTGTCCAAAACGGCATGCAAGTGCCCATGAATATCGACGAAGACAATAGAAACTCTCGGAAGAAATTTAACAGAAAAATGGGAATGTACGCAAATGATTGCTGCTGGTTGCATAGACAAAAGTGAATTGCCCAATTTTGACCAAAAAACGGGTTTGTTGAAAAACAATGAAGAGGAAGACGCCGAAGTGGAAATAGAACTTGTCGAGAACAAGAAATTCTTGCAAGAAACTCACATGAGAGATCTCAGCCGAATTAAAATAGTTCAAAATCCTTATGGGTCGTTAGCGCAAGCTGTAACCAATCAACGCGCTTTGACCAAAGAAAGGCGAGAGCAAAAGATGCCTGAACGTGAATCAGAAAAGAAAAGGTTTCTATCGGAATTATCAAAGCAAATAAATGATCCTTTGCATTCTACTCCCCCTTCTGGTACCGGAAGTAATTATCAAGCAAGAGAAATGCCCGAATGGAAGAAACACATAACAGGTGGTAACAAACTGTCTTTTGGCAAAAGATCAATTTGACTATGATCGAACAACACCAATCTTTGCCGATTTATAAATTGCGCGAAGAAAGCCGTTACCGAAAATCAAATTTTAATTATAATTGGTGAAACCGGTAGTGGGAAAACTACCCAAATAACACAGTATTTAGCCGAATCGGGATTTACTTCACTTGGGAAAATTGAATGCACTCAGCCACGTCGTGTTGCCGCTATGTAGGTTGCGAAACGTGTGGCAGAAGAAGTTGGTTGCCGATTGGGGCAAGAAGTGGGTTACACGATCCGTTTCGAAGATTGTACTTTTTCTGAAACCAAAATTAAATACATGACTGACGGTATGTTATTAAGAGAATGCTTCTTGGATCTGGATCTTAGCAGTTATTCGGTGATTATGTTGGATGAAGCGGATGAACGTACCATCCATACCGATGTACTTTTTGGGGTTTTCAAACAAGCAGTAGCAAAACGTCCAGAATTGAAACTTATCGTTACTTCCGCCACATTAGACGCGGAAAAATTTTCGCAGTACTTTTTGGAAGCACCAACCTTTACCATTCCTGGTCGCACGTTTCCGGTAGAAATCTTATACACAAAGGAACCAGAAGTAGATTACCTCGATGCAAGCTTAATCACAGTTATACAAATTCATTTTAGAGAACCGCCTGGTGATATTTTACTATTTCTCACTGGTAAAGAAGAGATCGACACTGCGTGTAAAATTTTGTACGAACGTATGAAATTGATTGGAGACGACGCTCCAGAATTAATAATTTTGCCCGTCTATTCGACGTTACCGTCAGATATGCAAACTCGTATTTTTGAACCGACGCCTCCAGGCAGTAGAAAAGTGATAATTGCTACGAATATTGCCAAAACGTCGTTAACCATTGATAGAATTTGTTACGTGGTCGACCCCGGATTTGTAAAACAGAAGTGTACAATCCCAAAACAGGTATGGATTCCTTGATGTGACTCCAATTTCTCTAGCACAAGCAAATCAAAGAGCAGGGCGAGCTGGTCGTACTGCATCCGGTAAATGTTACAGACTTTACACCGAACGGGCATCCAGAGACGAAATGTTGGCGACTTCTATTCCCGAAATACAAAAACAAATTTGGCTACAACGGTCCTTCAATTAAAAGCTATGGGTATTAACGATCTCTTGCATTTTGATTTTATAGATGCACCACCCGTCGAATCGCTTATTATGGCACTTGAGCAGTTGCATTCGTCAACAATGATGGACTGTTAACACGATTAGGAAGAAGGATGGCCGAATTTCCATTGGAACCAAATTTATCAAAAATGTTGATCATGTCCGTTGATTGAAGTGTTCCGACGAAATACTTACAATCGTAAGTTACAATTACAATCGCAGACCAAAAACGATTAAATTAAATTAAAGTAAAAATTCTTTCAAATTATAGTTAATTAATAAATAAATGCATAAAAAAGTATTTTATTGTTATGAACGTCCAATGGCGCAGAGGAAGGCAAATTTTTTGGCCACTTTTTAAGAATTCTGGCTCTACATGCAGTGGTGTCATGTAGTAAATTTTACATATGGAATGATAGTACGCAAAAAATAAACTTACTGCCTTCTTCCTTATGACTGCGGATCTGATTGATTACTTTTTCACAAGTTTAATTTAATTTTTATTAACACAATTAAATTACAATTAAAGAGAGACATAGGACGTCCAAGAAAACGATGGGCTGACTGAGAATCGGAACAGGTTTAATGCCTATACCGTGAAGCAGATGACGACAATTAAATTTTCATTAACCAAATTTAATTTTTTCAAAAAAGGGAATTAGTCAGAACATTTTTTTATAACCACATAATTAGACAATTATTTACTAAATTTGAAGCCGAAGCTAAGACGAAAGTATATTGCATTGCCGGTTATTATTTATGCACACTATTCGTTAACAGAACGCCTTTAGACGTAGGCAGCACACAGGAGCAGATTGGTGCTACCATTTGAGTGCAAAAAAATTATAAGCACCCTTCTATGACTATGGTTCTTTGCTATTTAAAATTCGCACTAAAAAAAGTTGCTAATATTTTATAATTTTTCAGATCATCAATGAAAAATTGAAAGTATTTCAATTAAGTGCGATTTTTGGAAGAATGCTGAATGTTTTTACGATAAATCAAGGTAGAATAAACAATGTAAGTATTAACAATTTTAATGTTTCCTAATCTTAATTATATAAAAGTAAGAAAATTTAGTAACACAATTTATACTTAGCCTTTGTAGCAAATAAAGGTAACATAATACAAATTATTGCTACGTTTTACACATTCGAGACACTGACGTACATATTATTACAATCAATTAATTCAAAACTATAAAAATCAGATCTCTTTCTTACATTAATAGTAAAATTATAAATATTTTTGGTATTAGTCGAATTGCAATAAAAAAATGGCAGTAAAATCACTAACTTGCACTTTAGGTCATAAAAATAAGTAAAACCTTCCTAAATTATTAGTGTTGCTGAATTTAGCGCTAAAATTATTTTTATTGCTTAAAACCGCCTTAGAATCAAGGCGCTATCACAAGAAGCACTTAACATTTACAATTCATCTCCTACATGCCTCCTCGTTATCCTATTAACCTCGTCAATAATTTCAGATGCAACTTGAGTATTAATTTCGTGTCTGTTAAACGGTGAGGTGTACAAAAACACGGTTGGGTAGCTGGTAACATCAACGCTCCTACAGAACTCCTTTTCGGCGTCACAATTTACCTTGCCACTTTTAATTTTATCTTTCAGTTTCTAAAACGGTAATTTCTTGATAGTAAAATGAGTAGAAAGAAAATTATCGACTTACCTCTGCAACTGTCACAAATTCAGGTTCAAAATTCACACAATGACCACACCAAGGTGCATAAAAATCGACCAGCCATGGCTGATACTTGTAATCTTCCTGTTTAAGCACTTCCTTCTTGAATTGTTCTTTGTTCAACTGTTTGACCGGAGAGGGTAGGAAACCCATTAACCACTGCTTTAATGATCTCGCATCAAAATGTCCATTATAGATTCTGTTATACAAGAGTAATAACATTCAGTATTGCAACGTATCTAGATCGTAATTATACAGTGTGTCCAGGATAAAAATGTATTGTAAAAGGTCGAGATTTGTTTAACATAGGCAAATGAGAAGCAAAAACATTGGCGTCGTTTTTGTCATGATTATTGCTGAATTTACTTCAATAACCTGTGAACTTCAAGGGAACCTTCGTGATTTTGGAAAAGTATTTTGAGAATAAAAATATGGTAGTAATATAATTTTTTGTTCCATAATATAATTGATATTTCTTTATTTTTTTTTAAGTTACACAGAAAACTATATTTAGAAAATCTAAAGAGAAGAAAAATATAATGGCAACCTTATCCTGAACACACTGATTTGAAATACGATCAGTTTGATTTTCAAATTTTAACATTTATAGTAATTTTTTTAACTTACGCTACAGTATTCAGTCCTTTAGTCCCTAAAGGATACAACCGTATGGTGGGATAGCTGCGAACATTTTGAGCTCCACAAAGGTCGGAATTGGCCACACAATCTACTTGTGCAACGTGAACAAAATCCAAATGTTGAACCTACAAGAGCAACTTAAAAATTATCAAACAATTAATTAAACTTTATTTACCTGTTTAGCCAAAGTGTGCCACTGTGGGGTGAGTTTATGACAAGGTGCGCACCACGGTGCAAAAAATCAACCAACCACAACTCTTCTTTCGGCTTCCTCACCAGTTGGGCAAAGGAACTTTCATCCAAAGACACAACTGAAATTAATAAAACTTGAAATTGTTTCAGATGCGCAAATGGGACCGGAAGTTCATGCAAACTGCGCTACACTAATGAAAAACGAGTCTGTGCTTTGTGTGTGACAAAATAAAGACTTTTATTTTAACAAAAGACACTCAAATTAATCACAATTTAGATGTACTTTTTTTTAAATAATTTTGTTGTTATTAATAAAAAGGTTTTAACTTACCAATTGGGTGAAGCATGTATTCCACAAATTCCACAATACCATTTTCGTTAGGAACCCCATGGAAATGGTGTATTTCACTGCCATTGTATAATCTCGTGGTCGGATAAGCTCGAATTCCTTCACGAGCACAGAAACTTGAATGAAGAGTACAATCGATTGTTCCAAATCTTACGTTCTCGGGTTTAAAGTGTTGACTAGCTCTTCTAATCTCGGGAAGCAGTTTCATGCATGGTGGACACCAAGGTGAATACCAATCAACAAACCATGCGGTACCTAAATATAAATTTCATAAAAGGAAGTATTTGAAATATAAAAAATACCCAATATTGTATGGATCTAACTGAACTTTCTAATCTAAACTAAGTATTCAAAGCATTTCAAATAACTTGAGTAGACAAATTGTGCAAACAATCCTACCTTGTTTGATAAACGACTGAAACTCTGCAGGTGATAAGGAATGCACATTAGTGGACTTGGTACTTTCTTTTGCAAAGGTTACAATTTCATATGAGACGTCACGCCCGTGATGGGTTTCAAAAGCACCGCCAACTTTCAACACACCCCAAGTTGGATAATGAGAAATGTGTAAGCTTGAACACAGACTTGCACTTTGCCCACAATGCAATAAACCAATGTTGATGTCGGGTAACCAGGTAGGTAAACGTTTAAGTTGAAGGCTTAACTCTGTGATTGGACCCATATAAAAACATATCAACCAAGGTACGGTAAGACCTAACCGTAACTGAGTGCGAATATCACGAAAATCTTCTTCGGTGAGAACTTTCGGATCAGGTAAAATACCCAAAACTTTTTCCACTATTTCTTTATCATCAGCAGCCAATATACTGTGAACCTCTGTGATGACCTCGTTTTCTTTTTGGTGGGCTTGCCAAAACACAATGGGTTTTTCTTTGTGGTTCTTGAAAACTTTATCACACAAACTTGGATCGGTTATTATACCTACTGGCATTAGACCTTCCTAAAAACAGAATGAAACAATTTGATTTTTAATCAAAAATTGACTTCTTACAAAAACTGCAGCCAATTTTTTTCGCGTTTCCATCTCAGGACATAAATAATTATCATCTGCACATAGAAACAGCAACCAATTGAGTTTATTCAATCCATCGTTCCAATTCTCTGTGGAAATATCTTCGACGGTGGCGGTAATCCGTGATATTACGTAATCGTAAAGAACTTCCTGTGATCTATCTCCACGATACTTTTCACCTTCATATAAATTTGCCTAAAATTAAAAATATAATTAAAAATTTCTTTTGAATAAATCGAAAATTACATCTTTTTCGTAGTAAAGCAAAGAAGGGTAAGATCCAATACCGAGTTGACGACACAACATCCAATCTTCTTCACAATTAACGGCGCCAATACGAATAACGCCCTCAAGTTGAGCAGCCAAATTACGCCAAGCTGGTGCAAGTTCATGACAGTGATGACACTGTGCAGAATAAAAATTAACAAACCATACTTGTTTGCTATCAATCACATTCATTTCTGTAAAAAAAAAAGAAAAAAGTAGTAAGAGCAATGAAATAAAAGACAAAACTTCGTTGCTTAAAATGTCCTTTGCCATTCGACTTTTTTTTTCATTTTTGCGCAACGCATCATGAAGCAATTAGTTGGTAGCACGTCAAAACGCCGTAAACAAAAACGTCAAAAAACAAAAGGACCGAAAACCAAAAATATCGAAAATAAAAACCTCGAAAACTAAAACGCCGAAGTCAAAATGCCGAAAACAAAAACAGAACAATTTTTTTGTGTTTGCATTAAGTAAGCATTACAGTATAGGTAGTATTTCGAGTATCTTCCTGTGCAAACACAAACTAACATTGGGGGGAGATAGTATTTTCTCGTGCTTACATAAAAAGATATAAAATATTGCTAAGCTTGCAATTATTCAAATTTCTGTAGAATTTAGCACTGAATAGTAAGTACTCGGTATACATTTCCTAACAAATTTTTCAATTAGATAAAAAATAATTGCTTACCAAAATCTGCTCTAGTGAGTGTAACAATAAGAGGATCATCATCGTAGATTCCAAATTGATCCCTGTAATATGTATAACTCTGATATTCCTTCTTATTTTTCCTCTCGTCAATATCCCCATACAAGTCATACTGCTTTCTAGTTTCTGGATCCTTCAGTATTTCGTAAGCACTGGCAAGTTTAACAAATTTAGCGTCAGCATCCTTATCATCCTAGAAGGAGAAATAAAGCTAATTAGAAGGAGAAGAGGAAAATACAACTGAGATTTAATTTAAGATTTTTTGTTACTCAACCATAGCACCCTTTTAGGCATGGAGTTAAATAGGTTTTACCTTATTTTTATCGGGATGAAATTTCACTGCCAACTTTTTAAAGGCTTTACGAATATCTTTACTGTCTGCATCTCTGGCTATCCCTAGTAATTGGTACAAATCGTCATTTTTCACGTCTTCAGCCAAAATCAGCAGAACAAAACTCAACAGCAAAGACACCAAAAGCATGTACCTCCTGAAAAAATGCATCACGATAACTGAATACGGAAATCCGTGATTTAAACTTATTTAACAAAACCCACACAGTTTTATAACAACTGACGTGTAGTTTATTTCTCCTTTCTTAGGTTATTTAACATTCAAACTTACATTTTTAATTTTTCGTAGTAAAATATATCACAGATTTGTTATAACCTAATTAAATAAGTTATCGCACTTATTTGTAAACACAGGCCATTAACCCAAATAGGAAGTGATAAAAATCCTCGTTGGTAATCTTATTGCAGCCAGCATAATAAAACTTTACTCAGCAGCATCTTAAAATACTCGTGATAAATTGCAGAATTTTTTTTAAATTGTGGTTATGCAACCCATTTGACATCTTCAAACGTCAACTTTCATTAATTTATTGGTTATGTTCTAAAGTGAACAACAAAAATAAACTTTCAAGTTGTATTCCACGATATTCTCTTCGAATTTAAAACTACGGCGAAACGATGGAGAACAAGGTTAAAAAAGAAACTCCAGATGATAGTTTTAACGAATCCAAAACGACAGGTTAGTGCTTGACTTTTAAATTTCTAAACGGTAACTTCACACCGAAAGGTAAAGTTACTTTAATTTAACTTGAAAGTAATTTTAAAATTTTAGAACAAGTTAGTGATCTTGATGGGGTGGTTGTAAAAGTAGAACAATTGCATCATGCGATTGACATAAAAGAAGATGACTTTATTATGGAAGCCGAAAGTACAATAGAAGATCCTCTTACTTGTAAAAGTTGTGAGACTACACGTAAATATTTTAGTGGCTCAAAAAGTCATTCGGGAAAGAAATTATATGCACTCGAAGCCTGTCGCCATAAACAATTAGATGAACCCCATTGCTGGAGAAAACGTCACACGATAGTTTCACAAAGTAAGTAGTACTTGTTTGAATATGTCAAACCGTGAATAACCAAAAAGGTTAAAGATAGGTACTGAATTAGAGTACAAACTAAATGACTATTTAAAATATTCCAAAAACCAAACTATAACGTAAAATCACCTACTTCCGAATGCGACTGTTTAATATTTTTTGTCAATGTCATCATCAGTAGGTACATACATGTAGAGTGTTTAATGCACTTAAAGCATAACAGTTCACTGTCATTTGTTTAGTATGAGGTGGATGTTAAGTTCATAAAATATTGAGTAAAATGCTTACAAATTAGATTTTAACTTTGTAGTACTTTTTATTAATCAGCAATATTTTGGTAAGTACTGCGTGTTGTTTATATGTAACAATTCATTGCATATACCAGGAAGTAAAATTATTTTTATGTTTTGTTTTAAGTAATTATAACTTAAAATAATAATATTTTCTGTTAACCATTTGAACCAAAATCTAATTGGCTCTAACCTCAATATAATAGAAAATTAATCAGCTCTAGGTTGCAATATAAGAGAGGATACAAAATCCCAAATTTGGTTTTGAAATTCCTATTCGTTTTTGAGGTAAACCGCATACAGAGCGATATTTTTTGGAAATGGTCTTGTTTAGCTCACGGAACCTCAAAAAGTATAAATCCATGAATGTTTTTCTGCACAAAATCAATACTTTTTCATATTATTACATATGATTAAGTAAAAATCATATACGATTTGCATTAATTTCAGACTTAAAATGGAACCAAAAAAGCGATTAAATTATACCAAAGAAATGTTAGTTCAAGCTTTGGAATCAATTAAGTCCAATTGTATGAGCATAGGACAAGCATCGAAGACATTCAAAATCCCTAAAACTACCCTCGTTGATAAAATAAACAACAAGTATACCTTATCTGGAAATGTAGGAGCACAAACAGTTCTGTCTGCGTCAGAAGAAGAAATTTTAGTGAAATGGATTATTGAAATGGGAGAAAGAGGGTTTCTGGTCACAAAAGCGCAACTTTTGGAAAGTGTTGCTAAATTAGTTAAACATTTAAATCGAGAAAACACTTTTAAGCAAGGGATTCCCGGTTATAAGTGGTATAATGGCTTTCTGAAAAGACATCCCGAGATATCGAATAGAGTTTCACAAAAATTAACGACAATTAGAGCTGCAGCTGTAACAGCAGAAAACATTAGGGATTGGTTTTACAGAGTTCGCTCATATTTAAGTGATAACGATTTTTTGGATATATTGGATGACCCACAAAGAATTTTTAATAGCGAAGAATGTGGTTTCTATTTGTCTCCCGAAGAAAAACAAGTTTTGGTCAGAAAAGGGTCAAAGAAGGTTTACTCTCGTGTTTCTAATGATGAAAAAGAATGTTTGACAGTTTTGTTAACAGTTAGCGCTGATGGTGCCATGCAGCCACCCATGGTATTATACCCCTACAAGAAAAGGATACCACGTAATATTCATATAAAATACCCCAAGAATTGGGGTATAGGACAAACTGAATCGGGATGGGTGACAAGTGAAGCTTTCTTTCCATATATTACAAACGTATTTTACCCATGGATTGAGGAAAAGAAAATTCCACGTCCAGTCATATTATTTATAGATGGCAACTCTTCACATATAAACCTAAATCTATCGCAATTTTGCAAAGAAAAGGGGATTATTTTAACAGCTTTTTATCACCGATTGCAGCCTTTAGACGTTTGTATCTTTTATCCCATCAAAAATGTTTGGCGTCGGAATATTCGTGAATGGCGAAAATGCAATACAGGCCAAAAGTTGCCACGAGAAGATTTTGCTAGTGTTCTTGAATTATCTCTCGATAAAGTGGTCACACCGGAAATTGTGAGTTGCGCTTTTCGCACATTCGGCCTGTTTCCTTTTAGTGAAAATAATATAGACCACTCGAAATTTATAAAAACAACTGATTTTTTACCCATAACCAATTAGATGCACCTGAAAAACAACAAAAGCAACACGAAAATGTAGAAATACCTCTCGATAAGATGGTCACACCGGAAATTGTTGGCAGCGCTTTTCACACGTGTGGTCTGTTTCCGTTTAACGACAATAATATAGACCACTCAAAATTTATAAAAACAACTGATTTTCTTTCTCAGAACCAACTAGATGCACCTGAAGAACAACAACAGCAACATGAAAATGTAAAAATACAAGAAGACACAGAAATAACAAATTTGCAGCTATTATCAGAAATAGAAAAGAGATTATGTCCAACCGTAATAGAAAAATTTAAGGCGGTACATGGCAAATGGAATGGCGATGTTGAATATAAGGCTCTTTTTGATTTTTGGAGAAATTTAAATTAAATTAGTGATAACGTAACAAAAACATTTCTTTTAATTCTTTTTTACATTTCCAATATTATTTTTTGGATAATCTTAGAATAAATACATTGTGCATTTAGATATTTTTATTTGTTTAGAAAATTTACCCTATTATCATAGTTGAATATATAATTTTTGACATTAAACTGCCTTGGTCGTAAATAATAATAGGTAATGGAGCGATCGTTATAAGAAAAAAATGGTTTTGGTGGTTGGAATTAAGTTAATCCTATTGTTTTGTATATCAAGTTTAAGTTAATTTTGATATGATACTATGCACTATGTACCAGCAGTACACCGTGAAGCATACACGGGTCTACTAAGAAGCGTAAACTCACGGTTCGAACCCTGCTTACGTTATATACACTGCTGTGATCAGAAAGTTCAATATTGATCTGTGGACTATGGGGAAGGTAACGGGAAGCCACCCCATGAATTATACTCCCTGGTAAATTCATCTTGGCTTCGGCCAAGTCAAATCGCCAATGTCAGGGGAACCGGGTATGGCACATGAAAGAAGAAGATGATACTAATAATAATATACAACAATATTTTTAATTTATAGTCTCGATGTCGCAAATACATTTTTTTTGAGTTTACTCCTTAAGAATCGATTTTCATATATAAGCGCTCGGTATGAGAAAATATGAGAGGTAAAATCTACTGATGAATGACCTCGTTACTTTTTTGGTGCGCACCTATGGTGCGCAACTTTCTAATTTGGTTGAGTGTATTTAGACGTACATGGTGTATGCTGCAAGGCGACTATACCTATATGTTATTGGGCTTGTTTGTTTCTATCAGTGTCAATGTACTTAAATTGCTGTTTTTGTTATACATATCAATAATTAATATTGTTATTGTGAAGTTATAATTTGTATCATTACATTTCGCTAAAGTGAACTGAAAGTATTTTTAAATAACTATGGCAGAAATGGGTGTAGATAATATTGCCGGAACATCTAACAACCACGTGGGTAAAAGGTACGTTATATTAAATATTTAATAATTATCGATGTAGTTCATATAAATATATATTTGAGAATAACACATAAAATTAGATATTTAATCCAATTTAGACAATTTCTAACCTAACCAAAAATTATTTTCGATGTCTATAAATTCCTCCAGGTTATTATGATTTATTTTATGAATAATTTTTAAAAATCAATAATTCAAGTCAATAATTCGATAATATTATCTGAAAAATCAACAATATTTCTTTATTATAATGATGATTATATATAATAATGTTTTATAAAATTTTCTTTCGAAAAGGATTTAGTGACAATTATCTTTTATTACCATATTTTGTTAGTTATTAAGATAATATTATATTTTAAATAAAAAATTAATTATAATAGTTTTAAAAAAATTTTTATAAAAAACATTTTTTTATCAATTTTCTTAAAGTTGGTTAAAATTTTTATAATTATGCATTTATAAATTTTCTAATTTTTTTTTTTACATTTTTTTACTAGGAAAAAATCTAAACCACCTCCAAAAACTCCAGCCGAGAAACAGCGAACTTACAGATTGAAAAAAAAAAAATTAATGCAGGAAGCACAAAATATTCTGACAACCAACCAACCTTCAGGGTCCGTCGCACCCGTGATTGCTGTACCTAAACCACCTCCAAAACTCCAGCCGAGAAACAGCGAACTTACAGATTGAAAAAAAAAAAATTAATGCAGGAAGCACAAAATATTCTGACAACCAACCAACCTTCAGGGTCCGTCGCACCCGTGATTGCTGTACCTAAACCACCTCCAAAAACTCCAGCCGAGAAACAGCGAACTTACAGATTGAAAAAAAAAAAATTAATGCAGGAAGCACAAAATATTCTGACAACCAACCAACCTTCAGGGTCCGTCGCACCCGTGATTGCTGTATCTAAACCACCTCCAAAAACTCCAGCCGAGAAACAGCGAACTTACAGATTGAAAAAAAAAAAATTAATGCAGGAAGCACAAAATATTCTGACAACCAACCAACCTTCAGGGTCCGTTGCACCCGTGATTGCTGTATCTAAACCACCTCCAAAAACTCCAGCCGAGAAACAGCGAACTTACAGATTGAAAAAAAAAAATTAATGCAGGAAGCACAAAATATTCTGACAACCAACCAACCTTCAGGGTCCGTCGCACCCGTGATTACTGTACAGTTGACTCAAAGTACACTTTGAACTCAAAATGTTGAGTTCATCTGATGAAATGGCCAATTCAATTGCTGATGACGAAATTATTGGATGTGGTGGAAATCCCGAAAAAGAAAGAGCTGCTAGAAACAGGCTTCATAAGCTTGCTACAATCGACACAGGAGGATTGCCCTACGAAATTATTTTCGTTGTAGATAAGCCATATATGATAACAACCAACATCGACGTCGCTGATGGCTTAGCCAATGGAGCGGCTGGTAAACTTTCGTATGTTGAGTTGGATCCTCAAAATAAAGTACTGCGAGTTTGGCTTCTATTTCCAAAAGGTGTTGGTGTTAAAGCTCGCGGGAAAGTGGCTGGTTATGCAAACTCAAAAGGAATAAGTAGAGAATTAGTTCCTATCAACCGTAGATCTGCAACGGTGCCTCTCAACCGAAATAAATCGATTCATGCTAAAAGAAATCATTTCCCACTCAAACCGGCTTGCGCGTTGACCATTCACAAGTCACAAGGAGGAACATTTGATGAAATTGTGTACAAATACCACAAGACACATTCGCAATCTTTGGTCTACGTAGCCTTATCGAGGGTCACGTCACAAGAAGGCCTTCACATTGTTCCTACTGATAACATTCAACGTTTCTATCATGGTAGACGACATAACGAAGCAATGGTCCTTTTACGCCAAGAATTTATGAGGCTTTCCACTGTTCAACTCACAACAGTTGATCAGGTTATACTTAATAAAATAAATGAAGGAAACATGATTCTCTTCTCGCTCAATTGCCAAAGTCTCCAAGCACATGCACGTGATCTCCGTGGTAACATTATACAAAAAGCAGATATTTTAATATTATCAGAAACATGGCTTCGCAACGAGGAATCCGTTGAAATTGAAAATTTCAGATGTATATCCCAATATCGACGACCTGACATTAATCGAGGAGGCGGGGTCAGTATTTATCAAAATCTTAATGATTCACACCATGTGCTTACTTGCAATAATGATACTTTCGTAAGGGATGTCCAGCACTACAGTCAAACACATTCTCCATTGGGAGACATATGTGCTGCGAGATGTACTTTGCCTAACGGTAATCACATTGTTATAGTTTCGATTTACATTTCTGTTAATCAAAAGGTTAATGATGTAATAGATTTCATTTTTGAGGCATTATTGTCTTATACAGAAGGTGGATCAAAACTACTTGGAAAAGAATACCATTTACTGCTGCTCGTACTAAGCGGCGATTTTAATGTCGATCTTAGCAAAGATGACGGATTGAAATTAATACAATTTTTAAAATCTGAACTGAATTTAGTTATTGTTTCTGATAGAGCAATGGGGACAACGAGGTATGGTACAACCATTGATGCGGTATTTTCGAGATTCGTGAACCACGTATCTACCAACGTCCATGTGTCTTATTTTAGTTACCATAAACCACTTGTCACTGTAATTAAAAATGAAAGTAATGTTGATCTAATTAATATTGAAAAATAATATTTAAAAAAGAAATGATAATTGTCAGATAATAATAATTACATAATTTATCAACATTCCTAATGAAATATTTGTGCACATCTGAAATTGACTATTGTGAAAAGTTTAATGTAAAATATTTCGCCGATTAGTTATAATAAATGTATATAAAATGAATAAATATATATTTATATATGTATATTATTTTCATTAATTTGTTAATTTACCCTTTCATATGATATTAATCTTATTTTCAGTTGGATAAACTCTTTTTGCGTATGTTTAGACAATCGTACTTAAGGAGTAAACTCCAGTCGTGCGTCGGAGCTGACACACACAATTTTTTAATTTAACTTGTAATAAGTACCTATAATATTCCAAAATAAGTTATTCCTGTCATTAAGTGATCGGCAATAGGTTATTTTACGTTACATAATTTCCTTCTTTCTTTCCTAGTTCAAGCAAATTAGCTAAATCCAAGTGGTACCTCTGGAAATTAATTTCCACAAGTTCATGGTATTAAAAATGGAATTGCTTTAAAGTAACATATTTATTGTGCTGTATCATACCATGCCCCAGATATATACCACCCCCTTTTTTTCCGGGTTAAAAAATTATTTATAATAGTTCTTGCTCACCGTTTGGAGCGACTCTACGTCTTTGAAATCATCGTTTAATTACATTAACGAGATTAGAGCCGCAGTCATTGGTTTTTTGGAATGTATAATTTTTTTGCTAGTTTTCCATTGGACGGGTAATTTTAAAGGCGACCGTGCATGTTGGATGTTTTTGGTATAGTAAGTTTTTTAGGCTTGGCCCCTACGTCATACTAACCTAACCAATGACGGTAGCTGCTTTTGGTAAATAAGCGCATTATACCTAGTATATATTGAAAACATCTACTTTGTAGATTATAATGACTAAGTTTGAACTCCTGATTTACTTACACTCGGATTCATAAAAAGTGCTTCCTACTGCCTTATAGTTGAGGGTTAAATTTGTCTTTCATAGTCGGAAATTCAAAGCGAAACAGTACTTTTGCTGCCCCTTTCTAAATATCGAATATTATGCAACTTTGAAATACAAATTCGACCCTTATAACTTAATACTTGTCAATGAATCCGGATGTTCGTTAGGTTATTGTTTTGTAAATAAGCGTTATTAATTGAACCATTAGTAAGATGTCCTCCCAAAAAAGAACGAGGTGGACGAACGAGATGGACTTGGTCGTCTTAGATATGTGGGAAACAAAATTAAACGAATTGAGAAAAAAAAGAAATTCGCACGTTTATGCGGAAATTTCGAATATAATTTACACAAACTTTCCATTATCGTTCGATAGGCTGTTAACTGGAAGCGATATTAAAAATAAAATAAACAATTTGACACAGAGATATAGGTGAGAATCAATATTACTGTTTTAAATGAGCTTTTACTTTGATTTTTTGTAACTTAGAGCAGAAAAAAAATTTGTTGATCCGTCAGGAGAAACTAGATCGAACTGGAAGCTTTTTGATAAAGTCCACAAGATTTTGGGATCGTTACCGTGTAATGACCAAAATTTAATGGACGATTCCTGTAGTGGAACGTCACACAATAATGGTATGTATAGAAATCTGTATTTGTTTCTGATGCTAATTATATAACTTATAGAAACTGACTCGATTCAAGAGAGTGACGGATTTAAGCAAGTCGAAGAACGACAAGAGGAATCACAGGTAAAGTTTGTATTTTCATTTATTGTTATTCAAATTTAACAATATAAGTATAGATTCAATTGGACGTTCTCGCGGACTTGAATCAGACTTCCTCGGACGCAGGTTCATTTAGGTCACCATCACCTATAGTGGCAGCTTCTTTGAACACGCCCAGGTCTAGCACCACAAAACGGAAAATTTTAAAACGTAAGGCTCAAGAAGAGCTCGACAGAGAATTATTAAATGAGTTTAAACGAGCAAACGATTTAACTGAAAAAGAATTAGCCCAAAATACAGAAATACACGAGTATCAAAAGAGATGTCTTTTAGCATTAGAAGAAAGTACTAATGCATTATTACAATTGATCAAACAAAAAAGCGATAATAAAGAATAAAAACTAATAATTTTGTTTTATTTATTTAGCTTACTGAAATACTGAGCAATCGTATTTCTGATGTGTGTGCCAGTATTATTATTGTTTCCTGTAACAGTTTCGCATGGAGGTTGGTTTCTTTCGACCTGTAAATTTACCATCCAATGATCCGGTACTTCATCATTATGTTCATTGCAAAAATTGTTTAATATACAGCATGCTTTAATGATTAACGGGACACTATTAATATCAACTTCTAAACCTTTCAATAATCTACGAAACCGGGCTTTTAACCGATCAAAACTATTTTCCACTACCCTTTTACACTTATATAAATGATAATTAAATGTTTTCTCCATCTGAGGCTGATCGGTCCTAAATGGAAATGGTTTCATCATAAACTTGGACAGTTGAAATTCCGAATCTCCAATTAAAAGTACCGGAACAGGTACTCCATTTATATTTTGCACATTATCAATATAAATGTTGTTTGTTGTGTGTTCTTTTTTTATAGCCGAGTTCTCAAAGATATTAGAATTGTTGTTTCTTCCTGGGGATCCAACATTGACGTACGTGAAATTGCATCTACAAAAACTACATTTTACATCGAAATAGAAGCAAATCAACTATACTAACCTATGATCGGTGATTGCTAGTAAAACCACCGAGTACCGACCGTTATAGTTACAGTAGTCCGCAGCCATTTCTTTAGGAGGACATACTTCAATGTGGCAACCATCTGTATATTATTATTATATTACCCTTAAGATACGATCTTCACTACTTACCGATAGCCCCATACACTGAGGAAAACCCAATCGCTGAAATCCATTTACAATGTCTTCCAGTTTAGTTTGTGTAATAGGATAAGTGGACAAATAAATATTTTGCAACTTATACACCACAGCTTCACAAAAATCGCGCACCATTTCACCCACCGTGGTCCTTCCAATTCCAAATAAATTTGCAATGGTTCGATATTCATCGGAACTTCCTAGCGCATAGAGAGCAATTGCAATTCTTTTTTCCAATTGTATAGCAGCTCTAAACGAAGTGTCTTTCACCACAAGAACATCCAAAAATTTCACCAGTTTATTAAAACCACTACGATCAACTCGAAAATTTTCTTTAAACACTGCCTCCGTATATGTAGGAACTTCTTTCTCCCAAAAAGTACTTTTCCTCTCCTATAAACAATAATTGTATCAGATTTTCACGCCATTGGCATTTAGGTTAAACAATTTCTTACCAGCTTCCAGATTCTTCTATTCACAATCGATCTCTTTCTTCTTTTCATACACAATAGCAACTTGGTAATAAACTTTTTGCGTCTTGCGATTCTGTTGTTATTTTTCATTATCATAGTTTCTAACAATACATAAGTTTTAATTAAATTTAAATTCATAATCATAATGTTAGCAATTTCAACTTCTTGGTCCATTTTCTTTAGTTTCATCTGAGACAAGTTTATGATAACCACAACATTTTCGTTAATTTGCAACCGATATTTAATAAATTATTTTACAAACTAACAATCAGTTCGATTGTCAAAAATAGTGAGGTTATGTTAAAACTTCTAATGGCAATTTAAATATTTGTAATGTGTCAATCACATCCGCTAATGATGATTTATTATAAATTGCCAATTAACTTGTAGCGCAATGAAATTGTTAAATTTAATTGTTAGAAAATAAAAAAGGTATAAACAATTTAGACTATTTTAGTACCTATCTTAAATTTTTTGTAAAAAATATACATCTCATCTGTTTGAAAGTTTAAATAAATTTTGTTTTTACTATTCACAGTCAAAAGGAAAAGCCGAAGAAAAGGAAAAGAACAAAAAATACAAGTACAGAACAATATGAAATATATATTAAGTACCTGGAGGACGATTTTAATTTTAGAACGGGCATTGTTAACTGCACCCTAGGAGATAACTATGTCCGAACGAAATGGAGTAAATTAGCAAATGTTTTAAATGGGATGGGGATGGACCAAATTTAACTTTAGAAGAATGGAAAAAAGTAGGTTGAGTGATAAAATATGTTTTGTTTAAATATTATTTTTGATCGTTTCAGAGGTTCAGTGACTGGAAGTATGCGACGCGTAGCAAATATCGCAGATTGGTGCAGTCACAAAAGAAAAGTTTTTCGGTGTCTTCCGAGAGTAACCTCACTCCACTCGAACAGAGGGCACTTGCAATCTGGAAAGTTGCTACGGATAAGCCATCGTTACCTGATTACGATAGTATTTCTAAAATTAGTACAGAAAATGTAGCATTAGAGATTTCTTCTGACAGCTTGCATCTAGAAGATGCTGTACAAAAGAAATATTGCCAATATCTGCCGTCACCTAAGAGAGTTGTGAGCGCGTCTGTGGAGAATGGCGTGAGTCCTGTGAAAGATAGAACATCGTCGGATTATAATCAAGTAACTGCTGGTATACCAACAGAAATGAGATCTCCAAGCTCGGTAACAATTCCTCCTGCCAATTTACCTCAAGAAACAGTACCTGTTTGTTCCCAAGAAGATCCCAGCAGTACAAGTACAGATTGTTTGAGTAGCGTGAAAACTGTAACAACAAGTAGTACGATGACTGAAAATGTACTTGAGGAAACCATCGAAACGCTTCAGGAAAAGGAAAAACAAACGAAATGTCTTGAAGGAATACTAGGGCAACTAAGAAAACAAAATAAGTTGTTTAGTACTTTTTTAAAATTGCAATTTCCTCAATATGAGGAAGAAAATGATTGAATTATTATTATTGAAATTATTACAATTTTTTACAAGAAAGGTACTTTGAGATTGTTTTATTTTTATCCTTAAAATGTTGGGTTAGAATAAATGGAGACGGTGTCAGATCTGTGATCAAGGCAAGGGGGAAGTTAGTACTACCACATATTAACCTAACCAATGACGGTAGCTGCTTTAGTTACTAACCAATGGCAGTGCTTACATGCGATAACGTAGTCACTGAACCGATGAAGCATTTTGTTTCTAAAATCCTGTCCTAAACCGACTTGTGAAAGGATCCTACAAAATATTTAACTTCGGAGGCTAGATCCGTCTGTCAGTGTCTTATGCCCGATTTTTTCACCTAGAGATATCTATTAGATAAATTAATGAAATAACCAATCACACAGCAGCTAAACAAAAAAATCAGAAATATGAATGGTTACTTCTCTAATTTATCTAATAGATAGTTATCTAATGGATATCTTTAGGTGAAGAAATCGGGTCGGAGTTTGTCCAGTTTTCGACTCGCTATGATTTCGAGAAAGGTAATTAGTTCCCAATTTTTTACTTCAGCCGGTCCTGTGCTGTTTATAATCAATCTACAGGAATGCCAATACATAAATTTAGGTTTTTATTTTTTTATAATTTCTTATCTACGATTCAGTTTGTGTTACTAATTAATAAATTACAGTTTTTTTCGAATTAGCTATTTTTATATGAAAATCCAATTTAAAAATGGAAAATTATTTTAACTCCCAAGTTACTGAAAACATAGAAAATCAAGCAAGTTGTGCTAACTTATCTTTAGTATCAGGTAGGTACGAACCAACATTTTTCAATAATAAGCATCACGCAAAAGATTTTCCGGAAATTACTGCCACCAAGGGTTGTTTTTATTAAAGTGTTGCAATTTATCTGTTAAGAAAGTGCCGCAGGCGATTTCTTCGATTAACTTTCAAACCAATCTCATTTTTTCAATTCGTAAATGAAAATCTAAAAAAAATTTTAAATCAGCACGTTTATTTGATATTGCTTCTTTAATATAAAGTTTTAAATGTTTTTTTTTTTCAATAATTGCAGATGCAAGGATTCAAGAACCAGATTTCAAAGTTTTTCAAAACGAAGTAGTAGACGATGTAAGTCAATTGATTTTAAAACCGTACGAATGTCAAATTTGTGACTACAAAACTGTAAAAATTGAAAATTTAAGCCTTCATATGAAGTCTCATGTGGAAGTGAATAAGTCGTTTTTGTGCAAATATTGTGACTACAAGACGAATGATAAAAAAACTCTATTGGATCACGCTAGAAGTCATGCTGTAAAAGAGAAACCATTTCCTTGCCAAATTTGCAACTCGAAGTTTACCACCAAGTGCAACTTACAAAGTCATTTACGAAGTCATACTGACGCAAAACCATTTGCTTGCAATATTTGCGATTATACGTCGTCGTTTAAACGTGGCCTTGAGAAGCATTTAAAATTACACGCCGAACCATATGGATGTGGGATTTGTAACTCCAGTTTTGCTGATAAAGCTTTGTTGAAGGAGCATTTGAAAATTCATTCAATTCAGACTTGAATTCATTGCGAAATAAATTATATAGGTATTTTTTAGTGTTTTAAATAAAAAGTAATAATAAAAAAATTAATTGTTAAGTAATATTTACTCAAATCTGATCGGCGACATGGTTGCCAACACGGTAACCTCTCAAGTCATGATAAGGAACCTCGCAAAATTGTTCGGCAACAGATTGACCTAGGGAGGGTTAATTGGTTGGCGATGAAGTTTGTTCGTCTAGATACTTCTTTTTAGCACTAAATTATGGACGGTCATATATGTCATTTTTATGGGGGGGAGTTCTAAAAAATATATTGGTACCACGATTGTGTGTAACAGTGAGAGATTCACGAATGACATCAATAACCAACTTAATCTAAGAACTTTCTATGAACAATCCAAGAGCATTCCGACAACAATCCAAAAACAAATAATACAAATAATTCGCACAATATTAGTAAACAGTAAATTATAAAATTTAACAAATCAAATCTGCAAAGCAAAAAAACGTACAAACACCGTCTAAAACCAGGTTTGACAGTACTTTGAACTTACAACAATGTACTTTTTTTAAAAGTAACTTTGCAATGACCATGTATATAAATTTGAATTGACACATTGCGAGTTTATCGTACTCGCCCAATCACCACAACAAAAATGGCGCTTATTTTGAAAAGATCTGCTATCTGATTTTACAAAGACGAAAATTTTTAGTTTATTTACATAAACGTTTTCGTCGAAAGATTGCGTTACGTAATTTTTTTAACATTTACATTATCACATCGTTGTTATTCGTATTTATAGTTTAAATTAAGACGTGTAAATTGATTACAACAATTTACCGATTTAGTAATCATAACCTTAAATTTGGTTTTTAGCATTTTTTTATTTTATAAATTTAACTCAATTTTGAGTTTTTTAATAAAATTGTTACCTAAGCATTTGACGAAATGAGATATCAAGGAGCAGGCGGTGAACCTATGGTGATGAATTATTCAATAGTACATATGATGTTAAGTTTTAAGAAAATTTGTTCAGTTGCGGTGGCTTGTCCGGTTGTAGCTATAGTTATTTGTTTGTTAACTGCAATTATATTTCAAGCTGAAGATGTGCACGAAACGCACTGCCGAGTAAGATCCTCCTTTTAGTTCTTTTAAGATAGATCAGTGCCGAATTTCAATTTTTAGGTTTACAACGTAATTCCATCGATTAGTGCAATTACTGGTATAAGTCCTCAAAGATATTTATGGAGGATTAGTGTTGCCTTACATATTGGCCCGAGATTTTTAATAGCAGCTTTGTACAAAGCATACAATGAAAATGTTCTCAATGCGACACCCGAAACTAAAGTTTGCACCTACTCGGTTTAATTGTGTTTTCTGTATTAAACTGTTTGTTTTAGATACACTTATCGACTCGAAAGTGGATAAGTATTGCATTTTGGCTTCACATAATCGAAATTGGTGCTCTTTGTGGGGTCACTTTCATATCCAACAGGGAAAATTATCGTAGGTTCCTTTATTGTTCTGAATTTTGGTTAAATTAAGCCCCACTGTCAAGTTACAACATATTTTGTGTTGCAGCGATTCACGAGAAGTTGTTTATAACTTTTATGATCAGCAGCCTTACTCACATGTTGGCGAATATTCAAGTCTCAAAAAAGGTGGCGGAAATCACCGAGGACGATTGTAGTGCAAAACAAACAATTGTAACCTTAAAGCAAGGCTTGTTCGTACTCTCCGTTATAAGTACGGCAGGTTTAATACTTTTCTTTCTCGAACATCGTTACTTTTGCCACGACATGGGTGAGTTTTAATAATCCATTTATTTACATTGCAAACGAGCACATTTTTCAGCATTCAGTTGGTTTGCCTTTTGCGAGTACGTAATAGCTTCGGCCAACATGATTTTCCACCTGATTGCCGTCATCGATTTCCCTACCGAACAACTAATGATAGCTAAAAATACGAAGAACGTAGACAACTTTTGTATAAAAGAAAAAAACAAATAGCGCGTTGTGATTTTTGTTAAATAAATTGAAACAAGTCAACATTAGTCTGAATAACTTTAAGTTAAATTAAGTTCCTTATTTTATGTAAATTAACTTTTAAGTCTGCCATTTATCTTCCACTTAATTAGGTGGTCAATTTCAGTTCGTTAGAACCAAAGATTTTAAGATTTGTTAAGCTACACGTTTTTGTAGTTTTAAATCGACGCTTTGTACCTTGAAATTATTTTTAAGCCCTCGTGATCGTTGTACGAATCTCATCTCATTAAACGTAATACTCACATTTTTATTAATTATGGGGCAACTATTTGACCACGGGAAGTGAAATTGACTAACGTTTTAACTTTAAGCTTTTTATAAATGTTTTGCTTCTACTCATGTATATTTTGTTACGTAACGGTTATTGTAAGAATCTCAATTTTTTTCCAGAAAAAAAAGTCCTTAATAAATTTGAAAAACTTATTTGCTTATTTCAACCACCTTCCAGTTGGTTATGCAACCGGCCACACACTTAATTCAAAATTTTATTGTAGTTTTTCAATTGTTTTTAAATTTGCATGGTAGTTACGTTCAAATATCATTATAAATTCGAGGTGAAAGTAATTTTCGAATAATATAGTAGATCAATTTTGGATTAAATTGTTGAAATTATATTTAAAATGAAATTTTTTGCATGTTATGTTTCACTAGAGAGATGAACAAAAGTACTGCATATATACAACGCGGCAAGTTCTCTAATTTGGAGGTGTGTGTCTGTGATGGCACAACTGAACATCGATCGCTAAGTGTTTGTATCTAGGCCGATCTGCTCAGTAAGGTGGCGTCACGTGGTCGATCTTGTAGCCATGGATGTCAAACGTTGCCGCAAATTCCTTTGTAGTCGCACGTTGGGCAACCAGGTTCCTCGAACGTCCGCCATTTCCAAAATTTGGGGGGTTATGGATAGGTATCAATTTAAAACACCTCCATGTACTGGCACCGTGATCGTTTGACGGTACGCCATTTTTTTAACAAAATTTGCGGTTGTTTTTTATATAAACAAAATAAGTCTATTTTTCACTAAAGATATCTAAATTAGCATAGTAGCCAATCATATTTCTGATTGTTTTATTTTGTTGCTGTTTGATTGGTTATTTTGTTAATTTATCTAAGAGATAGATTATCTAAGAGATATCTCCAGGTGAAGAAATCTGGTATTAGTAGAAAATAAAAGTTGAGTTGGCAAAAATATAAATGTGACGGAACAGAAGCGGAGCTATGTTAAAAGCGCTTCGAGGCAGTGAGGCCTGAAAGGAACAATGTAATGAAAAGTCAAAAGATAAGGGAGGAGGAAAAAGAAACATTGTGCAAAGAGCTAAATGGAATTAGATGGTTCTCAAAGATCTGGTAAATTTGTTACCATATTCGAAATCGGCACTGGAAAAATTTTAAGTAGAGGGGACGCTCCGCTTCTCAGCCAATTTCCGATGACGATGATCAAGAAGTACAGACAGAATCAAAAACTGACGATGAGAAAATGTGAGGATGATGAGTATACAACTGAAGAACAAACCTATTGCACGAAATGAAACCATCCATCATGGTTAACCGTTTTCTGAAAGAATATCAAAATACAATATTTTGTCCCCTTTCAACTGTATCGAATGGGAAGGAATTCTTTTACATTTTAATTTTTGCAACGAAGAAAGAGATTTCTGATGTTTTGGATAATTTTTCTTAACATCAACGTGTCGCTCATCCCCCCCCCTTGCCTTAATTCATAATTCTAAAACCGAGAGTGCAATTCGCTTTTGTATACCAACTGCAAGTATATAACATTATAATATCTAAATAAGTAAAAATGGTTATAATTCTTTCTAAATTCGTAATACTGCAAAATATACTAATGGATCGCAAAATGCAAGCAAAAAAACATGTGGAATTGGTATCATTATTCCAAGAGAAAAGCCAGGACTGTACAAAATGTAGTAAAACTAAAGAACTTATAATACAGCTAACAGAATCCACCCCCGAATGCTATACCGAAATAGATTATGAATTGGAGTTGGCAGAACAGACGAAAAACGTGAATGTTACCCAAAACGACATTGTGACCAAATTGGAAACTAAATATGGCGGCAAAAACCAAAAATTTAAAGCAAAAAGCTCCCCAACTAATTTTAACGGATACGAATCCGATTCGTTTATCGACAACTCGGAAGCGTTCGAGGAACATATTCCCAGCGACATTTCAACGTTGTACGGTGGTTTTTATATTAACGTCGGCCCTTTGAAGTTTATCAAAGAAGAGAAACAAGAAGATGATAAAGTGTACACGCGGGTTGGAAAATACGCGTCTATGTCAAAACCCAAAACTGAGTTATTGAAAGAGTTGGGACAAAAAATTTTTACTCTAAAGAAGGGAAAATTGCGTGTAGAAAATAAGAGGTTGTTTATTAAGAAGAGCAAAATTACCAAGAAGAGCCAAAAAGAAAACTTAACGTGTTCATTGAGTTCGTTTGAAAATATGTTTAAGTTGTTAAAGAAACGTGACGAAGAAGAAAAAAACAACTCGGGCTCATCGGATGACCAGAACATTCTTGTCAACAACGAGGTTAAACTTCCAATTAATTTCCCTTCTGACGTAATGGATATTGTGGAAAAAATTAAAAAAACTGTAGGAGAAAGCAGTCCAGCAGACAAAATGAAGAACAGACGGCCTGTTAATGATTTACTGTTGAAATTGGAATACAAATGTAAACATTTGGATAAATTCATGAGAATTAAAGTTTACGATTATTTGGCGCCTTTCGTTAAATGCAAGAGAAAGACACTAACTAAGCGTGCGAGAAATTTATGGATCGCCGAAGAATATAGGAAGGCCGATGAGTTATTAGAACAGTTAAAAGTTACCGTTACCCAAATGATGGCCAGCCTGGTATTGGAAGAAACACGAGAAGATAAAACTCAAAAAATATTTGCATGGAATGACGAATCAAAGAAAATGCTTAAGGATGCTATCGAACTGCGAATGAATTGTTTTAAGTTCGATGGAAAGAAGAAGGAAACGATTGAATCGCGTCTTTTGGAATTTGTTAATGCTAACGTTCTTCCCATATGGCCAAAAGGTTGGATGTCGGCAAGCGGATTGCTCAACTATTACGATTCTGTTTCCAATAATGAGAACAAATTAAGTCCATTATTGGAGCAATCCACTACAACTGTTGTCAAATTGGAAGATAATGTTGTCAAATTGGAAGATAATGTTCCAAATGCAGAAATTATTTCGCATTCACCAGAAGAAAATATAGATGTAAATTCAGATGAAGATATTTTGGTTATAGATTTAACAATTTAAAAAAAAATTTTTTTTCATGTTTGTCACATCCTGTATAATTATTAAACTGTTTTAATTTGTAATAACTAATAAAAATTTTTATACGTATTGCTCATCATTTTCACCTGAAGAAATGGCTTCCAAGAGGCCAAATGCGCAAAAACTCGAGAACCAAATAAAAAATTAAACAAAGTGCACTAGTTTCAAATTATTTTTTTGTTTTCAACATTTTGATAAAGATATTATAGTACACACGACTCGAAACTGCCATGTGGTTTTCAAAAAATAATGACGACACTGAATAATGAGATTCACAACCCATAATTCATTTTTAATTTCCTCAAGCATCAGCAAAGGGTCAAAGACATGTAAATAACAAATTTAATAAAAATAAATTTTTGAAATTAAGTTCCTTTTCTTTTGTTCCTGTTTTAATCCTTTGGTTACTTATTATTTCTTAAGGTGGTTCCAAACTCCAACATTTGAATCTACTACCTATATTTCTAAACTGATGACCGCAGTTCTGAGATTTTTATACAGCTACCTTTTTGGTTTTCAATTAAATAATATTTAGTAATAATTTTTCATTTTTCTGCAAGATTAGCAGATAATCCTTCATTTTTTCATTGGTGACATAAATTTTCTATATAAAAACGTTATATTTCATTTAGAGGTGTAATTTTTACGTGAAAAACTCCTCTGATTGGTTCGTATATTTAAAAAAATTATATGACCAATAAAATAATCTCATAAACATTTGAAAAGTATCCATAACTCTATCTGATCACAATTAATTTTTTTGAAGCTTGTTAATCCATTCACGCGACGCGTCTGTCTGTACATCCATATTATTAAACTAACAAGGGAAGACCGGCAACTTCCCCACACTGAACTGATTCATTTTCATTGTGCGTGTAGGTCTTGTATTGGACTTCAACAGGTGCAAGTATAAGGGCACGCTTCCTTGCAAATTTCGAGAAAATTGAATTTGAATAATTATATATTACTGATGAACTGCATTAAATTAACATAAATTTGGTAAGTTGTAATGGAAAAGCGTAAAATTGAAAAATAACATATGCGAAGGGTACTGTAAACCCTACTCATCATCTGTAAAGATTGAATGTTTTACCTTTTAGCAGTGAGGCACTGGAGGGTGTTCCACACCCCCAAACCCCGGTCTCTACAACTTTGGTTTATAATTTGGGCTAATTGGGATATTAGTACTTGAGTGTGACTTATTAAATTTAGGAATAATTAATTTTTAAGAGATTTTTCTAGATCTTTTATGCTGTTATCTTCAATATGTTTTTAATAAAAAGTAAACTGTGCAAACCGGGGGTCTGGGGTGTGGAACACCCTCCAGTGCCTCACTGCTGAAAGGTAAAACATTCAATGTTTACAGATTATGAGTAGAGTTTATTATAGCGCTTTGGTTTTTTTGATAACGATGACATATTATACTAGGAATTCATAATTCCGATTCTTGGTCACTGCTTTATATTTTTGTGCTAAAACTTTCACCATTATTGCTTAATACTGATAACCATAAGTTTGCAAATTTATCTATCGCAGTTTGAGTGTTCCTGGGGAGGGGGGGCTCCACACCCCTAGACTCCCCGGTCTCTACAACTTTGGTTTATAATTTGGGCTAATTGGGATATTAGTACTTGAGTGTGACTTATTAAATTTAGGATTAATTAATTTTTTAAGAGATTTTTTCTAGATCTTTTATGCTGATATCTTTAATTTACTACTAATATAAAATAAACTGTTCAAACCGGGGGGTCTGGGGGGTGTGGAACACTCTCCAGTGCCTTACTGCTGAAAGGTAAAACATTCAATGTTTACAGATTATGTATAGGGTTTATTATAGTGCTTTGGTTTTTTTGAAAATGATGACATATTATACTGGGGGGAATTCATAATCCCCCCCTCCGATTCTTGGTTACTGCTTTCTATTTTTTGTGCTTAAAACTTTCACCATTATCGCTTAATGCTGATAACCATAAGTTTGCAAATTTATCTATCACAGTTTGAGTGTTTCTGGGGGGTGCTCCACACCCCAGACCCCCGGTTTCTACAACTTTGGTTTATAATTTGGGCTAATTGGGATATTAGACTTGAGTGTGACTTATTAAATTTAGGATTAATTAATTTTTGAAGAGATTTTTTCTAGATCTTTTATGCTGATATCTTTAATTTACTACTAATGTAAAATAAACTGTTCAAACCGGGGGTCTGGGGTGTGGAACACCTCCAGTGCCTCACTGCTGAAAGGTAAAACATTCAATGTTTACAGATTATGTATAGGGTTTATTATAGTGCTTTGGTTTTCTTGAAATGATGACATATTATACTGGGAATTCATAATCCCCTTCGATTCTTGGTTACTGCTTTATATTTTTGTGCTTAAAACTTTCACCATTATCGCTTAATACTGATAACCATAAGTTTGCAAATTTATCTATGACAGTTTGAGTGTTGGGGTGCTCCACACCCCAGACCCCCGGTTTCTACAACTTTGGTTTATAATTTGGGCTAATTGGGATATTAGACTTGAGTGTGACTTATTAAATTTAGGATTAATTAATTTTTGAAGAGATTTTTCTAGATCTTTATGCTGATATCTTTAATTTACTACTAATAAAATAAACTGTTCAAACCGGGGGTCTGGGGGTGTGGAACACCTCCAGTGCCTCACTGCTGAAAGGTAAAACATTCAATGTTTACAGATTATGTATAGGGTTTATTATAGTGCTTTGGTTTTTTTGAAAACGATGACATATTATACTGGGGAATTCATAATCCCCCCCGATTCTTGGTTTCTGCTTTATATTTTTTGTGCTAAAAACTTTCACCATTATCGCTTAATACTGATAACCATAAGTTTGCAAATTTATCTATCACAGTTTGAGTGTTCCTGGGGGGTGCTCCACACCCCAGACCCCCGGTCTCTACAACTTTGGTTTATAATTTGGGCTAATTGGGATATTAGTACTTGAGTGTGACTTATTAAATTTAGGATTAATTAATTTTTTAAGAGATTTTTTCTAGATCTTTTATGCTGATATCTTTAATTTACTACTAATATAAAATAAACTGTTCAAACCGGGGGTCTGGGGTGTGGAACACTCTCCAGTGCCTTACTGCTGAAAGGTAAAACATTCAATGTTTACAGATTATGTATAGGGTTTATTATAGTGCTTTGGTTTTTTTGAAAATGATGACATATTATACTGGGGGGAATTCATAATCCCCCCCTCCGATTCTTGGTTACTGCTTTCTATTTTTTGTGCTTAAAACTTTCACCATTATCGCTTAATGCTGATAACCATAAGTTTGCAAATTTATCTATCACAGTTTGAGTGTTTCTGGGGGGTGCTCCACACCCCCCAGACCCCCCGGTTTCTACAACTTTGGTTTATAATTTGAGATAATTGGGATATTAGTTACTTGAGTGTGACTTGTTAAAGTTAGGATTAATTAGTTTTTCAATAAATTTTTTCTAGATGGGTTATGCTGTTATCTTCAATATGTTTTTAATAAAAAGTAAACTGTGCAAACCGGGGGGTCTGGGGGGTGTGGAACACCCTCCAGTGCCTCACTGTTGATAGGCAAAACATTCAATGTTTACAGATTATGAGTAGGGTATATTATAGCATTTTGGTTTTCTTGAAAATGATGACATATTATACTGGAGAGAATTAATAATCAAATAAATAGAAAAAGAAATTAGCAGGAGCTGGATGCGATCCCAGTACCCTTCGCATATGTTTTTATTTTATTTTTTCAATTGTACGCTTTTCCATTAACAACTTACCAAATTTATGTTAATTTAATGCAGTTCATCAGTAATATATAATTATTCAAATTCAATTTTCTCGAAAGTTGCAAGGAAACGTGCCCTTATACTTGCACCTGTTGAAGTCCAATACAAGACCTACACGCACAATGAAAATTAATCCATTTAGTGAGGGAAAGTTGCCGGTCTCCCCTTGTAAGTTTACGTTCAGTAATTAGTTGGTTATTCAATTTATTATCAACCAATCGCCGAATAGAGACGGTCTTGGCGTAGTAGTTAGAGCGATCAACTACTGATGCAAAGGCACCCGGTTCGATCCCGGGAGGAGTCTAGTAAGAAAAATTTTCTTTCTGACTCTTTCTATCCGTGACCGTCTCCCGTGCTTCGGAGGGCACGTAAAACCGGTGGTGTTGACTGCCAACAT
Source organism: Lycocerus yunnanus (assembly GCA_036346125.1). Classification (NCBI taxonomy): domain Eukaryota; kingdom Metazoa; phylum Arthropoda; class Insecta; order Coleoptera; family Cantharidae; genus Lycocerus; species Lycocerus yunnanus. The sequence continues at coordinate 434,173 of JARFIX010000085.1, forward strand.
CAACAATAATAAAGGGTTACAGGCAAATTCCCCAACCCGGACTAAGCAGCCGTGGGGTCTTAATGCTGTAAACCTTTCTCTTAGAGAAAGAGGCTGATGCTCAGGAGTGGGCTAAAGGGCTGACAAAGAATCGCCAAATTTAAACCTCGTACTAAGGTGATTCGAGAGTGAACTTCTGTTGTACACTTGGCCCTTTATTGAAATATTCGGACGGACACTGAGCGAAATCATAAAACTTCTTCAAATACTGCGCATAGAAATTGAACAAATACCAATCTAATAAACAAACATAATAATTACTATATAAAAAACCCCACACACACAGAAATTCGTTACAACTATAAAGTCAGCACAATGTCCGACGACGAAACCGATATTAAATTTATCAAAAAATTAAAAACGACTCACCAAGCAACCAAGGACGATGTCGATAACCACGCAGATAATCTCGCAAGTGTTTCCAACGTTAACGTTTCTAACGATTACATGGAACTGGAAAAATCGATGACTCAACAGAAACATGATTTATTGGAAGAATTTGAAAGACGCAAAAGCCAGATCGATTACCATTTCGACCGATGACACCGAAGTCAAACAAGCGTTAAGGCAGTTGGAACAACCGATATGCTTTTTTGGGGAAGGACCAGGCAATCGACGGAATCGTTTACGTGACCTGTTGTCAAGTAGAGGAGAAGATGGAGTTCAAAAACAGGAGGAAAATAAAAATGTAAATCGGGAAAACGATCAAGAAAGTGGCACTTGGTACCACGAAGGTCCCGATGGTTTGCGCAAAGCACGGTTATGGATAGCCAAGCAATCGCTACTTAAGGCTAAACTTCGTTTACAAAAAGAACGAGAAAGTAAAGACTCTTCCACCGCTTTGAAAACCGCTAAGTTTCAAGAACTCCAAAAGAAATTGGAAACTTTCAACATTTATAGCAGTCAAATAGGTGATGAAAGACCCACGTCTTGTTGCAAATTTAGCCCAAATTCGCAACTGCTAGCGACCGCTTCTTGGAGTGGAAAATGTCGCGTGTGGAACATTCCTGACTGCAAATTACAGCAAACCTTGATTGGACATTGCGAAAAAGTTAGTGCCATAACGTTTCATCCAGAAGCAACGCTAACGCAGGACGAGAGTGTTTGCAATATGGCCAGTTGTTCGTTCGACGGATCTGTCAAATTGTGGAGTTTTAAAAGTGACCAACCCGTTGCTGATATAGAAGGTCACATGCCTCTTCGAGTATCCAAAATTCAGTTCCATCCGTCGGGTCGTTTTCTTGGCACTTGCTGTTACGACTCTTCGTGGCGATTATGGGACTTAAATCGATCCGTCGAAATTTTGCATCAAGAAGGTCACACGAAACCGGTGCATTGTATCAGTTTTCAGGCGGATGGCGCTGTTTGCGCCACTGGAAGCTTGGATGCGTATGGAAGAGTGTGGGATCTACGAACCGGTCGTTGCATTATGCCCATGGTGGGACACGCCCAAGGCATATATGGAATTGACTTTTCTCCTAATGGTTACGAAATTGCGACGGCCGGTGGAGATAATACTTGCAAGATATGGGATTTGAGAAAACATTCTGTAATTTATTCCATTCCAGCTCACACGAGTTTGATTACGGAAGTAAAATTTCAAAAAAACGAAAGCGACTATTTCGTAACGGCATCTAACGATAAAACGATTAAAATTTGGACCAATCGGACTTGGCAGCCGTTGAAAACGTTATCGGGACACGACAGTAAAGTTATGTCCGTTGATATATCACCCGATAATCGGTTTTTGTCTTCCAGTTCGTACGACAGAACATTCAAACTGTGGACGTCTGAAGATGGTCAAAATTATTAGTACCGGTTGGGATGCGAACCGAATTGATTAATATTTTTAAATAAAAAAAATCAATTTAGTCCACAAATTATTAAAAATGTATTGAAAACAATTTGTAAGCACATGGTCTTAATAGGAAACAAGTACAAAGTTGTCAATGCAAAAGATTTATTCATTTAGATCATCAATATGAGTTATTTACTTTTATTGTTTTTAAATTGAATTGTGAAAACAATGATCTGTGCTAAATAGAAACCGTTTATATCATTATCACGCATTATGTAACAGATTTAAGTGTACGATTTTCAGTTTGTAATTGCATAAATTATCGGTCATTAGTCGAACACACGCTGCTCTAAAAATATCTCTCCATCATTGATCCGCCAGATGTATAAATTAAGTTAGCCTTTATTTGTCATTAAATTGTAACAATTGATACTTTTATATAGAAATCCAAAGTGGGTCACCTAGATTTCGAGCACCTAACACCTAATAAAGGAGTGGAACCTAAAAATTCGGATTTTTTCAAAAATATTTTGGAAAGAAATTTTGATGCTTTCACATTTTGGCAGTGAACCCTTGGAAAATAAAAAAATTGCTGTTCTTTTACTAACCTAGTTAATAATTTGTCTTCAATTAAGAACACGCACTTGAGATGAATTGACTATTATTATAATAATAATAATAATAGTGCATAGATCATAAATAAGCAAACTCAATTTAAAATAAAAGAATATTGGCATCCTCTTCATTTACGTAGGCATTTTTGGCGAAGCAACTCTGATCTCAAGTTCTCTCTCCACTTGAATTCTCAAGTTTGGATTGAATGTAGAGTCACTAACAAAGGCAGTTTTTTCCTCCTCTTATGGCTGGGTATAGCGACTGAAGGGAAACTCCGCCGATGGGGGTACGTCATATGCCATCCCTGGCTGCGTAAGTGCTAAAATCTTAGTTCTTCCATCCATAACTTCTTAAAATCTCAAAGTTTTTCTTCCAAAATTTTATTTCAAATAATCACTGTCATAAGGAGTTGTTTGAAATTCGTCCACACTAAAATGTAATAGTAATTCAAGTTCACCCCTGACTTGAGAACGTTATTGTTGACCAACAGGAAAAAAAACCTCTTCTAACCTCTATTCCATTGAGAAATTCCATAAAATGTCTTTTTCGCCCTTTATGGGAGCCGGCTAAAAGCCTATGCAATAAATTCAAATAAAAAATTCCGTAGGAGATTTTTTAACTAATTTTGAAAATTATGTTTTTAATTTTCTCATATTGCACACATTGTCACTTTTGAGACGATGAAAACATTCAAATAATAATTTTCAAACGAAGGATATAAAAGAAGATCAATTATGTTTAAAAAAATTTACTCGCTGGCGGCGTTCTATGTGTGCTCGGTGTAACAATTGCATGCTTTACCTTAAAATGTAAAGCGGAAAAAATATTGCATAATCAGAAATAAAAAAATACTTAAAGATTTGAATTAAATTAATTTGCTATAGGTACAAGTTAAAATAACAATTTCCAAAAGTCCAAACTGGAAAATATGGCTTTAGAGGAGATGGAATACCTTCAGAAAACACTCAAAATGTAATAAATAAATTAGCAAACTTATGGCTTTCGGTTTCAAATATTCAATACAGAAACTTTTAAAACAACATAAAATGCAAGATAGCAATCGAGAGTTTAAAGGGGGTGTATCGTTCCCAAAAAAATTAAAGAGGTATCATCAAGTTTTTTACAAAACTTCCAAACATCTCTTATTCTGCCTTCCGATACTGGGCACTGAAAAGTATGGAATTACCTCCAAATCCTCAGGAATTATCTGCTACTGCATAATCACTATTGAACCATTGATTATAAGTTTCAAATAGATATGCAATTTGATTTAATGCAAATTAAACTTAATTTTTGAACTTCATAAAAAAGAATATAATTCTTTCGATTTGATTAAAACCGTTGTTGCCTATTGGAAACTAACACTATCACTGTGGCGCTAGTGTCGCACATTTTTCTAAGCTTAGCTCTACAACCTAAGGAATTACCGTTCTCGCTAGAGGGTGTATTACCACAAACCCGGCGTACTAAACCAACTTTCAGTTTTCTGGTCCAGGATTAAGGATTTTTCTCTTTCTTAAGAAGGATTAAAGATTTAAAATTCAAACTAACCAATAAAAATCAAGAGTTTCGTTTTCATCATACCTTCAAAATAGAACTATAGAATGTCATTCGTTATTTCATTTAAAATTTAAGTTTAAAGGTTGTAACCAGAATCGACATTTTAAACTTTATAATAATGATCAGAGAGAAGATTTATATGCGGTAACAGATCTGAAGTCAGGGGTTTGAAGATCCTGAGAGCACTTTTAATTTACAAATTTCAACAATTTAATAAACTTTAATATAAACAAAAGTAATATTACTTAATAGTTAATAAAATTTAATAAGATACTTCACAAATTAGAACCGAACCTTTGGCCTCTACACATACAAATATTGAATAATATTCCATTATGAGTATGATGATAATCAATATTTTAATATATAAATATTTGCCAATATTGATGTAACATTTCGCAATATTTAGTTAAAAATCATTTATGAGGCAATTTGCTTTACATTGAGTAAAATGATTAGTAATGCAATATTATTACGATACCTTATATTAAATAAAATAAGTAATTATAGGTTTAGTATACGTTATTGAACTTCATCCCTGACATTTTTAAAAAATTTTGAAGTTATTTCAGTAATTTAAAGATTAAATAATATATAATTGATACCTTATATTATATAAAATAATGTAATTATCGTTAGGATTGTAAGAAACTTTAATCCAAAAATTTTCAAAAATTTTTTACACAATTTATAATTAAAATTTTAAATTTTGTATAATGTTTTTCAATTTATTTTAAAACGTAAGATTAATTTTAAAATCATATTTCTTGCGGTTCGTCAAAATCTTAAACAAAAAAAACTTTTTAGTAAAAGTATGTTCTTTACACCAATTAATAGAACTTAAAATTTACAACATTTTGGTACTAACTTTTTTAAAAGTTCCTTTTAGCCAACCGCAGAGATATAGAACAAAAGTTTGCATATTTTTGTCCGTCCGTCAAAATCTCCGAACAAAAGTTTCACAAGTGAAATTTTAACTGGTGATTCTGCTACGAATTCTAAGGCAAACGCCGCTATTCCCAAAAAAAATTTTAAAAAAGTTTTATCGCAAGATTATTACAAAATTGTTATCTAAAAAATATAAAATTTTTATAAAAATTTAAATTACGATGCGATGTCAAATATATGAATATTTTATAAAACACAAAGTTTGCTTTTTTATAATCATACTAAGACGAACGTGTAGTTTTGAAACTTATAGGTTAGTTTACAAGTGCCTCCACGAAGTAAAATCTTGGCTAGGCCTATGAGTAAGGTTTATTATAGCGCTTTGGTTTTCTGAAGAATGATGACATTATCCTGAGAGAATTCATAATCCTCTTCCCCAGATTCTCGGTCACTGCATTATATTCCTTGTGCTAAAAATTTTGTTATTAATCGCTTAATACTGATTACCATAAGTTTGAAAATTTATCTATCACAGTTTCAGTACCTGGGGTGCTCCACACCCCAGACCCCCGGTCTCTAATACTGGTTTATAATTTGGGCTAATTGGGATATTAGTTACTTGAGTGTGGCTTGTTAAAGTTAAAATTAATTAGTTTTTATAGACTTTTCTAGATCGGTTATGCTGATACCTTCAATTTATTTCTAATAAAAACTAAACTGCACAAACCGGGGGGTCTGGGGGGTGTGGAACACCCTCCAGTGCATCAACTGCATGTTGAAAGGCAAAACATTCAATGTTTACAGATTATGAGTAGGGTTTATTAAAGCGTTTTGGTTTTCTTGAGAACGATAACATATTATACTGGAGGGGGAATTCATAAGCCTCTACTTTCAGATTCTTATGGCCGATTTCTTCACTCATAGTTATCTTCGTTAGAAACTTCAGGTTAAATTGACAAAATAACCAATCAGATGATTGATTTATTTGTTTTCATCTGATTGGTTATTTCGTCAATTTAACCTGAAATTTACGAACTTCAAGATAACTATGAGTGAAGAAATCAGGCATTAGTCACTGCTTTATATTCCTTATGCTAAAAACTTGTATTATTAATCGCTTAATACTGAAGACTATAAGCTTGCAAATTTATGTATCACAGTTGGAATTTTCCCCGGCGGTCCCACCCCAACCCCCCATCTCTAAAAGTATTTGGGTTTTCAATTTGAGCTAACTTTGGGGTATTAGTTACTTGAGTGTGACTTGTTAAAGTTAAGATTAATTAGTTTTTCTAGATCGGTTTAAGATGATATCTTCAATTTATTTCTAATAATAAAAATAAACTGCACAAACCGGGGATGGGGGTTGGGGGCTCCAGTGCCTCACTGTTGAAAGGCAAAACATTGAATTTTATAAATTATGGGTTTATTATAGCGCTTTGGTTTTCTTGAGAACGATGACATATTATCCTGGGGATTTCATAATCTCCCCAAGATTCTCGCTCACTGATTTATATTGCTTGTGCTAAAACTGTCACTATTAATCGCTTAATACTGATGACCATAAGTTTACAAACTTATCTATCATAATGAGTGTTCCTGGGGGTGGAGCACCCCAGACCCCGGTCTCTAAAACTTTGGTTTATAATTTGAGCTAATTGGGATATTAGTACTTGAGTGTGACTTGTTAAAGTTAGTATTAATTAGTTTTTCTAAAGAATTTTTCTACATCGGTTATGCTAATACCTCAATTTATTTCTAATGAAAAAAAAACTGTACAAACCGGGGGGTCTGGGGGGTGTGGAACACCCTCCAGTGCCTCACTGCTGATAAGCAAAACATTCAATGTTTACAGATTATGACACAGAAATGTTAAAAAAAATTATTTTTGAAAGTAAAAAATTTGAATTTTGAAAATAAATAGGTGTAGGTATTTTCAAGTTGAAAAATTTTTATAAGTGTCCCCTCGAAATTAAATCTTGGCTACGGGTCTGCTTCAAGACGTTCTTTTCAGGATATCCACAAAAATCGAAATTATAATTCTGAAACTATTCTCGTGTTGGTTAAGTTTTTGGCTAATTTAAAATTATCAGCAGTCAATCGAGTTCCACTGCATTCACTCATTTGGAGGGCACGGAAGCCGAAAGCCCGCCTCACCTGCTAGTTATATTATAAAATCCAAAATTGATCCATTAATTTTGATCTCTCTGTGCATATTATAATGTGTACGTACATAATATTAGCTAATATTGAAAAAGTATTCAAGTGCGTCCTTTAGACCGCACAACTATAGCGTATAGTTTAAAATTTAAAAAAATTGTAAAAGTTTCTTGATACCACTTTAGTTTTCATGATGACAATTTATACTGAGTGGTATTCCGCACCCCAGCTTATTTGCACTACTTTGGGAAATACTTCCGATTCACTAATTCTATTTTTATAACCGTGCAACGTAAGGAATATCAAGGAATGCATAATTGGCAAAAAGAGATACAAATATCTTTATAATTTTAGTCCTCCCATTCGGGGACTGAAACTATATTTCTCATTTTGACTCATTTCTTCGAATGTGTCTAAAGTGAGAATAAAAATTAAAGAACGTACTCAGCACAAACTTGTATAGACCAGAAAGTCTAAAGATATGAAAAGCCCAAACTCAGTACCGTAGCTAAATTTTTTTTCGGATGGATGAGGGGGAGCTCCAAGTCCTTAGTTCTGTAAGGACTTTAGTTTCTTACCCTTTTTCAGATACGGGGGTGCAAGTTGCCTTAACAATCATTATCGGGATTAACTCTCAGCTTTTCTATAATTTTGTGATTTTCCAAAATTTGCTTCTTTTCAGTCTCTCCAGCAATTTTTCCTCGCCAATTGTTTTCATGCTGATCTTTGAAATAAATAGCTGCTACCTTTAACTCTAAAACCAATGCAACGCTAAGAATCTCGGCCTATTTTTCTTTTCCATTAGCTATTGACAACGTAGTAAAAATAAATTGCAGCTGAGTTCCATTTTCGGTCATTTGCATTTCACCAAATGCTTTATACTTTTCCTATGTTTGACCGTGACCACTAGTGGTGGTTTGACTCCGGGGTAAGTAAATATTTTATTTTTGGCCTACTCCCTTCGAAAGGCAATGGCAACCCACCAATGTCCAGCCCCAATTTTATAACATGAACCATTCACCTAGCTACCCGACAACCCCTACTAGCAAACTTATTAATATGAAGCCAACACACCCAATAATATAGCTTATATTTTTTAAATTAATTTGATAGTTTCATATTCTGAAATACTTAAAACATCTTGAATTTCAATATTTCACATTTTTCATAATTTTGGCCAACTCCATAATTACGAATGGTAAAATAATTTCTACTTAATGTAATTATCGGAAGCTTTTACTTAATATGTTGGTGATGAAATAAAAACATGTGTTTTAAATGCACTTGTGTATACGTTTGTAGCCATAAATTAAAAAAAAAGTAATTAAGTTTTTATAAAATGTGAGAACGTAATAAAATATAAAAAAATAGTAAAATTTATAATAAAAAAATCAAAACCAAAACCACCAACTTTTTGTGATTTTTATACCACAAATTAATATTGCAATTAATAATGTTAATTGACAAATCATTAAAATTCTGTTTATATTATTATTATTATTAATATTTTTTGCATAAAAATATTTCAGCAAAAATCAAACCCTAATCGACTTAAATATTTCAATCAATCGATAGCACAGTTCTTTTGCAAATTGTGTTAATATTAAGGAAGTAAAATTTATTTATTGTTAACCATGATAGATTAATAAATTCCCTCCGCTCTCCTAGCGTCATATAAAAACGTGAAAAGCATTCCGCGCACCACAAAGTCCCAGCCCTGATACAGGGCACTCGGGATATCCGAGGGATGTGCATCCAACAAAGTGTTTTATAAATTTTATTTTTTTGTTACAAGTGTTTAATTTTATTTTTGTGATTATTTGTTAAGGTAAGAAATTTTATTATTTAATTTTTAACAATTTATTATGTGAACATTTTAAAAAATTCAGTATCCCCTCACGATGATGTCGTTCAAAATATTTTGGATACTTTTCGTCACATTCATGCTTCAAAAAACTACTTTAGAAGCTCGTGTCCGAAAACAAATTCATTCTCAAACCAACAATGGACAGGAAGATTACGACTACGGAACCGATTATGGAGACTACAACTACGACTACGAAAACAATAAAAGTAAATCAAATTATTTTGCTTTTTGGAAAACCTAAATTTCATATTTTAGCAACCACGAGCACCTACTCTCCTGCTGTTCTGGCAGCTACAAATCCGACGCCTCAACCTCCGGACGAAAGGCCTAGGGAAGATGAACTTATTCCACCACAACATGTGGTATTTTCAACCAACTCACCTTTTGTGGACGTGGAGGTTAAAATTACCGAATTGAGTACTCCTGCACCGTCAGTTTCAGTTGTTCTTCCTTCAACGTGTAGCTACGATGGACGCATATACAGTGACGGCCAATTGTGGAGACAAAATCAGTGTACAAACTGTACTTGTTCAAATGGACAAGTTGCATGCAAAACAGATCCCAATTGCGGTGCACCTACAGGTAGTACCTTCCAATTTATGTGGTACTTTTTACTTACTTTTATTTTAGTTACTAAATCACCAAAACCTAGCGAAACAACCACGTACGACGCATCACCAACTGATCACCAACCGGGACCTCGAGGGGACGTTGGCGCTTATGGCGAACCTGGTTATCCCGGCGAAGTTGGAGAACCAGGTAGCCCCGGCTATCCAGGAATTCCCGGACCACCAGGTCCTCCAGGCTCCGCTCCTGATATAACGCAATACATACACGATTTACAACAATCACAAGAAGGACACGATAAAGGACCAGCATATCCCGACCAGTTTTCCTATTTACAAGCTCAAGTTGGAACAATAGGACCACGCGGACCACAAGGTCCTTCCGGATCTTTAGGTCCTCAGGGATTTCAAGGTCCGAGAGGAGAAACTGGTGAACCTGGTTTACCTGGTCCTCAGGGACCAATCGGCCCGAAAGGTCCACCAGGATTACCAGGAAAAGATGTAAGAATTTTAAGCCAGTTGAATAAATTACCTAATATTCAAAATTTTATGTGCAGGGACAAAACGGCGACGACGGAGAAGCAGGTCAACCGGGAGTAGCAGGAACTCAGGGATCACGTGGTTTACCTGGAATGCCCGGCTTACCGGGAATGAAAGGACATCGAGGATTTCCAGGTTTAGATGGTGCGAAAGGTGAACAGGGATCTTCTGGAGAAAAGGGATCTCAAGGTGGGCCAGGTATTTCGGGACCAGCAGGGCTTATGGGAAATGCCGGTCCACGCGGAGAAAGAGGCAGAGAAGGTCCACCAGGTGCACCTGGCATTAGAGGCATAGATGGCATTGCAGGTGCTCCAGGACAGCCGGTAAGTTTCAAAATTAATATTAATAATTTTTGGTTACTAAATTTAAATCTTACTTACTAGGGAACTGTGGGAAAATCGGGACCACCTGGATTCCCCGGAAGCAATGGCAATAAAGGCAAATATAAATTATTTCGAGAAATATATACATAATCTTAGAATTTTATTTTCAGGAGACCAAGGCTCTTCAGGCCCCAAAGGAAGTCAAGGATTACAAGGTCCAAGAGGTATGTCGAACTAAAAATCTTAAAATATTCAACAACGTACTTAATGTACATTTCTTAGGCGAATCTGGAAGACCCGGACAACCTGGTGATTCTGGACCACCCGGTGCACCAGGAAAAGATGGTTACCCAGGAGAAAAAGGTGCTTCTGGATCACCAGGATTTGCAGGAGCACCAGGTTTTCCAGGAGCTCGCGGCCCGAGCGGCACTGCTGGGAGTCCGGGAGAAAGCGGGCCGAAAGGCGCTCCGGTAATTTCAAAACTTTAGGGATTACAAAAAGTATTACAGCTAAGTTACTAGGGTTTACCTGGAGAACGTGGTTATAAAGGAGAAACTGGAGGAAAAGGTGAAACTGGCGGCCCTGGACCCAGAGGCATACAAGGACCAATAGGTGCCGAGGGTAAGCGAGGCAAACGAGGTATGAGAGGTCCTGCAGGCGAAGCAGGTCCTCAAGGAGAACGAGGAGCGAGTGGTGTTACAGGATTACCCGGTGCCGATGGGCCAGCTGGACCCAAAGGTAACACATCAATGTTCATTATTAATATTTAGATATAAATTAATGTTCAATTAACAGGCCAACCAGGAGATCGTGGTGGTTTTGGCCCTCAAGGACCTAAAGGTCCTTCCGGCGAAATAGGACGTCCAGGCGCTCAAGGACCACAAGGATTAAGAGGTTTAACTGGACGACCCGGTTTAGTAGGAAAAACGGGTAATTCTGGTGAAAGAGGACTACCGGGAGCCGATGGTAGACCTGGAGAACAGGGGCCACAGGGATTACAAGGTTTACCTGGAGCTTTAGGACTTCCAGGAGAAAAGGGACCGGCTGTATGTGAACAATTAACTTTATTATTGATATTTATAAGCAAAAAATATTTATATTTTTATAGGGTGAATCAGGAAAAGATGGAGAAACAGGTCCTCAAGGTGGTAAAGGTCCAAGAGGAGATGCAGGTAAAGATGGTTCACAAGGTCCTCAAGGACAGCCAGGTCCTGCAGGACGCGACGGAGACAGAGGACAACCGGGGACAGCAGGGCCACGGGGTTTTCAAGTACGACCAAACTACAATTTTTATTTTATTAGTAATTTTGTTAAAACGCGATTAAATATTTAGGGTTTACCCGGAGCACCTGGCAGTCTTGGAGCTCCCGGAAAAGATGGCGAACCAGGTGTTCAAGGACCTCAGGGTCCAAATGGAAGTCCAGGTGGAAGGGGAGAAAGAGGTTTTCCAGGAGAAAGAGGACTTGTTGGTCAACCTGGTGCTCAAGGTTCAAGAGGAGAAACTGGATCTCAAGGTGGAGATGGTCCAAGTGTTCGTATATGTGCAAGTAGTTTAACTACATTATTAATTTTAACATTTTTAGGGACCTACTGGTCCGAGAGGTGAAAAGGGGCATAGTGGGTTACCCGGGCTCGTTGGATTACCTGGAATAGCTGGTCAAGCAGGTCCGCATGGTGAAAAAGGAGAACGTGGTGCACTTGGTCCTTCGGGTCCAGAGGGACCACCCGGACGAGCAGGAGAAAGGGGTCAGCAAGGTGCAGTTGGACCACAAGGTCCTCCTGGAGAACCAGCAGAACGTGGAGAACCCGGGCAAGCGGGATTACCTGGAGAACCTGGTGCTCGTGGAACTTCAGGAGAACGTGGAGCGACAGGACCTCAAGGTTTACCAGGTATGATTTCATTTTTTACATTAAGTTGGAATATAACAATGAACACATATTACAGGTTTTCCCGGACAACAGGGATTGGTTGGATTACCTGGAGTTAAAGGGGAACGCGGAACGTCAGGATCAAAAGGAGAACAAGGAAATCCTGGAGTAGCTGGACGACCTGGTGAAACAGGTTTGAGGGGTTTAACTGGCTTAACTGGTGGTAAAGGATCGCGTGGAGAACCCGGTGCTCATGGTGATCCAGGAATTATGGGTCCGTCGGGTAGGCCAGGCGAACCAGGACTTCCTGTAAGTTGCATGTTTTAATAATTTTAAGTGAATTTTAAATACTTACTGCGTACTGTTATTTGAAGTTTTGAAACGTTTAAATAGGGAAAACCAGGCAATAGCGGTTTACCTGGAACTCCGGGAACTCATGGAATAAAGGGAAGTTCCGGAGATGCTGGAAGACCAGGAAATCCTGGACCTCAAGGAGAAGCTGGTGCTCCTGGTCCTGAGGGTCCTAAAGGTGATGTTGGTAATGAAGGACCTGGTGGTCCAGCAGGACCAGCTGGCCCTGCGGGACAAGCAGGTGAAAGAGGTTTGCCAGGATTACCAGGCGGTCCTGGACCTGCCGGACTTCGCGGTCTTCGAGGACCTGCCGTAAGTTTTATATTAAAACTAACTAACTCAAATAATGAAATTTGTATTATATAGGGAGAAACTGGATTAAGTGGTAAAGCAGGAAGTGACGGTCCTCCAGGACCTCAAGGTTTAGCTGGCCCTCCAGGAAATCCAGGTATAAGTGGTGAACAAGGACCTGAAGGTTCTCCTGGTAACAGGGATTACCTGGAACTCCTGGCAGACCTGGAGACAAAGGACCGATAGGAACTCCCGGTCAACCCGGATCAATTGGAGCTAATGGAATGCCCGTAAGTTATAAGTAAGAAAGTGGTTTTAGAATTTATTAAAAACAGAATAATATAGGGACCTCCTGGTCAAGCAGGAAGTCCTGGACCAACTGGAGAAAGAGGACCAGCTGGTGAAGTTGGACCGCAAGGTGTTGAAGGGCAACAAGGACCACGAGGTTTAACAGGTGCTCCTGGAGAACAAGGTGCTAAAGGAGATAGAGGCGAACTTGGACCTGAAGGACCAAAGGGACATAGAGGTCTTAATGGTCTTCAAGGATTAGCAGGTGCTGATGGAAGCCCGGGAGAAAGAGGCGCTCCAGGACCACAAGGTTTACCTGGAAAAGATGGAGAAGCTGGTCCAAGAGGTCCCGCTGGACGAGATGGTAACCAAGGACCTCAAGGTATTGCGGGTAACCCAGGTCAGAGAGGATCGCCTGGAGAACAAGGCAAGCCGGGACAACCTGGTGCACCTGGTCCTGCCGGGCAACCTGGACCCCCTGGCGAAGGAATAGGGTACGACGCTGCTACTTTGGCAGTATTATTAGGTCGTGGACAAGGTCAAAAGGGACCCGATCCTCTAAATGATGAACCGCTCAGAATATTTGGAAAAGAAATTTCGGAAGAAGAACGAAGAGAGCTCGTCATTAAGTCGTATCAACAACTAAAAGCTTCGTTTGAACGATTTAAAAAGCCTAACGGTCAAAAGAATTCGCCTGGTAAAACTTGCAAAGACATTGCAGCTGCATATCCAGAATCAAAAACGGGCGAATATTGGATCGATCCAAACGATGGTGATGCACGCGATTCCATTTTAGTGCACTGCGATATGGAAAGTAAAGCTACTTGTATTTTGCCAAATCCAATTCGTTCTTCTGAACTGACCTACTTAGGAAGAGATCCAGAAATTTGGTTAAGCGAAATTGAACAAGGAATGAAGGTTGGTATTGGTGTAAAATCTTTATCTTTTATTTTGTGTTTGTTTGTTTGTAGCTTACCTACAAAGCTGATAGCAATCAACTTGCGTTTTTGCAACTTTTATCGTATGGAGCTCAGCAAAATATAACTTATCATTGTAAGAATACCGTGGCTTACTATGATAACAAGAAAAAGACTTATAGGAAGGGAATAAAATTAATGGCTTACAATGACGTGGAACTGACTCCACGAGGAAATTCTAGACTACGCTATGAAGCAATTGAAGACGGCTGTCAAGTGAGTTTGGTTTTTAACTGGGAACTCCATTCGTGTAATTTAAGTTTTGTTTCAGTATCGTAGCGACGAGTGGTCCAAAGCAATTTTGACATACAAAACAGATAAAACAGCTCGCCTGCCTATCACCGACATTGCCGTTCGAGATATTGGTCAAAATAACCAAGCGTTTTGGGTCGAGATTGGCCCGGTGTGTTTCACTTAGAAGAATTTTCAAGCAATGCGATAACCGATATAAATTTTTTTATTTTTCAAAAAATAGTTATAACACGGTTACTGCCTTCGGTGTGTTCCATAAAACTAAAATTAGGTCATTTACATTCTTTAGATATAAGTACATGGTGCTGTAATAAATAAGTTTTCGTTCTAATAATAAAATCTAGATAATAAGTGCTGATAAAATACAAAAAGTTTTACTTTAATTCGTTTGTTTTTATTCCTCCAATGCATAAGATATTTTCTTTGGATTAGAAATGTCGTTTCTGACGCGTGAATGTTTGCATTTACTCGGCTTCGCTGCACTTTGCCTCACAGAAAAAACCTTTTTAACAAAAAATGTCCACTGTCAATCCTTATTAGTACAATTAGTAGTGTAGGCCATGAATAAACTATATAATGCAAGAGTTCACGTTATGAAAGAAGTTGAAATTCACATAAATCATAATTAAGTGGAAAATCAAGGAAAAATTAAAGTTTTCATTTTTAAAAAATACAGATTTTATGACAAGCGTATATTTTAATTGGGTGGTAGGTATTTAATTAGTTATGTAAAAGCTAGTAAAAAATTTTGAGTAGATGCAGGAAAAAACATTTTGAGGGGCGCTGACTTATTCGATTTGCAATAATATTGGTCAAATCCAGATCCAACACTAGGAATTGGTAATATCTTAAATCACCGATCACTTTTATAACTGTTATTTTAAGAGTTGATAATTTAGCAAATTTTTATTTCAATTAAAAGTCTAAATTAGAAATTATTTGTTATGTAATCTCAACTATTTTGACTAGCTACTCCAATGCATCGTCGCATCTCTGTCTATCTTGCGATGAAAATAATTCCGTCTCAGTTTATTGTAGCGTAAGAGCACAACGAAGGTCAATATAAATATCAGCTGTAAAAAAGTAAATTTTCTCTGCCGAAAAAAGAAAATATAAAACTTTTCATCATGCAGGGTATGAGTTTTTCCAGTCTCAAAAAGCACAGAGCTGTAAGTGTCCCATTTTAAATTTTTAATGTGTAGTTTTATTAATAGCAGGCAGGTTTGACAGTTTTACCTATTTGCACAAATTTATTAATTTTTACAGTTGATTCCATTGTATGGGTGCGTGATTCTTGGATGCGGAGGTGCCGCTTACTATCTCTTGAGATTGGCCACCAGAAATCCTGACGTTGCTTGGGTCAATCATCCCGGAGGTCTCTCCAACGAAGCCTACAGAGATAAACAATACAAGGTGACTATACGAAAGACTAAATTAACTAACTCGTTACACTATGCATCATTTGTTTCAGTTTTATTCTCCAAGCATGGATTACAAAGATATTAAAAGTGAAGCACCCAAATATTAAAATGTACGACATGCTTAGTTATTATTAGAAAACATTAATGATAATGTAACCGTAATTATGTAAATATAATGTTAAAAAAAGATATTGTAATTTATTGATTATTAAATGAAGTAAAACTTCAAACGCAGATATATTAAATCCGGAGCAGGAACGGTAAACTTTTAGGCTCGGAGAGCTATACCTTCCTGATATTAATGCCAACAATCGACAACCATATTTATCCTAAGGACAGTAAAAAACAAGCTTTTACGTCGTTAAAATGCGCGGGCAACTATAAACGTCGGCGGCTTAGGTACAGAGTGGACCCAAAGTTTTCATGCGAAACACACCGATACATCAATAATATAGTTGGAACATACTTAGATTGCTCCTTGTATTTAGGTATCAGCATTCGACAGCGTTAAATGAAATGTATCGAACTAAATGCTTGACTATTTTTGAAAACTAAAAAGAAAATGTTTTCTTTTATAGACTGACAACTTTTCAGCTCAGCATACGAGCCAGCGTCTGAACGGTTATTGTTTGTTTCTTTTGTTCGGGCGCCACTTTCGATAAAGGTTTAATAACACAAATCGATATAAATGGAAAATATTCAATCTGAAATGGGAAAAGGTCCTGGATACAACCCTATTACTAATGTAAGCATGGTAATTTCATAATCAATGAAATAGTGACCTTCCAGTGGATGATGATAAAAGTAAAAGGAATGAACAGTGAAGAATCGTAGATCTACAACACAAACGTTAATTACGTAACGTAAATACATTGTCACTTTCAATTTTTAATCGCAGAGTATTGTACCGTAGTTCTCCAAATAACCTCAGCTTCCTAATACGTAACGTAACAAACATTGCCTACAGAGATCATTCGTTTTGGTTATTATTATGATGCAACTAATATCTCCGAAAATTACCTAAAAGTGTAGGTTTTCTTCTACAATTCGATCAAAAAACCAGTTGAATTGCGTTTTAATGGAATGGCAGAATTATTGAACAAACCAGCTGAATTGTTACACAAAAAGTTGCACTTTTGGTGTTTTCATATTAGCTTTTTTATAAAACAATTGAATTATTAAACAAATTTTGAACAAATCAGTTGAATTATTGAACTACGCACAGCTGAATTACTGAATAAAACAGTGAATAATTGAATTGTTAAACCAAAAACAATTGAATTATTCAATTATTATACTAATAATAATTATTGAGCTGTTGAACAAAGTAATAGTTGAATTATTGAACCAAGCACCTAAAATATTGAAGATAACAAACGAATTATTGAACAAAATAGTTGAATTCTTGAATCAAGAGTAATTAAATTGTTGAACCAAAAACAATTGAATTATTCAACCAAAAATAATTGAATTCTTGAACGGAGCAGCTAAAATATTAAAGAAAACAATTATTGAAAAAGCAGCTGAATTATTGAACAAAACAGTTGAATCAAGAATAATTGAATTGTTATACCAAAACAATTGAATTATTCAACCAAAAAAAATTAAATTAATAAACTAAAATTATTGAATTGTTGAACAAAGTAATAGTTGAATTATTGAATCAAGCACCTAAAATATTGAAGGAAACAACCAAATTATTGAACGAAACAGCTGAATTATTGAACAAAACAGTTGAATCAAGAATAATTGAATTGTTGAACCAAACAGCTAAAATATTGAAGAAAACAATTATTTAACGAATTATTGAACGAAACAGATGAATTATTGAACAAAACAGTTGAATCAAGAATAATTGAATTGTTGATCAAAGTAATAGTTGAATTATTGAATCAAGCACCTAAAATATTGAAGGAAAATCCAAATTATTGAACGAAACAGCTGAATTATTGATTCAAATTGTTGAATCAAAAATAATTGAATTATTGAACCAAAAACAATTGAATTATTGAACCAAAAATAATTAAATTATTAAACTAAAAATAATTGAATTGTTGAACCAAGCAGCTAAAATATTGAAGAAAACAATTATTTAACGAATTATTGAACAAAACAGTTGAATTACTGAACAAAACAGTTGAATCAAGAATAATTGAATTGTTGTACAAAAACCATTGAATTATTTAACCAAAAATAATAAATTATTAAACTAAAAATAATTGAAATGTTGAACCAAAAACAATTGAATTATTCAACCAGAAATAATTAAAATCTTGAACAAAGTAGTCGAATTATTGAACCAAACAACTGAATTATTGAACAAAAATCAAGGTCTCCTTCGGGCTTACGGGCCCCCCGGTCTGCTGGAGATGGACTTACCGCTACACAGCGAGATTAATTCTAACCAAGTAGACCGTGGCGAAGCGCCCCTAAGCTCTGAGCCTTTGCCAGCCGCCGATTGAAGCTGGTAAGGGTACCTGGATGAGCAAGACGCCCCTTGGTGTCTGAGAATCCCCTGAGCTTGACGGAAATAGAATTACCGCTTCACAGCGAGATTAAGTCTACCGAACCAAGTAAAGGCGCAGTGCTTCTCAGCCACAAGACTCATAACGGACCATGAGTAACAGGCGTATGAACTCTCCGATAGGTAGGACAATATCCTTCTCTTCAAGGAGCCTGAGGGCCCTCGTACTGCTGGAAAAGACTCGCCGCGTAACAGTGTGAACGAGCCCACCATAACAGTACGAGGTGAAATGCTCCTTCGGACTCTGAGCTCTGACAGAGGAACAACCTCTGCTAGAGTACCAATAGGTAGAGACATGAACAAGCCATTGATCATTTGATCAAAACAAATAAATTAATAAACGAAAACCAATTAAATTATTAATGAAAAAATAATTGAATTATTGAACTACACAGCTGAAATATTGAAGAAAGAACCGAATTATTGAATAAAACAGCTGAATTATTGAACAAATGTTGAATCAAGAATAATTGAATTGATTATTTCGGCAAATGTAATCTAATATTATTTAAAAAACTTACAAAATTTCATTTTATCCAAACGTCAAGAAACCTTACTGACTTTCAATTACCAAACTTCAGTCTCATTTTCTTGATGTGGTAGCAACTGTTTTACTTTACTTCCGTCTACGGGCGGCACTAAAAGTCAGTAGCGGCATAAAATCTGGCGCTGGTCTTGGGCCCACCCGTCAGAAACCATTGTAAATGGAATACTATTTACTTTTCTTCAGAACTGACGGCTCATTGTTAAGAACTTCGAGTTGACGAACCATAGCAATTTTAATAATATTTGCGCACCACCATCCCAGCAAGTTTCTGCTTTTAAAGTTCTCGATAGGCAAATCTTCCAGACACTAGACGGACCGTCATTTTTGACGAATACTACATCTTTTGGCTCCTATACAAAGTTGCCACAAAAATTTAGTTTGGTAGATTTGTGGTGTCCAATAATTTAATATTGACAGAACCACACATAACCTAATTTTATATTTTTTGAATAATGGCATCTCACTGGGAAGAATTTTATTCCACGCACTTGCCTCCCAGTGATTTTGAGGACAACAGAAAGCTTTTAAAGGAATTTTGCGAACGGCACAACAAAACAAACCAAAGGATAGTTTTAATTACAGTAAGTTTTTATTTTGAGGTTATGCTTGTGACTTTTTGGAAAATGTTGTAGTCTGGCGGAACGACTGTGCCCTTAGAACACAATACTGTACGATTTGTGGATAATTTTAGTGCCGGTACCAGAGGAGCGGCTTCCGCCGAATATTTTTTAGAACATTCTTATATGGTCATATTTTTACATCGTGCCAAGTCTTTAGAACCTTTTACCCGACATTTTAATGGACAAACTTTTATGGACATGTTGGAACTCAACGAACGTGGTCCCAGTACAACTATCACAGGTAAGAACATTTTTAATAAACCTTACTTTTAAACTTACAAATTTGATATTATAAAAACACGTAGCTACCTACATAAAACAAATAATGATCACTGCAATCTTCGTTTTCTCTCTGCTTCCAAACTGCACGCAGTCTTCCAACAGTCAGGATCCATGATCGTCTTTCCCTCGGATAAACAAACCAGCCTTGCCAATATAAGTAATTTGTGTAGATCATCCGAGGTGATCGATTTGTCTTGTCTCATTTTCACAAACTCGTTTTGAACCATTTCTTGCATTTGATCGGTAACTTCATATGTTCCGTTCCTTGCTAAGGTTAGAAATATTCTTACTTCACGGAGCAACTCAGGGTTAAGAAAATGCTTAGCCGAAACCACTATGTCTGAATAAATGTTAACTTCGCGTTGCTCTGGTTGTAATAGCACTTGATAATCACAGGGTAATAAACTTTTTCCTTCCGACAGCACCAAGAACGGTATATCACAATTGTATTCCAATGGGTAATACTTGAAATCGTATATCACCTTTTGGTTCCTTATGGTGCTTGAAAGAGCATCAACATTTTACCCCTAATTCTTCCAGCCGCCCTGGCAACAGCTTAGTCTCATCCAGCACCAAATGAGTATTATCACTTAATTGAAGTAATCCACTCTTCAATTTTTCGGATTCATAATCCTTTTGTGGAATCAAGATACTAGAATTCATATTTTCTATCGTCATAGCATAGTACTGACTTTTAGAAACCAACATTTCGATAAACTTATATAATTTTTCTGCAAAATCGGGCACTTCTGTTACTGGTATGTGCGAAATGTTTAAACTGAAAGCTCCAAGCGGGAAAACATCGTTTCGTGCATATATTTTTGAAATTAGGTGGTAAATGAAATACTCAGCAGTGACCGAATCGCCCATGAAGAGTTGGGTCAGCAAAAATTGCAACTCTTTCTTTATGTGCTTCATTTTATCGGATTCTAAAGTTTCATTGACAAATGGACTGCTGTCGGTAAGTTTCTTCAGCATAACACAATGAATTGAGGGCATCATGTCTGAATCTACCTCCATTTCGTTGTCCTCATTGCTTGGTTCTGTATCAAGCGACACAAAACCAATTACATCCACCATGTCATTCAGGTGAAAGGGCAAGGTTTGGTCGTAAACTTTAATACGGTAGGATTTAGCACAAACAAGTGGGTTCTTCACTTTATTATCTAGTAGAACTCCACTGGAAGTCTCATCAGTACGCTGACGTTTATTGCTGGTCGAAGCTTCTTCATCAGAGCAAGGTCGTTTATTCAATTCCGAACCTAAATTTTCATCTGCCCTGTAGTTCAATTTGTTTTTGCATTTTTCTTCTTGCACCCAATCGTTAAGTTGTGGAACAGAAATCACCAAGAAAGCTTGACGGTCACCCATTACGCTATTAGTGCTTGTGAAGTCGATGGATTCGTTCTGGTCGCATTCGGCACAGTTCCTGTATTTTCCAATTTTTATAGTTCTTTGCTTCGAGGCTTCATCGATAATCTCATATTTTTCGTAATAATATTCCGGATTACACATATCTTGAATCATACCTTGAAACCTCACCAGCTTCTTGTCGGTGGTACTCTCGTTTACTAGAGGCACTAAATCCCAGTGAGCATTTTCTTTGAAATAGTTTTTACACTCTTCTTCGTTAGTTATCCAAAAATTAGGAGTCAACGTTTCGATATTCATTTTGTATTATTCAAATTACTTGAATCACAAAAAGTGTATTCGTTTAATTCTAACCTTACTTCAGTTTAGCGCCATTTCGCGTAAAGGTGGTGGGAGAATAGCAACGCAGTGGCGTAACTTGCTGGTTGCAGTAGCGGAACATGCGGTTGGTCAGGTTATTTTTTATTTTTATTAATAATGTTATTTCGAGTTAAGATTCCTGAATTTGAAAGTTTAATTAGAATTTACAATGTTCAGACTAATAATCTTATTATTAATTCCGCTGAGAGAACATAAAATTATCCAAACTAGTAAATTGACACTTTACCTCTACAAACGGAGAAGCAAAACAGACACTTTACTCTCCTAAGTAGATAATAATTTAATAAACACTAAAAATGCATTACCTACTAAATAACTTTTTTGTTTTAACATTTTAGTTAAACCCGATTGTGTCGACATTGTTGCACCCATACTTGACCGATATAAGTGCGCCCAAGACGCGGGAAAAATCCTATACGTCACTTTTACGACGGTGTCGGATTATTTCTGGCTGTTGCGTGCCGCTTGCGAATGTTTAGCGGCATTCGAACGAAGAGCGTTACTGTATTTGGCAGCTGCAGTGTCCGACTTTTACGTTCCATCAAATGAAATGCCCACGCATAAGATTCAGTCAGGCGCCGGTGCACCTACAATATCATTGCAATTAGTTCCTAAATTGTTGGCACCGTTGGTTAGCTTGTGGGTACCTCACGCTTACGTTGTGTCTTTTAAATTGGAGACTGAAGAAAGTCTTTTATTAACAAAAGCAAGGGATTCCATGAACAAGTATAAACATAAGGTAAGTTGATGAAAAGATTTATTAGGGAAAGTTTCTGAAATAATAAAAAATTTGCAGTTGGTTATAGGCAACATTTTACAAACCAGAAGAAATCGGGTAGTATTTGTTACTCCCGAAAACAATTATGAGGTGGTTTTAACAAGAGACCAAATACTAAATGGAATGGAAATTGAAGATAAAATCGTGGAGAGCATAGTGGAAAATCATTCAGATTTTATAGATATGTGTAAAACAATGTGGTGCTAAATTTTATACAGGTTTGTTATTATCGAAAACAAATGATAATCATTGAAACCATACAATAAGTTAGTCTGCGTTTTTAACTTTTTTTTTAAATGTTTAAGGTGTTGTTCAAGTTTTAACAGTTGATGTATGTATTGCCGTAAATTTTATTATTAATTGTTAATCTAATGATGGACTTTTAAGTGTTACTTTGGATTATTTGGGTTTAGTTTTTTTTAGTCAGGGTTTTAATGTTAGGTCTATGTTAGGTACTACTGCTTTTTATGGCAGCTACCTACTAAAAACAGGGTTACAAGGGCACACTTTAATAGTTAGATTTTTTGAGTATTTATTTAAATAACTCGAATTTAATATTAGTACAGGTCATAGATGATTAGGTATGATTTTATTATTTCTAATGTCACATGGAAACAAATTTATATATTCTCTTACAACTGTATAAATTTGCCTTACATTTTTTAGCACTAGCTCAGTGTCAAGCTGTTTATCAGAATTATCAGACCAAGCAAGCTTGGAACTTGCAAAAGTTCGGTGATCATGTAGAATTGTTCTGTAATATTTTAATTTTGTTTATGAAAAGCCTTTGAAATTGATCTGCCTGGAATGGGGGTTTTTGCTTTTACGGAGAAACTAAAAGTGTGCAGAAATTTGTGATAAAAATAGGAATAAGCAGCAGTCATTCTATTCAGCATATTCACAGAACTTTAGAGTAGGTGCATTTTTTGCGATGAAATGATTTTTCATAATTTTGTAAATTCAATAAATACGTATACCCACTTTATAAACTGGGCACATCATACTTTCCTGAGCGCACAGCGGCAAAGGTGATTTATTAATATTTTAATGAAATAAATTTTTTGTCTGAAATTGTACGACTTATTCAGGCCAAAGACTTCGAATGATAACATTGGCAGGCCCCTGGACCTATTTTTAAACCAAGAAGAATAAGTAAATCATAAGCTGAATAGTAAAATCTAATACGAACAAGACTGAATAAATATTAATGTAGCTAATTATTAAATAACTGCAGAATATATTAACACAAACTAATTCCCATGACATTTTAAAGTAGGTGAACTAAGTTGACTATAAATCACAATGTCAATGCAAACAACTGCTAATGATAAGATACTGGGTTTAAATCTGGGGAGAGCCTAACTTTCTTATGACCGTCTACGTGCTTCGGAGGGGACGTAAAGCCGTGGGTCCCTTGTATTGAAATTTATAATTGTGTAAATTTTGACATGGAAAAAAGGAATTTTTGATTTTTAAGAAAGTGACTGCCTTGTTCAACAGTTGAAATATTTGTAGTTTAATTAATTAATTATTTTTGGTTAAATAATTCAATATTCTGCTTGGTGCGCCAGTTCAATTATCGTTGATCCAACAAAAATTTGTTTAAGAATTCAGCTGTTTTGTTCAACAATTCAGTTGTTTGGTTCAACTAAGGTAAAATTGAGGATATGACGCACATTTTAAAATTATCAATTTTTCAGTTATTACAAACAAGTGTCTCATGGTGATAGGATTTTTTTGTAGCTACAACCCTAACGTATCTTAAGCAGGAAGTATAGGTGATTCTGATTGTGCTAACTATTATTAATTACATTGATTCTGAAAGTTGAATTTTGCGTCATATCCCCGATGGGGTTGGGGATATGACGCTTCGAGGGTTGGGGATCAACCATTTTATTTATAAAATAATTAAATGTAACAAAGACCAATATGACTAAATTCGCTATTTATAATTAATTTTAGACGGTGTACAATGCCATAAAATTCAGAAAACGAATTAAAATCTATGAGGAAACATAATACAGAACTTTAAAAATAATGTAATAAAACTTTTGCATGTGCTCACCTGATTCAGACGAAGAAAATGCGTGCTCTCATGAAAACGATTCGTTCAACACTTAGTTTCTTGCTGTATATCTGGTTGTAGGGAATGGAACTAAGGGATATTTAGATAATAAGGTTCATAGATAACAACATAACAGAGATCTTGCAATTGCGTCGTATCCCTACCGCGTCATATCCCTCGGTTTTACCTTATTCAACTGATTTATTCAACAATTCAATTTAAGTTTTATAATTTAATTGTTTTATTTTATAATTCATTTGTTTTTTTGTTCATCAATTCAATTATCCTGAATTTAACAGGTTTTTTAACTATTAAACTTTTATGACAAAAACTAATATCAAAATACCAAAAGTGCAACTGTTTTGTTCAATAATTCTGCTGTTTGGTTCAAATAATTCAACTGATTTGTTTTTTCAACAATTCAACTGTTTTGTTTAATAATTTAACTGATTTGTTTCAAACTATCTAACTATTTTTAGTATAATAATTGATCCATATGTGATTTTTGTTTACCAAGTTTTGAAAAATCAGGAAAATTATCAAATCAGGGAATTTGTTTTGGAAAATTCCGTAGGAACTCTGAAACAGGATGATAAAGAAGAAGGAAGGAGTTAAGTTACTTTTCAAGAACATTCTCAAGTTGCAACAGATATAAATTATTTTTAATAGTTGTAACTGCGAGATTCAAATAAGTATTTTTTTTACAATAAAGGATTTCCTCCGTTATATGTTCACCAATGATTAGATGGAATGGATTAACGAGAACGATAAATTATATACAGAAAAAATTTCTTTGATATATTAATAGACAAGATGAACCGGGCAGATCGATTTTAACTGATTTAACTAAGAGTTCACCGTTTTGACTCCTGTAAATGTTGACCCTTTTTACATTTGTTGAACTTGGGTTATTTTTTTTGTTAGAATTGGTGGTGTACATGTTTGTAAAGTGTTCTTTAAATTCTCTTCATGTCGGAAACATTTCCAAAACGTAATTGCCTATATGTAAATTGTAATTTTTTGTGTTTTCATTGCATGGGAAGTTTTTCTTTTATCCAAAAGACGTTTCATGACAATAATATCACTTATATGTATATATCAACAATTTGGAATGTAATATCGTTCCAAATTTTTATCCTTTTGTAAAATCTTTGATATCATTTTAGGAATAATTTATTACTGTCGTGTATGAACTGTGTTGCGGAAACATATCAAAAGGTGCGATTATAGGTTCTATAGAGTATGTTGATTTTACAATTTTGCGTAGTTGCGTTTATTCGTTTTAAACGTTTTATTTGGGGTAGGAAGTATTATTAAAATTTTATATATTACATAATATATTAATCTCCAAGTTGATTGGTAGAATCTTGGAAACTACACTGGAAAATTTGATGTAATTGGTTCGATACACTCCCAGCAATTCTTGTAATCTTTCTACTGGTCAATCAGGGGAATTACTTTTAATATTTTTTTTATTAGCGTAGTAGGTGCCAAACTATAAGTATTGCTATACTAGAAAATATTTTCATAAAATAATGTTTTGTTATCAACCAATAGGATTATATTTTTTGTTACTGCTGGAAATCTTGATAAGTTGTACACATTAGTGGGTATTGTCTATTTTTTATTGTAAACTAATTTGTGTTTAAAATGTGATGTACTTTACCGTTGTATCAGATGTGTTATAAAAAGTATGTATTAAATTTGTTTTAGTTTTTCCAACACAAAATTGTCCAGGAAGCTGAAATGTTCAACCAAATATGAAATTATTTGCTTTAAAAAACATTAATGAATATTCCCATTTGAACTACCTTTTTATCTTAAAAGCGGCTTTCAGGCAACTTTCCAATGTTTACCCCAGTTCAAGGAGCATTTTCTGAACTCGACGCAACTCATTACGTCGATTTATGTAATAAAAAGAGCAGAGAATTTTGAAAAAAACGCTTTATATTTTTTTTGCGAAAAAAAATAAAAGTTCGAAATCGTGTAATTTTTTGGTATAAATTCACTTTCAGGCTAGTTCCACACTCTATGATGGATTACTAAAAATATCACAGTGTAAAATAATTTCATACCTATCATACCTGCTCTACGGTAAGTTTTTGACATAAACTGCCTACTTGATGAAATTATCAGTACATCTTGTCTTCGTTACATTTCTAAATTGACAGCTTGTAGCTAACGTCAAAATAATTTAAGGTATTAAGTCAAGTTAAAAATGGTATAGTAACTATAAAACTTTGCCTTTCTGAGTTGTAGTTTCTTTTTTACTTTAGGAAAGTGGAATTAACAATGCAAATTTCGAAAAATCTAGACTTCAGGACATCTTAGTGCGCCGAACATCACGATTTCAATCGTCTTATAATAATATCAAAGCTCAAGTCATCGTTCATGATGAAGTGCAAAATTTAAGATCACTAAATACCTTGCCAACAGCTACACGGTTTGTTAAAAGTCAATACATCAATAATATCGTCAAACTCTGCACTAACGTAGATTGTTGCACACAAACGAGTAAAACCATACTTCAATTAGCAAACCAGGATGGAGACTTATCTCCAGATAGTTTAGCATCTTCGCCAAGAAATCCAGCCCAAACGAAAAATGAAACCACCTCAAAACATTTAGGCTCTAAATCAACCTCCGTTGATGAAGTAGACAGTACGTACACTCTAGAAGGTTCCTTCACGGAACATAAAAATTCCTCTTTTACTTACTTACGAAAAAATAGCGTTAAGGAATACGTTGATAATTGCGAATTATCCGAAAACTACATTCGTCTGGCACCGTCAATGAATTTCCCAAAAAACTTTAACCGAAACGTTTTTGGAAAAGAAACAAGATGAACAAAGTAACTCCATGCGGTACAGCCGTTCACAATTTCTACAGCAAACGTCACCTTTAAGAAATTTATCGAAAGACTTCTCTGACAGAAGCGAAAATCATCTTAAAAGCAAGTCGTACGTAGAACCGTTTAATCAAAACTGTAAGCAAAAATTTTATTATGAATGTGTACCTCCTAGAGCATCAAGGTTTACTGTCAGAAATGTTAGGCCTCAAAATTCAACCAATGGACAACAACTTTATTGGGCCATGGAAGATCAAGCGGATACCATAAAAAATAATGCGTTATTCAACAACAGCCAAACTATTTACATTGACCAAACTAACGTTCCGGTAAGGAAAGTTTCGCGTTATCGTTCCGTTACTCGCCGAAGTGGTTCTTTATGCTACCAACTATCGCAAGCGAACGACGAAATGAGGGGCACAAAGTGCTAGAACTGCAACATTTATTGCCCCCACCTCGACGTGTGCGTTCTTTAAGTCCAAGCAACAGTTTATCTTCTCCTGGTTCTACCAAGCAGAAAGAAAGCCCTCCGATTGACTTCATCCTTGAAAATCAAACCAACGGAAGGTTTCAAGAACCTGCCAAACAGCAGACTTGGAAACAAAAGATATACAAGAAAAGCGAAACCACTAGTTTGATTGCACCGTTAGCTACTAGACCAAAATTTGAAGAAGACATCCTTGAAGATCGATTTGCAAAGCCTCCACATAAAATCTTCTGAGGTGAGAAACTTGTATTTACAGTCGCTTTATTTTCGGATTTAAATTTTAGGATACTGTAAACGAAAACAATTATCCCAACAGCGTTGCATCAACAAATTCCTCAGATAATTTGATAGGATCGATTCTCACTCGCATCAAAAATCAGGATTGGTAATAAGTTATTTTTTTAAAGTAAAACAAAGCGAACAATTTTTTTCAGGAGCGTTGCGTTGAAAGGTTTGGCCGATATGACCGAGCTTTGCAGGATAATGGATTCGGATCTATTGTATCCGCACATGATTACCGTGAATCAAAGACTCCTTGAACTGTTACGTAGTCCTAGAAGTCATGTATGCAGAACTGCGTGTCAAGTCGCGGGGCATCTATTTGAAACCATGAAGGACACCCGAAGACCGGTAAAAATTTGCAAAATTGAATTAAACTTAAAATTGAAGGAGGAAATGTTTTGTAGGAATTCGATGATATTGTGGAACTTTTGCTTACTAAAACGGCAGATTCAAACAAATTTATACGGGAAGATGCTAATTTGTCGCTCGATTGTATGATCACGCATATCCCAATTTATCACACTGTGCGCGCTCTGTGCCTGAAAGGTCCGGTGCACAAAAATTCACTTGTTCGATCCGCAACGATAAGGTT
Organism: Lycocerus yunnanus; assembly: GCA_036346125.1. Classification (NCBI taxonomy): domain Eukaryota; kingdom Metazoa; phylum Arthropoda; class Insecta; order Coleoptera; family Cantharidae; genus Lycocerus; species Lycocerus yunnanus. The sequence continues at coordinate 462,752 of JARFIX010000085.1, forward strand.
GATTGTTTGTGCTATAGTTATCGCTGGACCGAGTATGATTATGAGCGGGCAGTCTTATGAACCAACTAGAAAGAGAATTATTCTTCACATGGCAAAATTTATGGAAGATAAACATACGGAAACAAGGTAAATATCTGAAAGTATTTCCAAGGGGGATATATACTTATTTGATAATTGTAGGAGGTATGGAGAACGTCTGTTTAAGGTTTTGAGTCAAGAAGCCGGTTTTGATTCAGCTTTGAAGAAATATTTAGAAAAAGCAGATGTGAAACGTTTCAAAACTATGATGAAATTAAAATATGATAAGAGGTAGCTGTTGAAAGTGATCATGCATCAATGTAGCGTTTTTACTTTGTTTTATAAATTTATTTGAGTTTTTAATACATTTGGTTTTACAATGAAATATTTTTTATTTATTTGGCAGATACTTTCTATTTTTTTACATTCATTTCATCAGTTACTATAATTTATTATTACCATGTGCATGGGAAATCCAAAGTTTTTCAAAAACTATAGAAATAGTTCTCGATGGCAATGTAGCAAACCGCCGAATTCCAAAAGGTACGGAATAATTATTTTTTTCATTATTATATTCAAATTTAAAATTTAAACTAAATTCAATTAAAGTAAATTTATTAAACACAGTTATAATTTCCACTTGCATTAATATCGCTTCAAAAAACGCACTTAAGAAAAGAATTTGAAGAGCCACTTAAGTACTAACCGAAGTATCTCATGATTTTAATCATAAACCAATATAATAAGTTTATAAATTAATTGAATTTGGTCGTATATTTAAATTCGCGACGATTTTTTTAAATCTATTTGATTTTTTAAGTTACTTAATCTTGAGTTATTTTATTCAAAGGAAAAAAACCTAACGACAAATTGTTTTTGAAAGAATAAGTCTGAATCCAATGTTTATCTATTGCTTCGAAACTCGTTAACAACGAAACCATTAGTTACGTTTAATTCTGTGTCGCCAAATTTATTTTTTAAGATCAAAAGCCATAAATAAACATTTTCATATATTAGACCGATTTCCTTTTATTTATTTTTTTAATCTCTCCGGAACCCCGATTGTTGTCCTTCAGAGGAAGTGGTAGCAGCATAATCACGCTACTCAACTTAACCTCCCCTCCTCTTGCGTCACCTCGAAGAATCGAACTCGTGGCACCCTTTTACAGATTTTTATCTGATAAATTAAACGGATGCATCCTGTGCTGGACCTAAGCCAGTAGTTGTCTACCCCCAGTACAACAGTATCGAGATGCAAATAATTAAACATTTAAAAATTATGTAAACAATTTGTTTCTATTTCATTGCAATAGTAACTGCACTAACAGAAGCAACTAAAGAGCCAACTGGCCTGGAATGAAGCAACATGACTATGGTGACGCCAGGAGTAACATCACGTTTTCCAGGTATCAGGAAGCTGGAGGTAAGCAAACATTTTATTTAATTGCTACTAATATTTTTAATGTAAAAGATAACTTTATCCAAATCAGCATATTATGCAGGTGGAGACGCAGCCAACTTGGAATGGACCAGATTGACTTCCACAACATCAATCCAAGGCGAACATTACGTCGTCCTCCAGGTTTTATTTTATTGCAATTTATATTTTCTTAATGCAGATTTAAAGTGCGCAAAAGAAGACGAAGACGCAACCGACTTGGACTGAAGCAGAATGATTATGGCGATGTGAATCTAACATTCTCCGGGGCTCTCGATACTTCATTTAATAAAATTATTACATTACATTACTTACATTGTTGCAACTTTTTTTATGCAAATAACATTTTCCAGAAACTCAGGTCCCTGGAAATTTAATATTTTATTTTTTATTTAATTTAATAATTTATTTTAATTTTAATTTCTTCTTCTTAAGTCGTTTACTCGATTTCGAGTGCCGTGACCCCTCCCACGTTAATTACTCATATTTTTTACTTTTCTTGGAATCTTGGTTTGGTATTCGACACACCCAAGTGCCAGACCATGACCATCTTCATGTTTATTTTAATTTACATTTAATTAAGTGCTACATTTAATTTGTAATGTAGATGACTTTTTTTCTGCAGTTTCTCAGTTTCTTTCCAGAAACTGCAGTTGCAGAAGGAGCAGAGATCGTAGCCGACATGGAATAAAACAGGATGATTATGACGAATTAAATCCAGGAGGAGCATAGGATGTTCTGCAGGTCTCTGGAAGCTGGAGGTGAGAAAACATTTTACATTACAACTTGTATTTATAAATTCAGACAACCATCTCCAGAAACTACACCTACAACTCTTGTTCGCCCCACGTTGGGCGCCAATTTGACGCGTAAAAAGGCGCAAGAAAAATGTTTGTGTAGATAGAAAGAAAAAGAAAAATTGAGAGACATGCAAGAGAATTGAACCAAGAAGTATAATTAAAAAGAAGAGAGAACCAGAGAAACAAAAGAAGAGAAAAGACAGAAAAGAGGGTTTGGGTTTAAAACCCATATGCCGCGTTTGATTGTTTAATTGCAAGAGCGTACGTCATAAGTCTGGCATTGTGCACCCTGCTTATATTTGAAGATATAGAATGGCAATTGTTCGAAAAGGGTGCTCAAGTGCAGTTTATGCATGAGTGCCTGGTGAGGTTAAATTCAAGGTGCAGTTCTTGGTGCTGGTTTGGTGGATGAACAAAGAAGCAGACTTCGGAAATCTGCAGAATTTGGACGTGTGCCCGAAACGCTGGCATTTGTAACATCTGACCACGTTTATATAATCGTGGACTTTGTAGCTACGCCATGCTAACTGGATGCGACTATCCTTTAGCATGGCGTGCCTCACTACAGGGTGGATCGTAAGTATTCATTTATTTGAATTTTTGTTCATGGACAGAACCGGGTTCACCAATTTGTGCCAGGATTTTTCCACCTTGACCACGGCTTTGAGGAAGTTTTGTTTTACTGCAGTGATTAGGTCTTCCAGGGAGACTTTTTTCATTTTTAGGAGAGGATGTTCTATGAATTTAAGCGTGGAATCCCTGGAGGATTCCACCAAGACCCCGTTGTTTTTAATTCTTATTTGGACTTTATAATTCCTTGCTCACAGTTCTTATTTGGCTTTCCTCTCTTTCTCCGTCCACTTGACGCCTATTCCAGCAGTTGTCTAGGCAGTCTCTCTAGGCAGGAAAAACAATTTCAGTTATTTTTCCTCTATTTCCTCTACGATAGTCTTTTGCATTTCCATCAGTTGTCTTCCATATTAATTGGTTTTTCTCCCCAGTCTTGAAATATCAGTCAATCTCTTCATAGCATCCATCTCAGTTGCCAAAATCTTTTTCTTTTCATTCTCCGTCACTGTCCATATTTTACTGTCGTAAGTTAGCACGCTTTTTTCTTCTATTTCATATTGTAGGTGCATCACCTTCCTTGACAACTTATGGAAATCCTCTAGGAATTTGTTCCTGATTCCGATGAGAGTGTTTCTTTGCGCTAAGTTCGATTTACTACTATTTAACGTTATTGCCATTGAGTTCGTATAGTTGGTAAAATTTTCCAGCATTTTTTCCATGTCGTTGGATTCGATGAGTTTTGGATCGAATGTAATTTCTGTTTCTTTGTCATTTCTTGTGTGTTCCATTTGTAAAGGGTTGCCACTCCAGTTTTAACCTGAGGGGTTAGAAGAGTAGTAGGATTCCTGTCCTTGCTACTCTCAGACCCCCTCAGGCGCTTCTGGGGTGGTTTCCACATCCGTAAAGCCTTCGTCTACCTTCTTAGATTGTTGATTTTCTCCTTCGTTAACTTCTTCGTCCGATTCTATCATCATTTTCCTCTTCTCTCTGTTTTTCGCCTGTCTTTTCTTCTTTTTGCCGATAGGGCGCTTTTGGCTTCTGTGATTATAATCGATTTTTCAATGTTGGATGATTCATTCCCATTGCTTGACGATTTCAGTCTATTTGCACTGAGATCCACGGCTGTTTGTGGATCCAGTTCGTTCTGCTGGATCATTGTATTTTCTTCTGATGAGTGTGGTCAGTGTACGTAATAACCGTTCATTGTGTTTGTGCTTTCTTAGGGGACCATCTCGACATTCTTCTGTTCTTTTGTTGTAACTTTTATTTTTTAATACAGATTTTTCAGAAACTAAACATGCTGAAGCTGTCAAAGACGCATCCGACTTGGAATAAAACAGACGAGCTTTAGCGACGTCAATTAGGACGTTCGCCAAATTTCCGGAAACGTGAGATAAGAAAAATATTTTCAGAAGCAGCAAATTTACTGAGGAGAGGTTTCTCTAATGATCACTTGATACTGAAGGTTTTAAATTTGGAAATTTATAAATTTGAGTGTACTTGAAGGGTATTCCATCCCCCTTTCAGATTTTAATTTGGGCTTTTGTTACTTAAATTTGATTTGTAACAAATCATTTAATTCGCATTTTTAAGTGTTATTCTTATTTTTGAGTTTGTAATCGTTTTGAGCTTTACATTTTAAAATGTGTAGAAAGCCGCCGGAGATCTGTGCCGACGGGTAAAAAAAGGAGCATTCTTAATAATTTTTTGCTGTTTCTTTTCATATAAATTTTGTAACAATCGGACTAGTAGTGGAGAGCAGGTGCCCTTGTTAAAAATTCCTTTGTTCAAAATGCATAGATCCAAAAAAATATAATTTAAATTAAAACCATAGAGAAAAAATGTCTTAGAGAACCCTCACTCCTGATCCATTAATGATTTGACGCTAAGTCTTTTGTAGCTCCTGACAACTTTTTTAAGTACATTTTTACCTAACGAACCTGACAAGGTAACTCGCTCTGTGGTCGAATTAGAAAAACAATAATCGAAAACCCCGTCCTTAAAAACTTGCTCGTCGTTTTTTCGCATTTTAATTTCGAAATAAAAATCTTTTGACCTTTTCTGCAAACAAATACGGAAAATTAACTTTTAATTATACTCAAGGTGAATTTTGCAAATTGAAGAAATAAATTAGTCAACCATAAAATTACCTTATTTGATTGTTATTTAATTAACATTTGCAAGTATCGAGATTTGAGAGAAAAAACATTATGCAAATCGAAATGTTTGTATTTTTAGATTCACTTGGTTTGTATTATTTAAATTCATTCATAACTTTGCTATGGTCTCGAACACATGGGCGTTTTTATGTTGTTTTTTTTTTAAATATTATTCTGGTACCACAATTGAAAATAAAATTATGAGCGATTTAATGACCGGTGAGTTGAAAATAGGTATCACAGATGCCGCGGTCATAATTGAAATAGATTTTCAGTTTGTTACGAGCTACTAGTTAATATTGCCCACTCTTTAATTGACGTTATCCTTTTCTACACTGTTAACCTGGGGATCTCCAAATACAAGAAGAAGGTGGGAGTGTAAAGAACATTCAACAAAGTTATCTCAACATTTCAAGTGCGCGAAGGTGTATTACGTTTTCTCCGCTCCGCTCTAACAATAGAGAAATTATTTAAACAATTGCTTATTGCCAAAACAATTTTTTTGAGTTTTCCAAAAAATTGCGGCGCGAATGTGTCGGTGAAATAACAAAAAAAGTGACGTATTAAAAAAAGTGAAAAAAATTAATTTTTTCAAAATGTAAACAAAAGTTGCGGTCAAAAAATGGGTTTTTCGACAAATTTGCAGGGGCGCAGCGCTCACGAGGCGCTACTATTGCGCCAAGATGCGGAACTTCGCCTTTTAGAAACAATGAAAAGGAGCATAATTTCAAAAATTCGATGCGATCGTGATTATGCGGTTGCTCTTAGTGCAGTTGCAACGCAGGGACTTAAGATCGACAGAACTGAAGAATTAAGTGGCAGCCTTATCTGCGCAACTTGGAGGACCATGATGGAAGAGCTGGATAGCACTGGAAAACTCATCAAACAGAATGCCGATAGTATTGAATCAAAAGCTTTAGATGCTTTGAACATTCTCTATGCAGAAAAAAGAAAAGCTAGAAAGCTTTACCAAGAGGAGCACACAAGAATAGCGCAACAGTTTACACATGTGAGTTAAGATTTATTTTTGGTCTTGTAAATTTAGACCAATACATTTAACTAACAAGCTTTTTGGTATTTGCTTCGTTCGTATTTTTAAATCAAAGATCATTTTTTTCTGTTTTTTACAAATCTTATTTCGGTAAGAGGTGTCGAAAAGTTACGAGATTACGTGAAAACTTCCATGCCAAGAAAATAGTTTTTCAAAATCCACGTTTTTGTAGGCGTGGAACTTTTTGTTGTTTCAAAATTTTAGACCATTATGTAATGTTGATTACACCTGATTTCCTGATTACACCTTTGTTGAGAGTTCTATTGTGTTCGCGTGCCTTCCTTTTCCCAAGATCATAAAATTGCTATTTTTCTTGACTTAGTACCTGTCAAGTGCACGCTTCCGTCGATCCTTCCTGAGTGATCCCGAAGAACTTTCATCACAGTTGGATAATATTTCAAATTTTGTTTATATTTTGCAGGTAGATTAAAACCAAAAACATTCATTTTTTGGTCAATTGGATTAATTTTTGATTAGTGGGTACCGATAACATTGTTGCTATTTTTGCAATCAAAACACATTGAAATATACAATGACCTAATTTCTATATTGCTGTTTCACGTTATTCTTATCACATTTGGTTGTAAAAATTAAAATAAATGTAGGTATATTAACGATTTGGCTATTAAAATGTTTAGTCTCGGAAGTTAATTATCCAATAAGAAATTGTTATTTTCATTTTTACATAAACTTTGGGCACGCTCGTTAATCATATTTTACTATATTCTTTTGACAAGAAATTAAAAACGAGGCAAGTTCCGAGACTTCAAAGAGTTCGCCACGGGTTTCGTCCTAATCGGCAGTCTTCAGTGCGAAATTGAATATTTAAATTTTTGATCGGGGACCAAAATCTTCGGCATAAATATTGTTCGATTTTTCTTGCGAGTGATTTATGTCAAGACCTTGACTTTAGTCTGTCTGAAAGAATCAGTTGATTTAACCTCGAATTTACCCATGTCTGTGTTAACAGGTAGATTTCTATTTATAAAGCGTGGTTAACAGGCATAGGTATACAGGTAATAAAACACCTTAGAAGTGTGGAATTATTGGTTGACGTTTTAATTTTTATTATGACAAAATTTGATGTTTTGCGTATTTTTTACATTGGCTTTTTAGTTTCCGACGACATGTCTTGAAATTGATTGCGTAATAACCACCGTTTTTGGCGGTGGGGGGACATAAACTCGTTTTGCGCTAATTGGAACACCCTGTACATAACATGGTAATCTTTTTTTTCAAAAAGTGCCAAAACTGATTTCTTGTTTCATCAAATTTGCAAAAACTGCAGGTTATTGATCTTGGCAAAAAAATTGATTTTACTTTAAAATTAACGCTTGACTGATTTTCGTCTATTAAAATAAACGAATTTAATTATATTTTTTTTAAATATTTACAAAACTGGTTTATTTAAACACGTATTTTATGTAAAAATTTATCTATTTTCATAAAATATTGGTATTGGTACTACCGCTGTTTATTTTGGCAGAACAATTTTATCGAAGTTGTCCAAAATTTTTAATCGGAACTGATAAGAATTTTCATTCTTTAAATTCTTAGGCTCCAATGAATTGACGTAATTAATAGTGGTGCCTGCTAATCGAAAAATTAATTTACTCCTCTCAGTTGATTTTTTGCTAAAAATTTGCATAGATTTGCATTATTAGATGGTATGGCCCAATTTGTTACAATAATAGCACGCGAAGGTTATGAAAATTTTACATCGCCTTTAAATAATGTAAACTGGAAATTTTTTGTATTATAATAAATTGGTTTCGTTTGGACAAGCGTTTAAAGTGTAAACAGGATTTAATTGCCAAGAACACAGTTTTTTACATATCCATAAATTGTTTGAAGAGCTTCTTAAGACTTTCGACTTCTAATTATTATATTATTGCAAGTGAAGACAAAAATTCCGACGAGCTTTTTCAGTGTTACATCCTGGTTGCGTAATAATTATAGGTACAGAAGTATGGATGACAAACCTTTTGATTATTGCTTTGTTTACAATAACAAACTAGAGAATGCATGATTATGATAATCAATCATTGTGTTTTTTTTCTCCATTAAGCAATTCCTTCGCGATTTACAACCTCTAACGATATCAATGGCATTTTTTAAATATCAGAGACTGAAATAATACGCAGCAGATACAACACCATCTGTAGGTCAATATACGAACCTCGCCAATAAAGTTTCAAAATGACGCTGCAGGACAACCCAATGCTTGGTTAATAATTAATTGTACTCCTATATTGTAATAATATAATAATTTATATCGCGTTATCTTACAATTAGGTGTATTTTAAATTTATTGTTTTAATTCGTGGCCTGATTTAATTAAAACATGTCCAAGTAAATGACTGATGGTGTTTCAATTAAGTTTGAGCTAAGCAAATATAACATACAATGTAGTAGATAAATTTAACGATTTTATTTGTCAGATAATATTTTCGTATAAAATCAATAAATATAATAGTTTGTTCACAATAATAAATGTAATTCGAATTAATTCTGAATGGGTAATATAATTCAAAATCAACTGTTTTTGAAATAGACCCATAGAATATTGGGTATTTTTATCTTCCCATGGAGTAAAAAAAGGTTGTGAAAAAACCTAGTTACGGCACTGAACTGGGGGTATTCTAATAATCTGTAATTATTATTCTAATTTTAGAGGAAAATACAGATTTAGAGACTTATTTGTAAATTTATGGTCTTGGTATCGAGAGAAGAACTTTCTGAAACAATGCAAAAAATGTTCAAAAATCGTTCAAAGCTGGAGAATTTATCAAATATTGGGACCGGAAACTTGGGGAGTCCTGAAAATTAATGCGATATCACGAAGTTTTTGAAAAATTCTAATAAATAAATATTTAATATTCTTCGCGTTTCTAGGTACCACAACCCCCCAGTATTAAATTTGAAGCGGAATATCTTATAAGTTAAAAAACTTTGCCCTCCAGATTTTGGGAATCTAGTTTTTTTCTAAATTGGGATAAAATAGTCTTTGCCTTTTAGAATCTGTATTAGAGTTTCAGGATGTTTTGCTATCGGCACATTTCTTTTCCTGATTTCGCTAACACTCTTAGTTTATTTAGTACAAATTTCGTACACCAGGAGTTATATCTGTATATTAAGTCTCTTTGCTATTTTTTCTTGAATTGTCAGATTATTTTTTCATATTTAATCTCCTTATTATAAAAATGGTAAATGCTATCTAATCCCCATCTTTCCTGCATATAACTAGCTGAAAAATGATGCTACTTGATATCATCGCGCCCTCTTATTCAAAATAGACGTTCCATCGTTTTAATTTCACTTATTATTTAATTTCCATTTCAACAGTCACCCTTTTAAACAGTTTTGGGATACATCAAGACTTAAGGGGCCGTTCATAAAGGACGTCCGCAATTTTTTCAAAATTTTGACACCCTTTCTTACAGGTGGTCACAATATTTTATACCCCCTCTTTAAAGCGTCCAATGGTTACAAATCAAGAATCCTCCCCTCATTTATTATCGTAATATTTTATAATTTTAAAATTATAAGAAAAAAACACTCAAACACAATTTTTTCAAATCTCAAAAAATCCTTGTCATATTTGGTTACATTTTGTGACTCCCCTCTCCCTAAGGTAAGCACGTACGTTATGACGTCCTTTAACATGATCGATTTTAAAAGAGGCTGGGAGGACTAAAAATCAATGATGAATTTTAAAACTTCAGATGCTGCACGAAAGACGTAAACTAAGAGTTTAAGAGATTAATTCATATGTCATGGTCATGGACGACCAGTAAAAATATAAACATGGATCCTAACTAAGGGAAATCCCTCTAAGCATAATCTAGAAAATACAATTAAAAATTAACTCTTTAACTTTTTGGAATTAAAATTTCAAGAAACGATCCACCCGAAGTTTTGCAAGGGAAAATCAAATTTTTCCTGATCAAATCGTACCACTCAAGACTTCGTTAAAGAATTTGCTTATCTATTTACTGAATTTTCCACAAAAATGTTTAAAAGCCGTGTTCTGTCAAGATTTAATGGAATCCTCCAATTTGGAAAAATCCGTTTCTATGAAACCTTGCATCACATGAGCTTCTGATTATCCTCCTTCTTTCGTGTCTTAAGTCATGGTTAATTAATTGAGTGACGATTGTTTTTTTGGGAATAACCTCTAACAATAATTCATGTAACCGCTACCGAAGTCAAAATGGGAAAAACTAATGTTTTATTTTGGCAGGGTCAACTGAGCAGACAATAAATCTAAATTTCTAAAAAAGTGAATTAATGTATTAATTTATTTAGATACTTAATAAAATATAATGTTTGGATATTTCTTCTTCATTAGTATTCAAGAGAAGCTTGGCGATATTTCTAAGTTCTTTAACCTTAAAATGTTCATTTCTTCCAAAGAAAATTGTCTATTCTTGACGTGTCAAACAAAGCATATGTACTTTCTTCTGGAGAGAAAATTTGAGCCAAAAAAAGTAATTTAGAAAGAGTAATAGGCAAAACCCAGATTTTATTCTCCGATGATTTAATTTTCTTGTACAATTTTTCATAATAAAAAACCATGATTTTGCAGTGCCAAACAAAATTAAAAGTGATTCGGAAAGAGTAATCAGTAAAACCCAGATTTTCTCCTCCGACTTTTTAATTTTCTTGTATAAATAAATTTTTCATAATGAAAAAATAATGATTTCACACTGCCAATCACTTTTGTACAATTTTTCATGATAAAAAACCATGTTTTCGAACTGCCAAACAAAATTAAAAGTGATTTGGAAAATTAATCAGCACAACCCAGATTTTCTCCTCCGATGATTTAATTTTTTTACACAATTTTTCATAATAAAGAAATGATGATTTCACACTGCCAATCACTTTTGTACAATTTTTGATAATAAAAACCATGATTTCGCACTGCCAAACAAAATTAAAAGTGATTCGGAAAAGTAATCAGCAAAACTCAGATTTTCTCCTGCGATTTAAATTTTTTGTACAATTTTTCATAATAAAAAAACAATGATTTCACACTGCCAATCACTTTTGTACAATTTTTGATAATAAAAAACCATGATTTCGCACTGCCAAACAAAATTAAAAGTGATTCGGAAAAGTAATCAGCAAAACTCAGATTTTCTCCTGCAATGATTTAATTTTTTTGTACAATTTTTCATAATAAAAAAACAATGATTTCACACTGCCAATCACTTTTGTACAATTTTTGATAATAAAGAAACCATGATTTCGGACTGCCAAACAAAATTAAAAGTGATTCGGAAAAAGTAATCAGCAAAACTCAGATTTTCTCCTCTGATGATTTAATTTTCTTGTACAATTTTTCATAATAAAGAAACCAGTCAGCTCTAGCAACACTTAACGATGATTTTAATTGATTCAATTGACTTCATTACGTGGGTTACGCATTTAAAATTATTTTGCTGATCTATTCGAGCCAAAAAACTCCAAATTGATGTAGTTACTAGTACATGCAAGTCGTAACATCTATTAATATTTGCACAGATTAATAATTCGAAGAATGCAAATGAAGACATGACAAAATTATGAATCAAAGAAGTTAATTTGTAGTTCACTTAATTTAAGTAGGTAAACATTTCAAAACTCATTGACTGAAAGTCTTCGAGTAGAAAGTTGTTAACTTATTGATCCCAATACCTTGAAGAAAAATTAATTATTACTATTATGCATTTTTGCAAATTTGCATTTATTATAATTTGACGCCTCTAAGCGTTAAAATTAAAATGTTATTTTTGGAAGAATGACAAATTGTGATTGAACGATTATCACGTCATTTTTTAAATTCATGGGATTATAGATTTTGTGGTTTCTTTTGTGGTGCTGAAGAGGAATCATCAACCTTGGTGAGGCTTCATTTGCATGACAATGCTATAGGCGGTACGGTTTCTTGGCGACAGGCATGACACTATTTTTGTGCCTTCGGTATCTTCATAATGGTCATTTTATTGTTTGGTTCCTCAAGTACAATCAACTCGTGTGTCTGCTCAACGATGTTTGGTCTTTCTCGTTGGTAAACAAACCGTAGGTACCACCAAAACGCAGTTTTTTTATTGACGGTCACAAATTTGCAAATTCGAATGTAGGTAGAGGCACCTACAATCAGTTTCTTCTAGGAATTGCAAGAAGGTGCGGTGATGATGTTTTGCAGATTTGAAAACCAAGCCATTTTATTGTTTTGTTACCTTTTGTCGACCTAACGACGATTATTTCCTTCCATAAATTTTTATTAACTTTTACAGGTTTTGCAACAATAAACTTGTGTGTTCTCGGGGGTTCATGTCTCGGCCAGAGGCGAACTGGCCACATCGACAATGCGATGTGACTCTTTAATTTGAAAACTAAAATTCTGAAAATCTGATTAATTTGACCGTAGCCACGATATAGTTCTTTACGTGGTCGGAGGAGAGAAAATGAGAGAATTTGCCTCCCTCTCTTATCTTTCATTTTATGTTGTTCGTATATTCCCCAATTTTTGAAAAACTCCCCCATGTATTTAAAAAATGTTTGAATGAATAATATATCGTATTCGTATGGCAAATATTAATTCTATATAACAAAAATTAGTTGAAATAGCAAAAAGTATTTTACGTCGGTAAAATTTGGAGTGCAAAAAAAAGATGGCAATATAATCTGTTTTCGATAATCGCCTGTGGCACTTTGTTTAAATCTGCGTGCAAGAATCTGCCTACTTTCTCCAAGTGGAAAAAAGTTGAGAACAAACATTTTCAATTGTGTTTATCCAAAGGATTTTCTTCGGTCAATAGACGAAAGTGACATGGTGCATATTCAAATTGCAATATTACAATTGAAAAGTTTCCCATAAAAAATTTAGCGAAAAGAATAAAATTCTCACAGTTTAGCTTCGAAAAATATTAGGTATTAAATAATGTATAACAATAAATTGCAACATTGGCGACTGTGACGTAAAAATTTAAAAAAAATTTGAGCAACTGTAAAAATTACCTGATGTTAGCACTTTCCGAAATGTGTTTTTAGAAAAATAAATAAGAATTATCAGTAGACATAAATTAAATGAAAAGTTAGCAAAATATTTTTGTCGAAACAGTTAATTATTCAAATGGTAATCGAAGTTGGTGTACCGTTACATTTATGTTGGAAAATATTTTATTGCTGGTAACTGCTTAAACTGATAGACATTATTATTTATTATAAATATTATGCATTAATTTTTCAGTCACGATTAAATTATGCATGAGATGCATAATAGTTATGATATGAATATATATACAGGGTGTTGACGATAATAACCGAAAGGAAGTAGGTTAAGGAGTGTTGTAAGTACTAATTGATTATAATTGGGTTGAACACGAAACCTTTAAGACCAAATTAATAAATTCCGACACCAATTACTGAATAAATAAAAAAGGTTGACTCAGTTTTTACTTATAATTAACTGTATTTTATTGCACGTTCTTCTTGTGCTTCGTGGAGAAAAAGAAAGTAAAACCGTAAGGCGAATTAAAATTTGGGAACGTATCTGCTATTGTTCCCAAGAAGTGTCTCGAAAAATTTATCTTCCAAACCGCCCATTTGGTGCAGCTTTCAAAATAAAAATAAAACTTACACTTTGAACCACCGCATCTCGTTTGGATACTTACATACCAATTTTAATATATGCAAATATTGGACATGGGAACAACTTTTTGTATATGGAAGGTAGCAGTCGAACGAGATGGGATTGGTGTAAAATCAACGTTAACCGTTTTTTTGGCACAACTTTTAAGTGGGTGGGTGGTTCCATCAAACCTTCAGGCTAAACATAATCAAAGATACGCGGTTAGATGTAATATCGTTTAATTATATAGGTTACTTGTATGATGGCGTTTTCTCCAAAATTAAAATAGAACGATTTTCGAAAAAATTGGGTGTAGATTTGGAGCACACCAACTCGAATGCATTCTTTCAACGTCTCCAACCTGCAATTATAAAATTATAATAATCATTAACTTTTATTTTTGACAAAACTGTTAACCACCTTGCCTACTACCTACAATTTATCTTTCTATTACCGAAACCTTTATAAATGTTAATTTGGCTAACGGTTTTATCACAAATTTTATTTTATAAATAATAATCGCCAATAAATTACAATGTGTTTATGTTTTAAAATAACCATGAGCTTTTTTATAATATCATCAGACAAATAATAATGAAATTGGTTAAAAATTTAGATATGACTTAATACTTAATAGTATAGCACGAGCCAAACATGAGTTATTATTAAACTTTCCGAGTTTACTGTCAGGGACGAATTTTTCCATTTATTTCACGATGCCCGTTCCATTATTTTTTCCACTTCCATTGTAATCAAGTTTAGTCGAACCAATCTCTATATGGATTTGGATGAAAACACGTTGTCCTTGAACTTCTTATTTTATTCTTGCACCATAATAAAATTTTGCCAAACAAAACATTTTCATATTATCAAAAGCTTCATTTAACCCCAGGGGTGCAATTTTCGCAGTCGATGCATCTCATCGAAATGAAACTTAAACTTGAAAAGCTACACTAAGAGAACTGATGTTGACTAAGATAAAATTAGTAATACCTAAATTATTTAATAAATAAAATATAATAAATTATTAATTTGTGAAGAAGGCAATAATGCATTGCTGAAAGCTTACCAGAGGAACTTCATTCTTGTTGTTTTGTTTTCATGACACTGTAGACTACAAGTCCTTGATAATATCCTTTTAAGTCCTTCATCGAGCTGGTTTTTACAATGCAGATTAGGCAGTACCTATAATTTAACGTGGAATCCACAGTCATGTCTGTTGCCGCTTGCCGAAAGGTGGTGGCGTAAAGTCTTTCAAACTTATTCATTTCTGATAAAATTAAACTGCATTAACCGGGGGGTCTGGAGGGTATGGATTACCCCTGGGTGTACCAATATCGGAAGGCAGAATATTAAATTCAGAAGCTTACAGAAAAATACAGCTTCAATTTTCTTGGGAACGGTTACCTATACTGCAGATTATTTTATAAACCCATAGATCCCCGGCCACAGTTTTAAATTGTTCCTCTATTGATCACTTGATCTTGTACGCCCATAAGTACGCAAATTTTTCTTTGTTTTTAAATTTTAATTTTCTTTTCTTCTAAGATTTATGTAAACATCTTTAAATTTTTACAATTGTCCCCGAAATGAAATCCTGGCTATGGGCCTGTGAGTAAGGTTTATTATAGCGCTTTGGTTTTCTTGAGAACGATGACATAATACTGGGGAGAATTCATAATCCTCTAACATTTTTTTTCTAGATCGGTTATACTGACATCTTCAATTAATTTCTGCATAGAAATAAACTGAACTGACCGGGGGGGGTCTGGGGGGTGTGGAACACTGTTGAAGGGCAAAACATTCAATGTTTACAAATTATGAGTAGGGTTTATTGTAGCGCATTAGTTTTCTTGAGAACGATGACATATTATGCTGGGGGGGGGGGATTCATAATCCTCTGTCCTTGAAGATTCTCGGTCTCTGCTCTATATTTCTTGTGCTAAAAACTTTCACTGTTAATCGCTTAATACTGATGACCATAAGTTTGCAAATTTATCTATCACGGTTTGAGTGTACCTGGGGGGTGCTCCACACCCCCCAGACCCCCCGGTCTCTAAAAGTATGGTTTATAATTTGGGCTAACTGGAATATTAGTTACTTGAGTATAACTTGTTAAAGTTAGGATTAATTAGTTTTCTAGATCCGTTATGCTGATATCTTCAATTTATTTCTAATAAAAATAAACTGCACAAACCGGGGGGTCTGGGGGGTGTGGAACACCCTCCAGTGCCTCACTGTTTGCTAGGCAAAACATTTAAGGTTTACAGATCTCCCCGGAAATGTTAAAAAAAATTCTTTTTGAAAGTAAAAATTTGAATTTTAAAATAAATAGGTGTAGGTATTTTCAAGATCAAAATTTTTTACAAGTGCCCCCTTGAAATGAAATCCTGGCTACGGGCCTGGAAAATCAATGATGATCACAAAAAATATCACGCTACCTTTCACTATTAATCACTTAATTCTGATGACCATAAGTTTGCAAATTTATCTATCGCAGTTTGAGTGTTCCTGGGGGTTAATTTGGGCTATTTGGGATATTCGTTACTTGAGTGTGACTTGTTAAAGTTAGGATTAAGTAGTTTTTCTAGAGATTTTTTCTAGATCGGTTATGCTGATATGTATCTTCAATTTATTTATAATAAAAAATAAACTGCACAAACCCGGGGGTCTGGGGGTATGGAACGCCCTCCAGTGCCTCACTGTTGAAAGGCAAAATATTCAATATTTACAGATAATGAGTAGGGTTTATTATAGCGCTTTAATTTTCTTGAGAACTATGACATAATATCCTGCGGGGAATTATCTCCCCCCCCTCTCTAGAGGATCGCTCACTGCTTTATATTTCTTGTGCTGAAAACTGTCACTATTAATCGCTTAATACTGAAGACCATAAGTTTGCAAATTTATCTATCACAATTTGAGTGTACCTGGGGGGTGTTCCACACCCCCCAGACCCCCGGTCGCTAAAAGTATGGTTTATAATTTGGGTTAATCGGAATATTAGTTACTTGAGTGTGACTTGTTAAAGTTAGGATTAATTATTTTTTGTAGATCGGTTATGTTGACATCTTCAATTCATTTCCGATTCCGTACAAATTGTAACTTGAAGCCCCCCTTATGAAAGACTAAACTAACAAATTGTTTAGCAATGTCTTCTAAATCTATAACAAACGACCAGGGTCGGATTATAGTATAGGCAAATGTCTACATAACGCTCATTTTTTAAGGGACGCGGTGAATACCGACCTATCAAAATTAAAAAAATCGGGTCCCCCTATGCACACGCCACTGAAATAAAAATAAACCTTCTTATTTTGAATATAAATAATAGGCGATATCTTGTGAGAAACCCCCTCCCATAGGTTAAAAATTGACAAAATTAAATTCACTCGAACATGGAAATTCTAAAATATTAAATGATTTTGTATAGAATTTGTAACTCGCCCCCCTTCTGCCTTATTAGATATGAACTGATATAATTATATTAAAAGTAGAATTTTCAAATTATAACATTTTGAAAATTGAAAATTCAATTTAGATCTTTTGCGGTTCATTTTTGAAGCAAAGCTGACTAAACCTGTCCGGGGGGGGGGTAAATTTATTCTTTCGATTCGCATCTGTATGCCGTAGCATCGGCAATAAAGATAAATGTCTAAAGCCCAGAAAAGCGCAATCTTACTATTTTTATATTTCCCCACTGGCGGCTTTCATCCCTACATATGCAAATTTAATTGCAGACATTCCCTTGTCTGCTTTTCATGACACTATCGACTACCAGAAGATAGTCTTTCATCGAGCTGGTTTTACAATGCAGATCGGGCACTACCTATAGTTTGACGTGGAATTCTTGTTGCCACTTGGTGAAAAGCCGGTGGGTGAAATTTTTAACATTTATGAAATATTTTCTGTTAGTCGATCATTGTTACGTTACCATAGCAACGCTTAACTGGACATGCCGAAATCTTCACTTCTGATAAAAATAAACTGCGTACCTTCCAGTGTCCCAGTATCGGAAATGTTTACAAATTGCTATGTGGAAGTTCTCGGTCACTATCTTGCATTTTATGATTTTTTAAAAAGTTTCTCTATTGATCACTTTATACTGGAGGCTTATCCATTACTATAGTTTGAGTCTGGCTGGGGTTATTGCCGACCCCCTGTATATGAAAACCGAGTTTCTACTTGGGGCTTTCGAAATCTGTTGATTTATTATTTTGACTTGTAATATTATAGGATTTTTATAATTATTTTTTTTTATTTTCGATTTTGGAATAATTTTTTCATTTCAACAGATGGGCAATTGTGACACCCAGCACACGTAGAAAGCCGCCACTGTAATCTTCCTGAGTCTCTTCTCCCCTTTTTTCTTCCTTTTTTTGTTTCTTTTGTAATAAAAAAGCATCAAATACATTAATTTGTTTTATAATATCAACTTTAAAAATCAATAAATTTTAATTTTAACTCTACATAGATGGCGTTACGGTTTAGTATCGCTCGTAAATGTTTTAACGTGTGTCTTTAAATGAGCGAATTTTGCTCGTCGAAAGCATACTTACCTGGCGTAGGGGTTTACCGTGATCAACATACTTACCTGGCGTAGGGGTTTACCGTGATCAACACATACTTACCTGGCGTAGGGGTTTACCGTGATCAACAAGGACCGTGATCAACAAATCTACGATTTTAGTGTCAAAATTGGTAATATCGCAGTGTTAATAGTGATTAAGTATAAATAGTGATTAAATCGAACGAAATTTAAAATGAGTGAGCCAAATATTAACGATAACGATGATGGATGGACGTGCCTAACGAAAACCAAGCGAACAATCGCACAAGTAGAAGAAGATGGAACGAAACTAAGTGCATCAACCAAAACAAAGGTAAGAAAGTTACTAACAAAACCAATTCCAACGTCAGTTGTACTTGCAAATAAGTATGCCGCCCTGGCAAAACTAAAAGCACGCAAAACCTCGACACTACCGAAAACGCTATGGATACGCAAGATGCCGAGACCACGACAACAACAACCAAGGACACCCCACCAAAACCTCAGAAAACCACAAAACCTCCGCCAATAATTATAGCGTGCGATGTCAACAATCAATCGCAATTCAGGAAAAAAGTAAGTACGTTTGCAACAAAAGGATTCCAAATATCCTATCGCACTAACACGGTGGCAGTTTATCTCAACGATAAAGACGAGTACGAACTGCTACTCGCTGATTATAAAAACAAACTCGTGGAGCATCACACATACACTCCACGCGATGAAAAAACGCACGGGTTTGTCTTAAAAGGGCTGCCCAACGATGCAACCATAGCCGAAATCAAAGAAGAACTGAACGCTAAGGGAATGCCGACAACCAATATTTACAAAATGAACGGAACACAAGCGACGGCATTCCTAGTAATTACCCATAATTCGATAACAGAAAAAACCTTAAACGCTACAGTCAGCACCTTATTGGATGCCAGAGTGCGATGGGAGCGACACTACAACAACAAAAGAATCATTCAATGCCATCGCTGCCAAGAATGGGGCCACGCAACCGCCAATTGCAGAAGAGCAATCCGGTGCTTAAAATGTGCGGACGGCCATGGAACGAAAGAATGCAAACGACCAGTCACGGATCCGGCAACGTGTGCAAATTGCCGAGGCAGCCACCCTGCTAACAGCACAACCTGCCCAATTTACATCAGAAAAATAAAACAATTGGACGAAAACAGAACGCCGAGAGGCCCCCCTCAAACCTACGTACCAACATACCGGCCGGCTCCCCTTCCCACGTCGTCGCCATGGCAGATGGCGCGCCCAACCCCGACAACGCAAACCGCGCCGGCACCGATCCACTGCACCGGTGCTTTTCCACCACTCCGTACACCAAGAGGTCTCAGCACGTCAGTACCACAGCAGATGACCCCACCAACGCCAATGCCAGCCAAACCAAACAAAACAAACCGAGGAGAGGAAAGACCAAGCATGGGAGACGCATTTGCGGAATTTGCCCAAGTATGCGAAGAGATAAATCAGCAAACCGACATCGAGGAGATGCTAAGAGCCCTCAAGGACTACAACGACCTGCTCAAAAGCTGTAATACGAAAACGGAACGATTCACAGCAACACTGAAATTCTTTTCCAATATCAACTCTTATGGGTGCTAAGCTCAAAGTAAATTTATGGAACGCTAACGGGATAAGTAACAAAATTTTGGAACTTAAAAATTATTTATTTAAAAAAAATATTGACATCATGCTAATTACAGAGACTAAATTAACCGAAAACAGAACCCTCAAGGTCCAGGGATACTCCGTCCACCGTCAGGATAGGGGCGGCCACGGAGCGGGAGGCGTAGCGGCAATAATACGAAACGACATACCCCACAAACGAATCAACATCATCCCAGGTAATAGTATGGAAGTCTTGGGAATCAAACTCCAACACGACACTACAATAGTAATAGCCTACAATAGACCGACCAATCATCTCACACATCATGACCTAGACACGCTGTTCGGATTGGACGGCAAGGTGCTAGTGGCTGGCGACTTCAACGCCAAGCATCCAAACTGGAACTGCCACCAAACCAATCCGAACGGTAATTCATTACTAAACTTTTGCCTACACAGAAACATTCAAATCCTACACACAGCCGCACACACTCATCACCCAACGAACAACACGACCGCGACCACGATCGATCTCCTGCTAAACAAAAACATCAATAACATCACCACACCTACAGTAAAACACAAACTCATGTCAGACCATAACATAGTTCAATTTTTCCTCAAATCCACCTCCCGCAACCGTTCATGCAATTACATCACAAGTTTCAAAGACACAGACTGGTCCAGGTTTCGACGAAGGCTCGACGAACTCATCACCATAAATCCCAACATCACAGACGAAAACACAATAGACACAGAAATACAAACACTCACATCGATCATCACCAAAGCCAAAGCCGAAAACTCTAAAACCTTCACTCCGAAAACAATAGGGACATCTTCCCAGATGACATCCAACAGTTGATCCGAGAGAGGAATAGGAGTCGTAAGCTTTGGCAACAAACAGCAAACGAATACCACAAACTTCAAATGTCAAATCTTAACACAGAAATCAATTCCAAAATAAAACTCCACAGAAATAAAACCTGGGAAGACCTTCTGTCGACCCTGCGTCCTTCAGACAATTCCCTCTGGAAACTCACGAAACAACTGCGCAAAGCGCACGAACCAATACCGGCCCTGCGCGAAAACACGTCCGTAGCCATGACCGATGCTCAAAAAGCAGAAGTCTTGGCTAACACATTTCAAAAAATCCACACGCTTCACGATACCGACACTCCACAACAAATTCTAATAAAAAACGCCGTCACTTCATTCTCAAACCAATCATGTCACATTCCGACCAATAACCTCAAAACTCTACTCACAAATCCTACAGAAATTCACAAACTTCTAAAATCACTGCCGAACAACAAAGCGCCAGGGCCGGACAAAATCGAAAACAAAATCTTAAAAACCTCTCGCAAAGCCACCGTCCAATTAAATTACATCATCAACGCTATTCTCAAGCTACAATACTTCCCAACAGCCTGGAAACAAGGCCTAACAATTCCGATTCGCAAACCCAACAAAGACCCCAGTCAACCCCTCAGCTACAGGCCAATCACTTTGCTCAACGGAATGGCCAAACTTACCGAAAAATAATTCTACTCCGATTGGAGAAGGAACAAAACAATTGGACATCACGAACCCGTATCAATTCGGATTCACAGCGGGTCTTAACACGACCATGCAAGTGGCCCGAATTGTCAACGACGTGATCGGACAATTCAACAAAGATAAAGTCACCGTCATGACATTATTAGACATCGAAAAAGCCTTCGACAGAACCTGGACCGACGGACTAATATACAAAATGATACAATACAACTTCAGCAAACACATCACTAAACTCATACACTCCTACCTCACGGGCAGATCGATCGCGGTCAAGGTTAACGCAACCATATCCACAATCAAAAACATCGAAGTTGGAGTTCCCCAAGGCTCCGTACTAGCCCCGAAACTCTTTAACATCTTCATCAACGACATCCCCACTTTCGCTAAAACAAAAATCGCCCTGTACGCCGACGACACCGCGATCTATGCGCACTCGTTCAGCGCACAGGTCGCGACCAAACAGACGCAAATACATCTCGATCTCATCAAACAATACTTCGACGACTGGAAGATTCGATTGAACGCCGGTAAGACGGAGACAATAGTCTTCGCCAGAAAGCGGACCAATCACCGAGTCTTCCAGAATCTAATACTAGACGGACAGAAAATAATACCCCAACACAACGTGAAATACCTCAGTCACTATGGACTCGCGGTTAAATTTCGACACGCACCTCAAACTACGACGACAGCTGGCCTACGGAGCACAAAACAAGATGTACGCCCTGTTGAAAGCCGGGCAGATGAGTTTCGAAAACAAGCGTACGTTATACAAAGCCGTAATAAGACCGATCATAACGTACGCCTGTCCTGTGTGGGCGGGCGTATCTAAAACACGCTTGAGACCCCTACAGGTATTTCAAAATCGCTGCCTACGCCTCGTTACAGGAGCGGACAGATATACGAGACTGACGACCATTCACGAAGACGCACAAGTAGAGTTTCTCGGAAGCCACATTACAAGGTTATCCGAAAAATTCTACACCCATCAGACACAAAATAGCCCTCTAACAAAAAATATGACTAACGACAAAACCATACGCAAATACAAACTCCCACATCAAACACTACCAAACTTTCAAACCCAAACCCAACCTCCGCACCCCGACAACGACACCTGACATGAACCAGAAATTGCTGCGACGCCTCTGGAAGGAGTACACCTGCACATTGAGGAGAACGCGAGTGAAAACCGGTAGCTTTCCATAAATCTTCTTACGCTAATTTTTATTATTAATTTATTGATTGTTAAGTTTTGCTTTGTTTTTTATTGTTTTGTTTTCATATTTTATTTTCATTGTTGCTGTTAGTTTTCCTTCTCCTGTATATATTTTCTTGCCTTCTTATTGTAAATAGTTCAACAGAAATTCCTACAAGTTGGTTTTATAACACTTTTCCAACAAAAACAACGCCAAATTTATACAACGACAACACAAAAACTTTTTGTAAATTTTATTAATTATTGTAAAACCAATCCGGTTCCCCAAATGAAATTTGGAGATATGTGTAATCACGAGGGCTCCTATTTTGTAAGCAAATTGTAATGTAAGGCCAATCGACACTCACGTCAGCGCCGATTGGTCCAACAAATATTGTAATGATTAATTAATAAAGAATATCTAAATCGTAAATCGTAATCGTGATCAACAAGGCGGTTCCCCCAGGGCGAGGCCTATCCATTGCACTACGTTTGGGCTGACCCCTGCGATTATCCCTAATGTGGATAACTCGGGCGCGTAATTTTTGGTAGTCGGGACTGCGTACGCGCTGTCCCGGTTTAAAACAAATAACGTAACTTTCTAGATCTGAATCGAATTTGTTCAACATTGTTTTTTTGCGCAACTCATTTATTATTACAAATATAATTTGTGACGTGACAGTTTGTCATAAATTAATTATCAAAAATATAAAAACCAAAGTGGACATTCTTTTTTTTTATTGTTTTAACGAAGTGGTTTTAGTATAATTTAATTACGTAGTAATGAGATGTGAAAAAAATAAATAAAAGATGTCAAATGGTGATTTGAAAATTTCGCACACAAATTCATTTGTGCAAGTAAATACTTTTTGGGTAAGGAACAATCCAAAAAAGAAACGAATGAAGAGGAGAAAATTTTATGGGTTACTCTGTCAAAAACAAGGGTTTATGTCATAATATGACCTTGATATTTTTCTTACCGGTTATTTGAGGTTAGATTCACATATTTTTTGAATATTCTTGTAAATAAAATGCACTGATTATATGAATATGAAACTAACTTGATTATACAAAAGAATGCCACAAGGAAACCTGTCCGTGGTCTTCGATAACTTACATAACTCAGTTTTCTTCCTCTTAGGGCATTTGAATCCTAATTTTCAGTTCTGTATGACACTGTGGTCCGTGGTTTAATCTTGTTGCCGTTATAGGTGAGATGGTATGCTAAAAAATGTGTTTAAACATTATTGTCGTCTCCATGAAATACAAATAATTCTAATTCGAGAACCATGACACGAAAATGAACAGCGGTGTCTGGATGTATTAATTGGAGGTTTTTCTAATGGTAAAAATAGTCAAACCCGGGACGTACTATATATTTCATATCTAGAAAATAAGTTTCGTAGCGGAAAGCATTGAATGTTCGATCAGGGTCACCAATTTAATAACATGATGTGTTCGATGCAGTTGATTTCATAGCAATTAGATGTGTTAAATTATTAATTATAGTCGCACCATACCTTCAATGATGTAGCAAATGATGATTTCTTGTTCTGTTTTTTATATTTTCTTATTTGCCTACTGCTTCTTCATTATTTAATCATTCATTTATAGTTTGCATTGCTCCAAATCAGGATTTTGTGCAGCAAATGATAATGACAATGACATTTTTACTAACTCTAACTCCCTAACTCTTCAGGTCTGGACAAATAAATCTCAATCTGGGCGTATGGTCGGCGTATAACAAAAATCCATTATCTGTTTACCCATTGTTTGGAGTAAATTATGTTTGACTATAAAAACAGTTTGTCGTCTGGAAAGTAATAGCAAATTAATATTTCAAACCAATAAATAATAAAAATTTATTTTCCAGACAACAGACTGTTTTTATCGTCGAGCATAACTTACTCAAAGTAATGATTACTTTTCGCTGTACGTCCAGAAAATATGTTCTGCTTTTTGACCTTGGTCAAAGAAAGAAGAGAAGCAATAGCTTCCCCAATCTTGCTTGTGTTTTGTCAAGTTGATGAGTTGCAATATTTCAAATTACTGAGTGAGACATCTGCCAACTTGCATTTTTAGCCCAATTAGTTTATTTTTGGAGGTACGCACTACTGCTGATAAAGCAAACATTATGGATTTACGGATGCCAAAATAACGGTGGTTCGAGTTGCTTTTTATTAATAATAAATTTGCATTGCGGTTCCACTTCAACCTTCATGTACATAGTTCTCGTGATTGAATATTATGGTCGTTGGCCAATAAATGGCTTCAAATGAGTCAATTTACATCAGTAAAATTTAAAAGCCTATGCAATGGTTTACTTTTCGAAACTATGCAAAACAAGTACTGCAATTTTATGCAACATTGAACTGAACATGCCATTCGTAAGTGTTCCTAATTGCGTCTACAAGTTCAAGAATGCGATTTTTACAAAAATGATGCGTCGTGCTAATGACCGACTATTCATTACTCGGCATATTTAATAATTTATGAAAATAGCTGTCGATTTTGTAATCCAAAAATAAATGCAATTTTAGATCGAATGATCCTTTTGCTCTTGTTGCACAAGCTTGATGTAAGTTTCCTGCAATTTTGAGTCATTAATCCGCAAAACAAGGTGAAAACAGCAATTTGCACTATTTTATTAGAAAACAAAGAAAAAGAGGAAAAGGCTTGGCATTATAAATCAAACACAATTTGAAAAGACATATTTGTAATAGTTTCTTAGAATGTGATTGTATAATTAAAATTGCAACAAGTAATAGGTAGTTGATATTCAAGGTATAAATGAAATTATTTATATTAACCATAACACGATTTATCTGTACCTCTTTCAGCGGATTGTCGATTATGTAATTGATCTTTCAACTTTGTTCACTTTCTCTGCCTTACCGATTGGGTTTACAGACAGGACAATGTATGTATTTATGTTCGAGTTATGAAATTCCACTTTCTGATTTCCTATTGTTAACAAAGAAATGCCAAATTTTGGATTCCATCGCAAGACCTACTAACCTATCTCATCTAACCAGCAAGGAGAAAAAATCATTTTTGAGTCTCTCCCAAACTGGTTTGACAAACTTCTTTAATGGGCGATATGTATTCTACTCATCGATGTACAATATACTACCTAATAGTTCCAAGAAATATCTTGTCCTGGACGAACTATTCCGTAACCAAAAGCTCAGGGGTGTGAAACGATAACTTCCGACGTCGAATACGTAAAACTTGATTTTTTTCGATGCATTTATTGCGTGTAGTTTTATTGGCTTAAGCGATTAGAAATCCATTGAACATGTAAAGCACTGCTTCAGCGGAAACGTGAAATTCCAAGATATTCGCCAAGTGACAGGAGAAAATGAAAGTGAAGCAAAGTAATCGGTAATTGCTCGCCTTACTGTGACGAATTTTTAAAAAACAAGGTTTCCTCTCGTAGCGAGTGGTTTTAACTTTCTTTCATACATGGGGAAAAGAAAAAAAGCGACATTATTTTCTCACCAACTTCGTAGGTAATAATAAAAATAGACCATGACCACCACACCTAATACCTGTTGAACTTTATCTTGGTGTCGTAACAAATAAGTTTGTATGTGTACATGGTAGGATATGTACACACAATAATCAATGGTATGGTCAACTAACAAGAACAACCAGCTGAGAGCTCGAAGCCAAAGTTGTTATGTATAAAAGTTAGTTTTAGTTCATTGACATCCACATGGACTGAATTCAATGAAGGAGTCGATCGGTTGACTTCTTTGCCTATTGGTAGTATTAAAAATATAGAAACTACACGCACTTAATAGAGGACATGTGACTGATTAACTGTATTTTTAAAACACAGTAATAAAATACTGGAAAGTCTACTTGTCAATTCCAAATTGCAGATGATAATTTTCATTCCTTTCCAACAAAAATAAGTCACCTTAATTGAGACCCCACACAAGTTTCTTCAAATTTTGCGACTAGGTACTTTTCGGCAGTAACAGGAAATAACAGTAAAATGTAACGTGTTTACAACTCAAAAATGTCAACTCAGGTAAGATGTCGCCAAGTTCAAAGCTGCGAAAGAGAAATGACTTGATAACTTTGTTTTGTCTGCAAAATTGCAAAAGCAAACAATTTTTTGAACCGGTACCCAAATATTTTTCTTCCAAGCACCAATTGATCGTAAATTTCAATTTTGATAAAATATCAACTTGATTCCATAATATTTGCATGCATTAACACCTTTTTTTTTAATTACAGTTATCTGAAGATGTGACGAGAAAAAAAACCGAATATCAAAAATATTTAGAATTATACAAATTAATGAGATCTAGGTTTGAAGAACATTACGTAAAATGTAAGTATGCTGTTTTACTGTAATTTAAGAAAATTACTTGAATTTTAATTTTCTATTACCATACCAGAGGTGAATTCAAAAATTGAAAAATTATACTCAATTTCAATTTGTAACTTAATCTCTTCCTTCTTATGATCAATTTTTATATCCCAAAAGTTAGATTTTTCAAATTTAATATTTATAATTTTATCCCCCGCCTTGAGTTGATCCTACGCCGTTAAATGGTTTTTAAAAAACAATAACTACTAACGTTTTGCTTCGTAGCAGGACTCTCAGCTTATACAGGGTGTCCCCGTGATCATTGTAAACCTTTGAGGTGGTAATAGAAGACACTTTTCTAAGATATATTTTTAAATAAAATTTTTGCCCTAGTCCAAACGATTGGGGGGGGGTACTCTTCTTTAAAGCAATTTTTTGAATTTTTACCTTCGAACGGCCATAGCACCGTGACCATTGATTTTATGGTAATAATGGATTAGTAATTTTTTAAAGATCATTCATTTATCTGCAAACTGGTTTATAACCTCTTATCCTCTAGAATCAACGGATTTCGAGTTGTGAATTAAATTAAGTGAAGAAATATTTAAAAACTTGTAAGTTTTATTTTTTCGTTTTTATTGCGAACTCTGTATCTTTTAAACGAAACTAATTAAATGACAGCCCAATTGGGTTAACAAATTTAATGGGCTTTAATTTTAGTCTAGTAACATTTTTTGGGAAACCAACCCATTTTACAAAAAATCCCAAAATAATAAACAAGCTTGGCACTAAAAGAAATAAACAATTCAAAAAAAAAATTTGGGTTTGGGATAGGACAAAAATTTTATTTAAAAATTATCTTAGAAAAGTGTCTTCTATTACCACCTCAAAAGTTTACCATGGTCACGGGGACACCCTATATGTAGAATGAATCGAAAGTACAAATTAGGGATTAATTATTTAACTTTTACTTTTAATTATATGAATATATTTTTCTCAATTTTTACAAGCAAGTAAATTTTTACAACAACAAATTTTCTCAAATTGTTGCAATTTTTTTAACTTAAAATTTTATAATTAACTGATAAATATTTTTTCATACAAAATTTCACGTTCAATCTGATTGCCGCGTATTTTAAAGAAAATTCAGGGAGAGTCTACCTTTCTTATGGCCGTCTCCGTACTTTGAGGGCACGTAAAGCCGTCGGTCCCCCTGTATTTATGATCGTCAACATTAGCAATAAAACAATTCAGTCACAGACATAAGCCACCTTGTATGCGAATGAGTTGTAAATTACTTGAAGAGGATAGTTTTAATGATTTTTAAGAGGGCCATTTTTTAAGTGGAAAAATGTGACAACAGATGGCGCAACAAAATACAAACAAACAAGTTCTGCAGATGAAAATATTTTTGTTAAAATAGAATTCATATGAATTCATAGAAGCCACCATAGTATACATAAACAATAATTTATTTACAAAATGACGTTGTTAGACACATAAATGTGTTTTAAAGTTCAACATGTTTCAGCGGAAAAAACGGTCTAGAAAATGGATGCATAATATCTTTCGAGTTTTTGTGCAAAAATATTGTAACGGTTTTCAAAATGTAATAAATTTAGATAATGTTTTTGATTATATAGTATCAGATAAGCAAACCTTATGGAAGTTTTCAAAACACTTTTGAAGATCAAAAGACATCGATAGATGGTGCTACTGTATTGCAAAGCACAATACATCTGAATACATCTGTTGATAATCTTATGAATTTTAATATAAAGTGTTTTCAAAACCTTCAGACGGTTTATGATCAAAAGTTTATTTAGCTTGAAAATTCAGCTATGATATCGTAAAAAATAATATTGCAATAAATTAGACGTGAATTCGAGCGTGGCAAACAAGTGTAAATTTCAATAATTAGTTAAGTTTAAAAAAAAACCTAAATTCTATATTTAAAAGCCAATGTAATATAATTTTGAATTTATGTGTTATTTCCTGCCTTGGGTGATTAATGCTCTCGAATAGCCTCGGGCATTACATTTTACCCGCAGATAAACCGGAACTTCGGACCGGAAAGACAATTTCGAAATTATTATGCTCATTCCAGGGGGAGGAACATGTTAAAAAGGAATAATCATGTAAAAATGGACAGAATATTTTTTCTATAGTATTTTTGAACGTTGCAAATGTTTGCCTCTCTCCCAGGTACCTTACTGTTTATTTTAAACTAGCAGGATACCCGGCTTCGCCCGGGGTTTAAATTTATATGAAATTCTATTCAGGTGTGGGTTCAATTTTAATTCATTTCACCTTATAATTACATATCTTAAATAGCTAACGTATACTTGGTATGATTGGCTGTACAATTTAAATTTTAGGTTTAAATATCAATCGACATCGTGAAAAGAACGTCTTGGTGCAAAGTAAACAGCAGTGTTTATTTTAATAAGATTATAAAAAAGCAAACTTTCTGTTTTATAAATTATTAACATATTTGACACATCGCATTTTATCGTAATTTAAATTTTTATGTGTGTGGAGCACCCCCCAGGCATACTCAAACTGTATAATAGATATGTAAATACATATTTGCAAACTTATGGTCTTCAGTATTAAGTGATTAAAAGATTAATATTTTGTCTACTGATACTGGTGCACTGGAAGGTGTTCCACACCCCCCAGACCCCCCGGTCTATGCAGTTTAGCTTTCTCAGAAGTTAATTGAAGATTTCAGCATGTACGAACCACCACCCACATATGTTAACATTTTCAAGTCACTTACGATAAAAATTTACTACATTGACCGGGGGAGGGATCTGGGGGTGTAGCATATCACTTGGGTTCCTATATCGGCACATAATATGCTGAAATCTTCAATTAATTTCGGCATAGAAATAAACTGAACTGACCGGGGGGTCTGGGGTGTGGAACACCCTCCAGTGCCTCACTGTTGAAAAACAAAACATTCAATGTTTACAGATTATGAGTAGGGTTTATTACAGCGCTTTAATTTTCTTGAAAACGATGACATATTATCCTGGGGGGAATTCATAATTCTCTCTCCCCCTAGATTCTCGCTCACTGCTTTGTATTTCTTGTGCTAAAAACTGTCACTATTAATCGCTTAATACTGAAGACCATAAGTTTGCAAATTTATCTATCACAGTTTGAGTGTACCTGGGGGTGCTCCACACCCCCCAGACCCCCCGGTCTCTAAAAGTATGGTTTATAATTTGGGCTAATTGGGATATTAGTTACTTGAGTGTGACTTATTAAAGTTAAGATTAATTAGTTTTTTAGGCACTTTTTCTAGATCGGTTAAGCTAATGTGTTCAATTTATTTTTAATAAAAAATAAACTGCTCAAACCGGGGGGTCTGAGGGGAGGAACACCCTCTAGTGCCTCACTGTTGAAAGGCAAAACATTCAATGCTTACAGATTATGAGTAGGGTTTATTATAGCGCTTTAATTTTCTTGAGAATGATGACATATTATCTTGGGGGGAATTAATAATCCCCCCCCAAGATTCGCGTTCACTGATTTATATTGCTTGTGCTAAAAACTTTCACTATTAATCGCTTAATACTAATGACCATAAGTTTGTAAATTTATTTACCACAGTTTGAGTGTACCTGGGGGGTGCTCCACACCCCCCAGACCCCCCGGTCTCTAAAACTTTGGTTTATAATTTGAGCTAATTGAGGTATTAGTTACTTGAGTGTGACTTGTTCAAGTTAGTATTAATTCGTTTTTCTAAAGATTTTTTCTAGATCGGTTATGCCGATATCCTCAATTTATTTCTAATAAAAAATAAACTGTACAAACCGGGGGGCGGGGGGTGTGGAACACCCTCCAGTGCCTTACTGTTGATAGGCATAACATTCAATGTTTACAGATTATGAGTAGGGTTTATTCTAGCGCTTTGATTTTCTTGAGAATGATGACATATTATCCTGGGGGGAATTCATAATCCTCTCACTCTCCCCAGATAATTTTTGATAAAAAATAAACTGCACAATCCGGGGGGTCTGGGGGGTGTGGAACACCTTCCAGTGTCTCACTATCGAAAGCTAAAACATTAAATTTATAAAAAATTATAAAGAACTTTTATGATAACGCTTTAGTTTTCGGGGAGCTTTTCCTTTAAACCTCCAAATTTGATCTTACATTTAAATTGTATTTTATATTGTTTCAAAAGACCATAAATTCTTTGCTTTTTCTAATTTGAGTGTAGAGGGTTTTACAGACATGTTTTTAGTGTGTCCTTGGGATTTGAAAAATACTCTCATGTGCCTCGATAGGGGCAGAACGTAAATGTTAAGATGTGATCGTTCCCAGTCGTCTGGAAAACCTTCAACACCTGGAGGAAAAGTCGAATTTAATTTAGAAAATTCAGTGGGAACTGCCGAATGGTATTCCATACCCCAGTCTATTCATCAGGTGAAGAAGATTTTAGCATATCGCTTATTTTGCAATAATAGATCAATTTTTATCAGAGGAGGTGCCTAACGGTAATAAATTCAATAGGTGATTGAGCTTATCTCTTAAGTGATAAATTTTTTGAAATTTATTGGGAATAGCGGCGTTCTCCGTAAAATTTGTAGCATAATCACCATTTGAAATTTCACTTCGTTAAAGCTTTTGTTACGGAGATTTTGATAGGACGGACAAAATCTGTAAATTTTGTGTTTTATATATGAAGGTTAACAAATTTGATGACGTGGCATTTTATGGCAATTTAAACTTTAGGAAAATTTTATAGATTTTACGTAGTTAGGTAAAAAGATTTGCAATTAAATTTATGGATTTAATAATAAAATTATTTTTTGCGAATGTGTTTAGGGCTGGGAATAGCGGCGTTGACCTAAAAATTCGTATTTTGCTATTGTAAAATAGGTAAAAATAGATTTTCATTGGAAAAGCTATCGCTTGACAATTGATTGCATATTTGCCTTCAAGTTTTGAAATATCGTTAACGCAATCAAAGAGCAAATTATACATTTTATGGCTGGGTGATTTAATAATAATAATGTCAAATGTATTAAGTAGCTGAAATTTTGCAGACCGTAAAATTTAACACACAATTATAATTTTATTAATCGAAATGTCATAATTAAGAGCTTTTTAATTAATCGCTAATAGAATAATCGTTTTTCATTAAAAAATCAATTACAGTTATTCCCTCGCGCAAAAGCATTGTATTATCCCACTTTCGAGCATTACATCTGTTAAATTTTTTATTTCCTTTCTGTAAATCGCAACTGTAATTTGATTTTGAATCTTTTTAATTTATGGTTTTCAAAATTCGATTTATGGCTTGCCACATTCACAGCGCAATTTTCAAATCGACTAAACTTATTAGGCACAGAAAAACCGTAACTTGTTCTACCAGTATGCAGATAGGGTTCACCACGTTGACACACACAATCCATTAAAATTATCGCATGTCATTATTTGCAAAATTTAGTAAAACTTCTTGCTTTCGTAGAAGATAAAGAAAGAAAGAAAAAAAAGTGCGTTTCTTGGTATTCCTTTAAATTTAAAATGCATGTAAGAATTCATCGAGGGCAAGTAGAGCAAAATAGTGTGAGGGGGGGGTCTGTCTGAGGCGACAGCTCTAGTGGAAGAAAATGAATTTCACGAATGAAAAATTTGAATTTATTTGACTGATAATTCTTTGGAGGAAGAAGTCTAGATAGAGCCCATCGATACCCTATTTGGCTCGCCCTTGCTTACGCCACGCCACTGATTTGCGGTTTTTTTTCTTTCTCAAATTTCAAATCGAGGTTTTTTCAATTTAGAATTTTAATTTTCTATAAACAACGTCGTAAAATACAAATCGCTATATAAACATCCAATATTTCACCTTTTCTATAATTTATATCATAAATTTGTATTAGGCTCGCCAATTTTTAATCTCGAGTGTAACTGTAAATAAATAAAGTTTACAGATATTCGAGCTTTATCTAAATATTTTGCATAAAATTTATGTAAACGTACATAATTATTATGCAAGTATAAAAATTACGTTGGTTTCGTGAGTTTCAAATTTTCACCTTGATTACGTTCGACCAACTCTAAAAATAATCAACATTTCGTGACATAAAAATAGTCGCCATTTTAAAATGCATATCAGAGTATGTTATATCGTGGCCTAATAATTTTTTTCTAAAACGATAATTTGTCTCAGTTTTTCGGTATCAAAATTCGAGGTGAGACAATTTTTGCTGCAAAATATCGCTTTATTTGAACGCTGCTTACTGCTTTGCTATCTAAGATAATTTTAGTATCAAATGGCGCCCAGAAAAATTGACCCAAAAAAAAAATTACATTTTGTACTGTACAGTCATTCTATGTTGTCCATTTATTTCAGCTTGTTGAATTTGTTTGTACTGCCGTTGAGCCTTACTCAGCAAGGTCTTCCGCTTGCGCCTGAATAATTGCATTTATTTCAAATTGGCAATGCCAATGAAGCAAGCAAAGAATTTCTTATTTTTCTCTCGTGGTTTAATATTTAATTCCTCTCCATCTTCTATATTGAATACAAAAATTTAATGAAAAGTTTGCGAAGGCATGTGTCTGCGGCGCTGTTGATGGTGGTAATCCGATCCAGGAAGACCGACGGCTTGACGTCCCCCCGAAGCGTGGAGACTAATACTCTTCAATCTTCTTTGCACCTTGGTACTTCTGTAGCTGTACTTCCTGTATCCACTTGGGACACCGTACAGTATTATCTTCTCCTCTTGGTCGTTCAAGGATCATCCAAATTTGGCATTAGTCTTGCCAGTTCTTGAGTTCGTATCAATCATGAAAATAGTTTCGTTCGATAGTTCATCTGCTTTTATCTTTTTAGCTTTTATCTGACAAATGCATTTTCCTTGTTTGGATGTTTTGGACTTTTTATGATATCCTTGAAATTAAATTTATCCTTCTTTATGGCCTCTCAGCAGATTTTCAACATTCTTAGTGCTTCACGTATCAGGACGATTTATTCTTTGTATTTCACCTCGAAGACTTGTTCCACCATGATGAAATATTAAAATCTTCAACAAACCCAATTTTTTCTGCTGAATTAAACATAATAATTATTAAATTAATTTTTACATTATATGACTGACCTCATATTTACAAAACCTGAGTGTTAATTTTTGCATTTCCTCATTGGATCGCATTTAAATAATTAACCTGGCAAGCAATAAATTTCTCGTTTCCAATATACCATGTAATTTTTGAAGCTTACATAATCGAACGAAGATTACTTACTTAAACCCCATCGATATCTAATTATATATAATTACTCTTTCAATTAAAGTCAGTCGGCAATTACTTAAAAAAATAATTATAGAGTAAATTACGTTTTCGCTTTTTGCAACTTTATGACTTAAGATGTTTACCATTGCGATTAAAGAATTAAAATTAATGATATTTTATTATAAATGATTATCTACAAATTTAAACGTGATCATATTTTTCAGCTGGAAGAGGTGGCCGAAAATTAGACGACGTTCGTGATAAATATCAGAAGGCATGCAGGAAATTACACTTAACACACAACGAATACGTTTTGCTGTTATGCGAGGCAGCAGAATTTGAGAAAGACTTTAGGACAGTTTTATTACCTGGTTTATTGGAACATCAGCAGTCCGTACAGGAGGCATTTATTTTAGCTTGGTATGACGTACTTTAAAAACATTTCGGTAAAAAGAAATTCTAACCGATTTATTTTCACAAATAGGCGGCACATTCTACAAGAAGTTGTACAATTATCTGATTTTAATTCAGAAAAATACAAAGAGATTCAGAAAAGGGTGGAGAGTAGTCTCGAATCTGTTAAACACACCGAAGAGTACAACGATTTTACAGAGAAACACAAGTAAGTCTTCAATATTTCACGAGATGCGCAGAAATCAAAATTGGATTAACGCGCATCTCGGTCTACCTCGAAGGTTTTTGAAATACATTTGTTTTTTTTTAGAACAACACCGACCGACCCAATAAAATTTACTTTTGACGAAAGTTTGGTGGAGGATAGTGCCGGAAAATTATTGCCCAATCAGTTAACTGTCGACAATTTGACCGTGGAATGGTTGAGAACAAAATTATCAGAATTAGAAGCTAGTCTAAAAGAGAGCCAGGAAAAGAGGGCCCATTTAAATTCAAATAATCACGATAGTCTTTCAAACGGAAAAATAATCAATAACGAAATTAACAATAGGTAAATTGGTTTTTAATTTTAGCTCAGGCAACCGTTACGTTATTTTGTCCACAGGATAGGAGTTGACACAAGCAAAAAAGAACTCAACGAACTAAAATGTCAGGAACGAAAAATGTTAAGACAAACTGAACTCATTAAAAGCGCTCTAAACGAATTAGGTTGTGAAGAAGTACCGTCTGGTTGTGATTTAGCCATTGACAACCAAACCTTTATTGATAATTCCAACGAACAGGTAAAATTTTTGCACGTTTTCCCCTTCTTCACTTGTAATTGTTACTAAATTCTCTAACGAGCTTTAAATTATTGCTTTTTTTTCAAACGAGTAGTGCATTTTAGTGAAATTGCGGTGGCAGTTTTGGCACACTTGTTTACTTTTAGACTTAGTACCTATTTAGTGAATTAGGACTTGTGTACAAATTTGGGAAGGTGTAGGTTTAACATTTTAGGGTGATGGTTCTCAATCTTCACTGATTAAGCGAGCATTGGGTCGCCAGAAGATAGTCAACATGTTTCGTAAACCATTCCGCAGAAAATCTGCACCTTCTTCACCTGTAGCGCCTCCTCGTACTAAAGGACGACGCGACTCGGCATCACACAGTGAAGGGTCTGACCCAGTATGTTGCTTGCTTACAATTTTATCATTGCTTCAACTAATTTCTTCAGCTAAACGTACTTTAACTAACATTTGGATTCCTTCCTTGGATGTTTGAAATTTTTGGCACTTCCTCGTCGTTCAAGAGGTGATTTGCTTTTTGTAATCGCTTCAAACTAAATTGATTAGGGAAAAGAATTTTTGGCACCGAAATATAAATTTCATACCCACTGCTTCATCATCAATAACCACTTATCCATTTGGGCCAAACTTTCCGATGCAAATTCGATTTATTTCACAATAAATTCTTAACGCCCGAATAAATGTATGCATGGTTTTAAAATCGCAAGAGTTTAGCCCCTCCTGCAATGTCATTTTATTTAAAATTATTTTCGCCCTTAGGTTGCCTTAAGTACAAACAAAACTTTAATGGATGAAGAATGGTTTCACGGAGTATTACCTCGGGAAGAAGTTGTGAGATTGTTAACGCAAGATGGCGACTTTTTAGTAAGAGAAACCACACGAAACGATGAGTGCCAAACAGTTTTATCCGTTTGTTGGGGTGGCCATAAACATTTCATTGTACAAACTACAACGGAGGTACAGAAATCTTTTACACCTTAGCTTTGTAATCAATTAAATAATTGGAATATTTCACAGAATCACTACCGATTTGAAGGTCCAGCTTTTCCAAGTATCCGAGAATTAATTTTATATCAATTTAATAGTAGTCTACCAGTCACTGGTAGATCAGGTGCCATATTATATAAACCAATACCGAGAGAGCGATGGGAGTTGAATAACGATGACGTCGTCCTCTTAGATAAAATTGGAAGGGTAAGTCGCGAAACTGGGTAAATAATCTTGGAGTAACCTCTTTGGTTCTTAGGGTAACTTTGGAGACGTATACAAAGCACAACTCAAGAGCACTGGTCAAGAAGTGGCAGTGAAAACTTGCAGGGTAACTTTACCGGAAGAACACAAAAAAAAATTTCTGCAGGAAGGTCGTATCTTGAAACAATATGATCATCCGAATATCGTTAAACTCATAGGAATTTGCGTCCAAAAACAACCAATCATGATAGTTATGGAACTTGTACCAGGTGGATCTCTTTTAACTTATCTAAGAAAGAATGCATCAATGTTGGCGGATGGTCAGTTGATGAATATGTGTTTGGATGCTGCTGCCGGCATGAGATACTTAGAATCAAAGAATTGCATTCACAGAGATTTGGCGGCACGTAATTGTCTCGTAGGTGAGCATTGTTTCTGAGCAGGTGTTGTTCAAGATTTAATGTCTCCGATTTTAGGTTACAAAAATACTGTAAAAATCTCTGATTTTGGAATGTCTCGAGAAGAGGAAGAGTACATAGTGTCTGATGGGATGAAACAAATTCCCATCAAGTGGACCGCACCCGAAGCTCTAAATTTTGGCAAATATACATCTCTATGTGATGTTTGGAGTTACGGAATCCTTTGCTGGGAAATATTTTCGCGAGGTGGAACGCCATATAGTGGAATGAGTAATTCAAAGGCCAGAGAAAAAATCGATGGAGGTATGGCATAAATTTTAAAATCTCCCCACTGGGGAGAGGCAAACGATTTTTTGGCTCGAATTACTTTAAATTTCTTGCTTTTTTAAATGACATCGATTTTAAAAATTTAAATTTCCTTTAGGTTTTCGAATGCCTGCACCTGAGAATGTACCAGACGAAATGTATCGTTTGATGTTAAGATGCTGGGAGTATCAGCCCGAAAATCGTCCCAATTTTGAGCAAATTTATACCGTGGTGGACACTTTATGTCAAGCATACAGAATATCCTTTTTATAAATACTAAAATTTCTACAAAAAATATTTAAAAAAATGTACTGTGATGTTATAAAATTTTATTAAGGTAGAATTTTCTTTTCGCTTTATCGATGTTATATTTATTTTAACATTAAATATTTTATTGTGCAAAGAATTTTTATAATAAATAGGTAAATAAGAGTAGTATTTTGATATAAATTTATTTAAAAAATAAGAAATGTTATTTAATATTGTTGTCATTTGTATTACGTGATAATCCAACTTCATATTAAAGAAAAAAATTTACTAATCAGAATGTAATAGCTGTAAGCAACTCAAATTCTTTAAAATAATAATTAAATGATTAAAAGGGCTTTTTTATTTCAATTCGTCCTGCAAATAATAGTTATTTATGTACCAAGGGAGCCAAGTGGAATGGTGACGATGATGAGATATGCAACCACAACAACGTATATGTACGCATTTTAATTATTTCAGAATATTGATGCGTTTATTGCAACGTAAGAGAATTGATTTTTGTCAATATCTTGAAAACTAAGAAATATATTATTAAAATTCAATTCACTGCACAGAAGCTCTTTGTTGCTACTAGCAGTAAAGTTTGCAATCTTCCAAATCACAGAATCTCAACATCCTATTTTTTAAATACTACCTAGACAATTGAAACTCATTCAGTAATCCATTGCAAACCAATGCCTATTTAACGTTATAATGGACCGCCTTCTTTTATAGACTGATAAATGGGAGGGTGGGTGAATTACAGACTTTTTGATATTGCAAATATAAAAATTTATAATTGATAAACTACACAATAAATGACAAAATAATTATAAACTTAAATCACAAATACAATTCAAACAATTTGCTACATACAGCCGACGGGGGTAAGACCCCCAAATCTGAAATTATTAACCTAATTAAACCGGGAGGAGTATAATCAACTAGAGGTTCTTCTTTCTAAAAAATGTAAGCCAAAATATATTGAAAATTTAATTAATCAAATTTACTCACCTTAAAATCATCTGGTAAATCGTGTTGATTTAAAGGGAAGAACTGTGTAAACTTAAAACTTTCGGCAACTACATACACTTCCCTGTTATATGCTTGTGCACAAAGAGCTATTGCAAACGTTCCAATCTAAAGAAAAATGATTTAGCTTCTTTGATAACACAAAAAGAAATAAAAAACCTTATTAATGATTCCGCCACTTTCCATTACTCCTTCGGAACCAACCAATACAGTATCAATTTTTTCCATAATGGAACCCATGGCACAATCTAATATGACTGTACATTCAATACCTAAATTTTGTAAATCTTGACACATTTCTTGACTAAAACAATAATAAAGTTAACATAAATATTCAAGTTTTTAGGTTTCACAACCTACCCAGTGTTGTTAGGGGCTGAAACAGTCACAAATACTTTAAATTTCTTCCCACGCTCGGCTGCTTCCTTCAAAACTTGTAAAACGACACGTGATCGAGAGTGTGTTAAAATATTCTAAGAATAAATAAAAAAATTATTAAACAAAAAGATTTTAGCACCTAGTATCAAGTAGTTCAGCTAAGTTGCTTGACAATTCTTTTGTGCAATGACTTTAACATGGGCGAAATATAAGAGATTTGGCAGCCCTAGTTGTCCAGCTCGTGTCTGAAGACGGTCATGGTCTGGCACTTGAGCGTGTCGAATACCAAACCAAGATATCCGGTTCAAGTCCGAGCGGAGTAAAAACATTTATTCTGACCGTCTTCCTTCGGAAGGAAGTGGCTGCCCACCGAGGTAATTAGCCAAGAAAGCTCCCTAAAGGGAGGAGTTACGACACTCGAAATCAAGTTAACGACTATTAAGATTAAGTTGAGAAAGGACAAACATAATAAAACATGTTTTATTAACATCTAAGTCAACCAGTTAATTTTTGAAATTTCTATTTAATTATAACTTCACAGATTAATAATAGACTACAATTTATATAAGCTACAACATCGCTATGGAAAATTTCTAGTTATCTCACGTAAACTTCCGCAAGAGAAAAAGTATAGATAGCTATTATTGGAATAGTTTGATTTTATATTATTGAATTCCGTAGTGTTACACAGGTGTTTTGCTAGTATACGCATAAAGGAAACAAAATTTTGTGCACTTAAGAAATAAGATGGAACAAATATTAAAAAGTATATAAGGAA
This sequence comes from Lycocerus yunnanus, assembly GCA_036346125.1. Classification (NCBI taxonomy): domain Eukaryota; kingdom Metazoa; phylum Arthropoda; class Insecta; order Coleoptera; family Cantharidae; genus Lycocerus; species Lycocerus yunnanus. Next base: position 502,466 of record JARFIX010000085.1, read on the forward strand.
AAATTTAAATAAAGATCATTTTAAACTACGAATTTGTTAGAACGGCGGCACAAAAAATTAAATAGTGCAGACCCGAGTGGAAATAACTTGGAAATGCAATTTTTTCTTGCTGAAATGCTTTAGTTTAGTAACAGAAAAAAGTTTTCCACGTCAGGTTCGAACAGGAACAGAGACAAATTTGTAGAAAACGGTTATAAAATCAAAAAGTTGTGGATTGCATGTTTCCTGTATATTGCATGCCAAAATATGTGTTAATAAAATAAAATTAAATTTTTAAAAAAATATTGTTTTAGCCGACATAGTTTACGATATACAGTCGTTATAAAAAAACCTGATTGTATTAATTAAGGTGAAACTAAAAACAATTATCTGTAATAAGAGTCATCTAGACTTAATAAGGCCCTAGTTGTAAGGTTTCCAAGTTGATAATTCTTTATCCTTATATTGAATGATGTTTTTGCAATATATATTAGTGATTTTGGTGCTATTGCAAGTTAGTAATAAAAATGCATAAGATAGAAATTAAAGTAAGTTAATAAAATTAAAATAAAAGGATTGTTCTGGACTACACGGCTGCCCGTAATGCGGCCAGTCATCCGATTAACTGCAACTGATGAACTTAAAGTAAATTCCATATATGTACATAAAAATTTCTATACGCATTAAGTTACAGTTGCCCACAAACTGTTTCGGTTGCTTGGAGTCCCATCAACGGCTCGCTGTACGATCGATATATGCAAACGGTAAAGTTGCGCTTAACCGTCATGACTTGTCTGTCGATTGCATTTAGTAACTGACTACTATGTGACAAAATTATGCAAATGGAGTTTCATATGGAAAATATCTTTTAAGCAATTTATTACTTTTACTTTTTCCGCAGATTCAACCGTATACTGTGGGCAGCCATGTAGTGCGTATGTACCCTTCGAGTTATGCTTGGTAAAAAAAAAAATTATTTTTGGTAAGTGGTATGAATTGATAGGTACTTTAGATCATGTTGACTACGCAGTTCTGAGGTGAATTTTCTAATTGAAATTTCCCGATTTTTGCAGGTTTTCCCTGATTAAATTGAGAATTTTCTCCTTTAATCCGTCCATGGTTTTCATTGTTAAACCTCTCTGTTCCATCGTTCTCATTACATGGCCAGCCCACCTCCATTTCACCGATGTCGTATGCTTTATTATATCAATAAATTTTTTTTACATCGCGGTACGTAAGATGGGCATAATAAAATGTGTAATCACCACATAGAAGATAAGGGATTTGCCTTCCCCTGTGCGCGTCGTAGAACTGGATTAACGAGATTCCTACACTAAACTAAACATAAAACGTTGAAGAACTGGCTTAACCTCTTGTATAATATATAAAAAAAAATTTAATATAGATTTTTTAAAAAATTATCTATTAATTTGCATAAATCAAAAATTTAATTTGTTTTTTTCAAGTTACAAAGAATTTTCCCTGTTCCCAAGTTTAAATTTCCCTGCCTTTCGCTTAAAAATCAAAAATTCCCTGACTTTCCGCAACAGGATTTATTCGAGTTCCCACTGAATTTTTCAAAGCAAATTTCCTGACTTTTTTAAGTTTTCTGATTAAAATTGATACATTTTCTTCGACTTAAAACTTGGCAGAAAATATCAAATTTTGATCAATTATAATATTTGATCAATTAATGTATCAAAACCAAGACCAACGATCTTGGCCTAGTAGTTAGAGCGATCAACTACTGATGCAAAGGCACCCAGTTCAATCCCAGGGAGTCTAGAAAGGAAAAATTTTCTTTGACTCTTTTCTATCTATGACCGTCTCCTGTTGGAGGGACGTAAACCGCGATCCTGAGTTGATGACTGCCAGCATCAACAATGAAAAAGTTACAGGACATTCCCCAACCCGACTTAGCAATCGTGGGGTCTTAATATTAAACCTTTCTTAGAGAAAGAGGCTAATGCCCAAAAGTGGGCGGAGAAGGCTGTAACGGATTGTATCAAAAATAGTTGAAACAAAGCTATTAAATTGTTAAACCAAAAATAATTGAACTATTAAACCAAAAATAATACTGCTAATTAAACTATTGAACAAATCACTCAAATTATTTAACAAAACGGTAGCATTTTTGGACCAAATAATAGATTCTTTGCAGAAAACACTTGAATTCTTGAAGAAATGGTTAAATTGTTAAACATAACAATTGAATTGTTGAATAAACTAATGAAATTATTGAATAAAACAGCTGAATTATTAAATAAAACAGTTGTATTTTTAGACAAAATAGTAATTAACTCTTTTGCATAAAACAGCTGAATTGATGAAGAAAATAGTTGAATTGTTCAACATAACAACTGAATTGTTGAACTAAAAGCAACTGAATTCTAAATTAAAAAAACTGAATTATTAAGCAAAACAGTTGCATTTCTGGACATAACGGTTTTGTTGTTGCGTAAAACATTGTTGAACCAAAACTATTAAATTATTTAAATTTAAGTTTAAATTATTAAACATTTTGTATTTTTGGACAAAAAGATTGCAGTTTTGCATAAAAAAGTTGTATTGTTAGAAAACAGTTGGATTTGAATAAATCGAAACTGGAATTTTGCCCTATCTCAAAATTATAATTTTTTTGATTCGTGCTTAAAAATCGAAAGTTTCTTGATTTTTTTTATAACTAAATTTGTAAAATTCCGTGACTTTTCCAGATTTTCCAGGCAATTGAGACTGACTGGCACTTTCGATTAAAGCTAGCCTCACATGACGCTTGCTGTGATGTGAGTGGTGCTGGCTGCCCTGATGGAAAGTGATGTCACTGCTGGCTCACTTGCTTGTTTTAGTGATGTTTGTGATACAACGGATGCTATTTTTTTGCTGGTTTTAAGCGCTAACCAATGACAAAGTCGGTCGTCTTCGTAAACACGAGTGCTGGGAAAACCACAATGCTAACAGCTGATCGTCTGTTGTCAAGTGACAAGCGTGTTTGTGCATTTTATTTGTGCACATTAAAACCACAAAGTACATGTGAAGCCAACACGTCGAGAAACCACCATGATACCCAGCCGTTTGAAAACCAGCAGTGAAAAAGCAAGCAATCCATCAGCAAAACAAGCATCATGTGGTGTGGGCTTAACTGTCAGATTCACTGTTTTTAAGTTATTTGTAAAAATGTGACACAGAAAAAAAAGAATAATAAATTATCAACTTTGAGAGTTAAGTGCTGTTAGAGCTAGTAGATAGTTCTATGCTCTTCTCGGACAGATTTTGCGATCTCTCAATTTGGGTTCAAAGGGGAGAACTTGACAGCTTTTTTCCGATACCAATAATAAACGGTTTAAGTAAAACATAATTCATTTAGGCGGCTTGTATTAATTATCCAATCAAGTTCTGGACATAATTGAGAACATTTCTATGCATGGTAGAGCTACCTTCATTCATTTATTATCAGTGCGTATTATTTCAAAGTTTTCAAAACAGTTTACTAAACAAAAATTATAGGCTATTAATTTTTCTATTGGGGATGTTTATGTTATTTTAAAACTGGATATCAAATGCACCATTTCTAGATAAAATTGATCAAGAATACTAAAACGTAAGTATTTTGTTCAAAAATTCAGACAGATAAGACTAAAGATTTAGTAAGACTGTTTAGATAAGACAACAGATATGGAAGGAGAATGTCACACCCCGTATATTACAAGAATAAATTAAAACCAAAAAATTGGATTGTGTTAACACTTTTAAACAATAATAATACTCAAAAAAAGAGTTAGCATTTGGTAAAGTCAATATTCAGGTATGCAAATAGATATTGGAAATTTCTGGTAAGGTTGGATAAGGAAAATAAGCAAAATTGTAAAAGGGGCAGATGACAATGGAAATGTATTACATTTCATTTTTTAGAATGCTTACTAGGCAGATTACACTTCGATGGTTTGGCATTGCCTTTCAAGGGAAAACCGTCAAAAAATTTTTTCCAATGTACCTGACTGGACTAGAATGATCAAGCAACCAATAAATTTCTTTCGAAAGCACCAATATACAAGAACACAAGAATAACTCACCGATCCGTTAATTATAAACTGTTGTGCAAGCTTTGCAATTTTTGTTCTTACATCCACATATTTGTCTAGAAAGTTTTGACCATGCAACAGCATAATTCGCCTACACTCGGAAAAATCCTAAAATTTAAGTTTTAAAAACAAAATTACCGAATTCTAATACGTCCTTACATCAATATGATATATTTTTAAGGTGATGTATCGCATAAATAATTTACAGGCTGATGAAATCGCCGCTCCAGGTGGTAAAACTTGAATCCTTCTTTTCATCACATCTAAACTCATATCGAGCTCTCTATTTAAACCAAACACCGTGCAATCTGTAACGAGGTTCAGCTAAGAAAAGTTGTCTTAACATTGTAAGAAAATAATAACCTGTGGATCTTCGGACGACTTCCATCAGCGTTCGTATGGCTGCAATACCTGCAGGCACATCTGGTTCTCCATCCAAGATTTTATTAAAATAATTTAAAATTTCTGCAACGAAATGCGTTTTAAAAATTATGTTCGTTAATTATTTTATGATTTTACCTTCTTTATCCATTTTAAAATCGCAAACCTGTCAGGTCTTTGTAAAATGTGAGGTTATAAAAAAGAAATGCACAGTTACAACGTTACCGTGGGATGTCGCTGAGTGTTCGATAAAAATTTGTACTTTCATAACAAACGATTCGGCCAATGCGGAGCTCGCGTTTGTTCACGTGCTTTGATAAATTTACAATCCTGTCAATTGTGTGTAGTTCCAGTGGAATACGTTGTCATCGGTCGATGTTTTGGATTAATTGGCTCTAAATTTTATTTTTGTTGTAAGTAGTATTAAATTTATTTTAATACTCTTTACAATTAACTTGTTATTTAATTTTTTCCTCGCGTTTATTCCCAGTAGTTTTAAAAACATTGCGTGGTTGTGCAACGAAAATCTCATTCCGCCATTTTCTCTCCATTTAAGCTACTTTGTATTGGATTTTCGTCGTTTATCCACCTACTACTTGTTGTAGATTTTCGTGAAACTGAAATTTCGCACGGAAGCGACTGAATAATTTTTGTAAAATTAAAATTAACCAATATGATTTGATTTTCGTGTGAGTTACTTACGCAACCTTTAATTGTGAAATTATTTATCCATATTTTTTCCTATTTACTAGATTGGTTTCTCTCTTTATGGTTTTAATTTGTGTACTTTCTTCTTATGTTTGGTTGCTCCATTAAATTTAATATTTGCTTGATATTTTTACCTCTTAATGTTTGTGTTTACTATTTTTTTGTGTGTAGTTGAAGGACACGTTTTTTTGTTATTGTCTTGAGTGGATAAATATTTTTGATTAATTTGCACACGCACACAAAGTGTATTGCCGACAGGTGCCGTTTTTGTAAAAACCGTTTATCGCATTTCTTATACGATGGCTATTTTGTAAACCAATTTTCTTTTAATCAAAAATTTACGTCATGCAGACAGTAGACAATTTGATTATGGTGGAAACAAATTGTTTATATTGAAGCAGCGGCGTACCGCACACATTTTTGTTTAGGTTACTTGCATTTAGGGGGTGGATTTTCTGATTGTGCTTTAAATGTCACTCACACTTTTAGATAATGTTTGTTTTATATGGGGTGTTTTTTTGAGCGCTTCCTCCTTTTAGTAGAGCTCTTTCCGTATTCCTTTTAGATCTGGTGTGTGTTAGTTATCAGCTGGAATGATTAGTGCATCGTTCTAACAATAATAAATTATAACAACAGAAGTGATCGTCTTTTTATGCAGGTGCAGTGTCTGTGTCAGTGCTGCGTACTCTGTGTACATCGTGCTCCTTATGTCTTATCAACACATCGTATCCGCTTTCATCCACCTTGATTGAAGAACAACGTAATCCATTTTTCGTAGGCATGGTGAGTACTACTTTTGTTTTTTTATTATCCATCAATTCATTTGTTTCGCATCGGAATAAAATTGTCAAATATGACAGGGCAACTTTCAATCTGGACAATGTACAAACACTTTTGGTCTGTGTGATTGGGAGGGGGGTAAATGTCTTTAGTTCAGTAAGCCGTTCCACTTGCAAATCAAACGACGGACGCTTCTGGCGCCAGGCAGAACTAATTTCCGTTCCGATATTTAAAAAAAACATTAAAGAGACTCGCGATTATGCAAATTTGTGCTGCAGTTGTCTTTAATCACCACATTGGATTACTTTTCCGTTATATTCCCTATAAGCAGTGCAGCCAGTCGATCTATAATTTGAACTTGCTTTATTAGAAGCATGCCGCCCACCCAAACACATCGACGCCCAAATACCAACCACAAATTTCAAGTGATGTGTTTCTACTAGAAATATTAATTTCAAACGCCTTCGGATTAATGACCAGGTTTGCAATAAACCAAATTGATCACCATTTTAATCCACTGCCCACTAAAAGTAAAATTCATAGTCGTAGACCAGGGTTGGGCTTGGGCGGGCTTTTATTTATTTTAAAATGAAAAATTGCGAACAACTCGCGATTCAAATTTATTTTTCAAACAGTGGTAAGCGAATCTCCCAGGTGACGTCATATTCCTGACTGAGAAAGACTGATCCTCGACTTACCATTTGTGGGAATAATTTAGATAATCGCGAATTTACTATTTATATAATTAAAAACTAACATTGTCGGACGGATTAAAGCTTAACAGAAAAGTAAAATCAGCGAAACTGCATAAACCCATTTTGCAGTGCTCTGCTTCCTGAAAAACTGATGTGTGAAACTTCTGAAAGATTTTCTATTATTAAAAGTGTCACGTCACCACAGCAACGCTTAACAGGGTATACCGAAATGTTGAATTCGCTTCCGATAAAATATAATCTGCCCAGATCAGAATATCTGGCGGGTAATGCCTTAAAATCGGTAGGCAGAATGTTTACAAATTATACCGCTGTAATTTTCTTGGGAGCAATGACATACATTAACTGGGGGGTTGTTCATACCCCCTTCCCGTATCACCGATCTCTATCTTGCATTTTATATTGTTTTGAATAGTTTTTCTACTGCTCATTTAATATTAAAGCCCATCAGTTCGCAATTGGGGGTAAAACTTTGTTTTCTAGTTGGGGCTTTTAGGATTTATTATATTAGATTTATGCTCGATTTCTTCACTCGTAGTTATCTTCAAGTTAGCGAACTTCAGGTTAAATTGACGAAATAGCCAATCAGATGATTGATTTATTTGTTTTATTGTCACCTGATTGGTTATATTGTCAATTTAACCTGAAGTTTACTAAGTTGAAAATAACTATGAGCGAAGAAATCGGGCATTAGAATAGCAAATCCCATTTGAACAGTTTTTCTTATTTTAATAATTTTTGTATTGTAATTACGCGCCATTACTGTGACGTCAGAGTATATCTAAACAGCGGGTTATATCCAATGTGATCGGATTCACGCTTTGTTTAGATACATTCAGACCACACGGACAAACTTCATCACTAATGCCGTCGCCAACCCATTAACTTTGAGAAGGTCATCGTGTTGGCCAATATTTTAAACCTTCCTTATCAGAAGATAAAATTCGTCGGAACAATGAGCGCGTTGTTCAAGATATGACAGCTTTTAGGTACCTGCCGCTTGCCGAGAGCAATAAACTTCTTGTTCAAACACCAATGCTTGAATTATCTTCTGATAAGGAAGCTCATTAAAATGTTGGCCAATATGGTGACCTTTTGAAAGTTGTTGGGTTGGTGACGAAGTTTGACTGTTTGGATACCCTTGTATGCTTATCCTTATCTTGATATAAGCACTCCCAACCAAGTTTGCTTCAGGCGAATAGCCTCTTATTCAAATTCAACTGTTTTGGGCGAAATTAACTCTGGCGGATGTAAATTGCTTGACCATTTGCCGATTAGCGCCTGCATTTGGGCAGCAAGAGATCTTGGTTAGACCGGGATTTGCGTGCCAAGTCGGCCGCTCTTTACCGTCCTTAACCCTCGTACCCTTACGGTGACTCACAAGTTTGTTTTGAAAAGTTTACAAACGTGCTTGTGGGAGATTGGTATTTCAATAATTGGCACAAAGTGAATGCAGTCGTGACAAGTTTGGGCAGGGCTTAAGAAGAAGAGCTTAAAGGCGGTGCAAAACTTGGCTTCTTCCGCATCGGCATTGTTCGCGTATTTTACTTTTGATTTCGAGAGCCCCTTCTTCTTCCTGGCTTTCGTCAGCCGTGGTCTACCCACATGAAACATAAATGAAATTTGATTCGTCTTGAAGTGCAGGATTTCTTTTACCTGAGGTAATCATCTTCGTAAAGTCTATTCGCCTCTTTTTGAACAAACTCTTCGATAGATTCCATGCCGGTTTCTCCCTGAGTCTTTGCTTTGAGAGAAACCATGGACCCTTATAGATATGCGGCCTGCGGCCGCATAGTCCCAGACGGTGCAGCGTACGTCAGGATCGGCTTAATGACGGACTTAACCAACATCAGACCGTTCTTTGCGTTGAGTTTGCTTTTTCTTTTTAAGAAGGCACAAAGAATGGACATGTCCCCTCTTGCTTTACATGTTACGGCCTTGATGTGGGAGCCCCACCGAAGTCGATTATCCAACATCCTCCCAATTAGAGATACTGTTACTGGGATATCGGTGCCAAACATCTTTAAGGTAGTTCTCGGAAGTCTGTGGGCTGAGTGGGAAACCGAGTGCTCTCATGAAATATGTTATTGTATGTACCTTTACTTAGGTTTACTCCAATACGCCATGCGTCAATGGCTTCTTGGAGACGCGCTATTGATAATGTGAACATGGTAATTGGGCCAAATACATCTTTGGATTGTCCTCTTAAAATTTCGCTGATCTGAGGAAGTTCTTTCTCGGAAATATAACTTCAAGGTGGGAAAGTGACGAGATATCCCCACTATTTAGTGAATAGAATGTATCCAGGAAGCAGTTAATTTTCTGCCCAAAGTAGGGGCTATTCTAGAATTAGTAGCACATAATATAACAACATATTATTGGTTAGTATGGTGTTGGTGCCAAATAAAAAAATCGGGTAGTCAGAAAACCCGAATTCGAAAGTACACTTTTTCTCATAAAAATTGCTTCACCAAACGAAAGAGCACTAAAATGCAAGACTTTTAAGGTGAGCTAGGTTTCGGTAGGTCCGAATAAGCCCACAATTTAAATTTGAAATGTAAGTGTAATATCTAGCCAAATGGTATACATTCTATCACCAGTCCGTGCGCTGTAGATGGGTCGACAGTGACTAGCGGTAGGGAGCTACTAGTCGCCCTGCGATATCTGTCGGGTCAACATCCACACTTTGCAGAATTGGACCGTTCTAAGGAGATATTTTTAATGAGTAAAGCGCTCGATGTCAAAACGGCTTGAAGCGATCGGAGCGTAACGGAGCAAACGCTACTACTACGCCAAATCTCGAATTCGCCCTAAAATTTTAATTATAATAAAATACCCCATTCTAAATTATTTTTAGCTCTGAAAAGGCCTGAATCGATAGTTGACACGTTCATGATGCTGGCAACTCAACAACTGCTTGATTTTTCAGGTCAGGTCATATCCTGATTTGGGATACCAGGGTTTAGCCCCATACTCCCTGTCTTCTGCGGGTTAACATGGTGGGCGTCAGAGATTAACTCTGGCGGACTTAACATTTGGGGCTTGTCTGCGATTTCCTCTTTCCTCCCTTTCTTATCTATGATTTGCCGATTAGAGCCAAATGATTTTGATTTTCAATAAGTGCCACCTATTATAAATAATGTCCACGTGCTGGTGGGCGGGGTTCGGTCGGAGACGACCAATCACAACATTGGAAAACATGCACTTTAAAGCCGTTTATTTCAAAAATTAGTGATCCGACCGCAAATTTTCTTTTTTAATGTGTAGAGTACAATGTCCCTTTCATAATTCACTTCAAAAATCATGAAAATCTAAAATCGGGAATTGTGACCGTCCCCAAAAATCGTACTATACCATTCGCTTCAGTAGTGCAGCTAGTACGCTCGGGTTCGAATCCAGATTGAGGAACTATTTTTTTCTTTCAATTCGCCAAAAGTATATTATGAAACAGAGGCGTATTTAGAGGTGGGTAAGGGGGCAATTGCCCTTCCCAAAGATGACTCCGATTGTATCCCTAAAGCCCTCCGCGATTAAAAATAATGTTTACCACGTGGTTTTAAAATTGAAATAAGTTTGAGTTTGAAATAAATTTTGAATTTATTTAATTTTTTGAATTTTGGAATTTGTCAGTCAGCTTTTTACCACGGACGCGCATGAATGGATTGACGAGGATCTGAAAAATAATCTGGTTTGTCCTTCCCGAAAGCATTTTGTAAATGCACTACTGTTATGAAACATTTCAAGTTGAATAGGAAAAAATGAGAATTCAAGGAAATTTAAGCTCTAAGTGTATTTTAAAGTAAATATAATATTATACATTATTTTGTAAAAATTTTAATTAATTTTGAATAAAACTTTAAATAGTCATTTTAATAGCTTTATACAAATTTCAAGTACCTATGGTAAGTAATCCCTAATTTAGGGTAAGGATTACTATCATCCAATTTACGGCACCCCTACCCAACACGATAGGGATTGACTAAATTCTTGGCGTCTAATGTACGACCGTCTATATTAATTATTTAATAGAGTGTAAAATAATAATCTATTTAATCCTATTTTTAGATTCCTGTATTATTCTCATGTATTGTTTCAAAGTTTTCAAAACAAAACAGCATAAAAATAGAAAACAAGTGCGGTACCGCGACTGTTTATTCGAAACGGTGCAAAAACCATAACAAATAATAAAAGTTATTTTGTAGAATTTTAAATTCACGATTTCGAATGCCTTCTACGAAGATGAATATATAGAATATTTTCTTATTATCATATTTACGTTTCGATTGACAGGTCACGACGCACTTTAGAATGTAAATAGAAGGAAGTTTACTCATTTCCCGTTGCATTAATAAAATACCGTAAAACTTCCCATTACAGGCACTCCCTGGTTTAAGTGAACAGATTTAGTTCAACCAATATTTTGTTAGTTTATACTAAAAATGTTCTCTCTTACGCGGGAAAAAGTAAAATATTGTGGATATTTTTATTGATTTTCAAACAGAAGAAATGAAATCATCAGCCTTCAGCACCGTAACCCACACCGGATAATGGCGTAGATATGACTTGAAAACGATAATGTTTGCCACGGTCGTGCATTGAAAGAGCGTTTAGCAATTTATTTCCAAAAAAATTATTAAATATTATTTCAAAATGTTGCACGCGTTAAGGACACGACCTTGTATAACGATCAGTTGTTGAAATGTCGCAAACGTGTAATACCTTAAGAAATACAAAACAATGGTAGTTGTTAGTCCTTGGTTTCATCGGTAGAAAATGATTTTCACTTTTATTATTTTTTACCGAAGGCGCCTTCATTCAACGCCACATCGATGTGACAGTTTATGCCTCGATCGAGACGATTTCGTGTTTGGGTTAGACAAAATTTTGATAGCCAAACGCTATTATTACCTTTCGGTTTATTTCGTACTAAAAAAAAGCCATGCAAGTGTTTTTTGGCATTGGGAGCAGATCGTGCATTGCGTGGGCGTTTATTAAATCGAGACCGTCTTATTCTCGTTTTCCACCTGACAGTATCTCGAGTTTAACCCAGACAAAGCCGGTGTCCCAAAATAGATCCATATTCTAAATCCAGTAAATATTTAAGACATTTCCTTTTCTTTTGTGTTATTAAAATTACCCACGTATGTACGAACGTATTAGGGAACAATGGATTGGAAATACAATTATTTTAATGTAGTATCAAAAATATCGTATTATTAATTTATGATTTTGAAGGTTGATTTTATAAATATGGGGGCGATGCTCAAGGTTGCCCATTGCACTCGAGAGGGTCGAAAACTTGGCGGGTGGGGCTTCTCCACGTGAGGGTCGGTCAGCGACCTCACAGGGCTGAAGAGGCAGCCAGTTATTGCCGAAGGAGACGGAGCAAAGCGTCGTTACGTTCGAAAGAGAGACGCGAAAAAGTGACGACGCCAATGTCGCCAACACTCGCCCGTTTGTTCATTTGCATATACATAATATCGTATGGTGGCGATGACATGTGCGTGTGGGGTAGCTCTAAATTGTATGGGGGAGAAATGTGGGCAGAGGGTGATTGTGTGGCTGATCAAAATAACGAATTCTATTGAACAAGTTGCTTTAATTTAAATTGCTCCACTCCCATCGCTGCCACATGATATTACTTTTGACGGGGTCGGCTTAAGAAAGGAAACTGCGCCAGCGGTTGTTAAACTTGAAATGTGGAGACTTAAAAGTTGGCAAATTTTTTTAACTCTCAAAATAACATCCCCTTTCCCACTCGACTTTGTCCTGTTTTAGAGACGGAGAGATTCTCTGTCCACTGTCGCTCTGCTGCATTTCGAGCAATCGAGAAAAAATGTTTCGACTCTGTCACAATTAGATTGTTTTGGTTTGGATAAACTTGACCTCTTATCGTACTTTAATAAGGATGGAATTGTGTTGGAGACGGGCAGGTTTTCCACGGCGAATCGATATTTGCAACGTGGAGTCTGATTTACAAACGCTACATCCCCTTTAAGGGGCCTCCCTGCGTTCCAATAAAGAGTGAAATTCTACCCTATCGATCTCCTTGGTGATGTTGCACTAGACTAACCGCCATTCTTTGTTTATCGATTGGACACTTTACTCTTGTAATATTAGATTCAATTATTTAAATTAGAGATTAATTGCATCGTTAAAACTTTTTTAAAGGAAGTTATTGGCCTTTAACCGATTAATGAGAGTGAATGAAAATTGACTACGTTAAACCGAGACTACCTTTTGACGTTCGTTCAAAGGTCTTTGGTCAAATTACTTCCTTTGTAACTAGAAACCTGGTGTCTCTAGTAAAAACAACTTCGCGTTTCCTTTCAATAGCTCGACTTTTTATTATTAATCAATTACATTAATAAATTGTTGTTAACTAGATACGTCTAGACTTGTAAATTTCGCCGAGAATAAATATAATATTTTCGCGTAGTCTTGAGACGATAACTTTAAAGATGTTTTCGTTTTCAAGGTAAAATTTTCTTAATTACACTAATTTTGTTTTAACCTGCAGCTGTTCGTCGAAAATTATAAGTCCTGTTTTTATGTTATAAAAATTTTCATGGTCTGACGTAGCATGGAATGTCACATGAAATGAGCAGGCAAAAACCTTTTGTCTCTGAGATGGTAACTTATTTTGATTGGATTTTTCAGTTTGTTTTGAATTTTTACCAATTTTCTCAGCGTTCCATTAATTTGTTCGCCCAGAAACACGTTTTTCCAATAATTACTGACCTAGCCCGGTTTATGTTTCCGTCTGCTCTTGAAAAAGGTTTTTGTTTGTTTGTTAACTCGAACCTACCAATCGCATCGGTCACCCAATAAAAATGTTTGTTTAAATACAAAAATAGCCTTCTGGGATTTGTCCCGATTAATAATGAAAATTGCTTCTGAGAAAAATCTATGGTAATGATGATAGCTTCAATAGTGAGATGGCCATCGTAAAACCAATAAATTTACGTTTATCTTATGTTAATTTCCCCTTAACCTGTTGTATCTTCATCATCTGATGGAAACTTCTGTTACCCTAGAAACCCTTCAGAAAAACGTCTGTTGAGGGGCGGCATCGTTACGTATTCACATGTGGTTGATTGAGAACCCCAGAACAGCTTTTATATTTTTCTACTTCTGAAGCTCATGTAATGTTTGCAGAAATTTTAAACACTAGTTCCAAGTCACGGTAAAATATGAAAGAGCCCATTCTCGACCAAATCACCCAGTTGTCCTTCTCATACCCTCCGTGTGCTACATAATATGAGATACAACCATACGAACTTTAGGGTTTAATATCAAAGCTTTTAAAACTGCCAGTCTATCCAAATTATGACTATTTAAGGGTCTCCAGCCCTAAAGACACTGAAGCAATAATTGTTTTACGTGACCACCCAAATTATTTCGTAAATGAATATTTTATTACACTAATTTATTAAGCAGCCATGGGGTATTACAGTGTTTAATTAATTTAACCATAAATGTAACAATGAAAAACGTGAACTGTACCTTTTTATCTTTTAACAGACATTATGACAGCGTTTTATTATTTGTTTAGTTATTTATTCTTTACCTTGTGCCGTATGCACTTTTTGTGTCTGGGATTTCTTTTCTCGTGTTGCCTGCCATTCAAAGTCCTAAGCAATTTCGCTTTTATTTAATCCAAAGAATAAAAAAAAACCAAGGAATTTTTCGAGTTGTGTGGTTCTTTGTCTGCAACCAAAGTTGCCATATCAATAATATGGTTATTGTCAATGTATTTCTATGCGAGGCCAGTGGCGTTCCTTGTGCGCCATTGCCTCGCGGTCCGAGCTATATTCAGTACAGTTAAAACCTGTTTTTATGCGGTGGTTTTTAAAGCGCTTTTTATATGGCGAATTGTTTATTAGCGTTGTTTTTGTGCGATATAATATCGTAAAATTTCATCAAATGTATAGTACGAATAAAAAATTAAATATTTTTTGAAGAGATTATTTTATGCGTATCTGTTAAGTTTGAGTGTATTTTTCACAATAAATTTTCTACCAACGTAAACATTCAAAAAAGCAGAGTCGCGTTCAGCAACATCGTCGAATAAGAAAAAATAGCAAACTAAAATTATAATTTCCACAACTTACTGGATGACCTAAGGTTTCGTTCTTATCCACAAAATGGAATCGAACTCTTCAGACCCAGATTGATTAAGAAATAATTCAGGTCGACTATGTTTGTCTTTTTTTGCATTTCTAAAAATTTCCAAATTTTTTTTTTAATTAATTTTTCTAATTTCTCCAAATTTAAATTTTGGCGCTGCTATCTATTATCTTGTCAATTTTATCTTTCAAGCTAAGATCTCGTCTTCTTTTTGCATCAGTCATTGCACAGTGTTTTATTTGATTTGAATTATGCACTAGGCCGCGTATCTACATGAAAGGCGCGCGATTAATTCCGTGGATGACGTGAATAAGTTGATATGTCAAGAAAAATATTATAAAGTTACATTTAACTTAACTTATTTGTAAAAGTGATCATAATACCCGAATGATAACATTAACCGTGATTTTAATAAGCGGCAAGCACTGTATATCGCAAATTTCCAAAGTTGGAATCCTAAGATGTCCTTCGACATTCTCGTATTTTTTTTTAGTGTAACACGTTTACATATTATTAAATTTAGATTTGAGGAGTCGCCGAATTAACGTTTTGAAGTCGACTACAACGAGTGAAATGTTGTAATTGTATCTAACAGCACCAACAAAAGTCATTACTGAGGAAAGTCTCTAACTAAGAATTTTCCGAATACTTCAGCTTAAAGGCTTAACTTAAGATTAATTACAAAGCTTTTTAAAAAAATTAATTACAGGAGGTAAGAGCCTCCTGTCGCGCTGTAGCGATAACCTGCTATTTTTGTTTCATCCATCTCCGAGCAACATGCGTAATTATAAAAATGAGTTATATGCAGTTTCTCGGTGATGCTTTCGATCTCACGACGCCCGCTATTTATTCCAATTTATATCACTTTTGTTGTGAAATATTAATGCTCCGAACAGTATGCGTAAAGATTACTAAATACTTAATAAAATATCTTAAATTAAAGCGTAAAACCTGTATAAAAGTTACTCCGAGCAACATGTTGTTGCATGCTCAGAAGAACACGCGAATTTTTTACGAACGGAGGGCTTCAATTAATAGGAAATGTTTTCCCAAATGTCTGGCTTTTCTTTGAATTAAAATGAACAATAATTATTAATAAAAAACATTAATACTGCATAAAAACCGCTCTAAATTTTCTAATCTGGTCCAGGCAGCCGTGGAGTTTTTTTCCGAGGGAGAACGTAGCCGATCAGATTTTTATTTCATATTTTTCTTAATTCGTCGATAAATATTCTTACTTACACGATTACGGGTGCTAAAAATGTGGAGGCGTCAGGGGGTTCGGTACAATCTCACCAAATCTCAGTGTTAAGGGGGGAGGTCAATGAAAATCGCAGGTCAACTTTGTAATTCAGAGAATTACATTATTATAATAGATTCACTGTAAAAGATTACTGGTCTCCGGTGTGGTAAAAATTGCAGTGTAAATCTAATGTGAGGAAGGGGGGGCACCACATCTTCTTGCCAAATCTCACCATGGGGGGGGGGAGTCTAAATTTAAAGAAAAACACCTCACGTAATTAATGGACGTCCCCTTATGCCATTCGAAGACTTAAAACCTCCACGTCACGTCGTTGCTTAAATCGTACGATGTGCTCCGAGCAACTACCGAATCCTACACCCACTGGAGTGTTGTAATCTGTATAGCAGGTGTGATCAGACTTTTATTGATGATCGACTTTGGCATAATTTGTAAGATCGACAAAAAAATTTGGTATTATAATTTTTTCCCAAGATTTTTTTTCACAAAAAATGTTCGTTCAAAAGAGCTTTTTTTATGTTTGTAATTTCTTAATTTACCACTGAGAAATCGAGACCGTTTGTCAATTACTTCTGATTTTTCAAGGAGTCAGTCAATCAGTGACGACTTATACGGAAACGAGAGATCTACGAGTATGAAACTGGTGACAGTTTTAGTTGGGATAAAAGCATCGGACAAAGTGATTTTTCCGTCCACTATTATTGTAGCCTTCTACCATTAATCTATTTTAGTATTTGGCATCTTTGATCAAGCGTGACGAGCTTTTTTAAAAAAAAACAAACTCGGAAGCCTAAGAAAGCTAAAAAACCAAGCTCAAAGGTATGATGTGTAGCTGGAAGAGAAACAAAGGAAAGTGGAAGGGGCGTGATTCTCTTAAAATCTCA
The DNA here is from genome assembly GCA_036346125.1 of Lycocerus yunnanus. NCBI lineage: Eukaryota > Metazoa > Arthropoda > Insecta > Coleoptera > Cantharidae > Lycocerus > Lycocerus yunnanus. The sequence continues at coordinate 519,381 of JARFIX010000085.1, forward strand.
ATTTGTAGTAACGTTGATCCTCCATAGCATTAGTTTCAAGATCCAAATCTAATTTTGAGTCGGTTGATGTCCTCATGGGGAAGAAACAAAAGGTTTGGCCAATGACTGCGCTAATCTCGAGTACATACATTGTTTTCCCAAAATTATATTTTCAAAAGTAACTAAGGAATTGAAATTATGGTCGTTCGTTAATTTTTGGGTCGTTCACCAGTCGTTAAGAACCCACACATTTTGGAAGAAAAATTCGTAATGGGTGTAACTTATTTTGAGATTTATCAACTTGAAAAGAAACTGGGGTTCGCCTTTTTTTTATTGGATATCCATTTATTGAGATTGCAGCTCATAAAATGATAACAATGTTTACCTTTTGTCGATATTAGCATTAGCTCTTGTTTGCAAAATTTTCATCACATCGTAGTTGATTAACATTACATGGAAAGACCAGGTTAATAACTTTGATAACCTCGAATATTGACTTTCGAATTGTTTTTGTTCATTTTTGTAGTTCGATCATAATAATATGTATTTTAACCGCAATAATTAATTATTTTTTCCGTCGCCAAGACGAGCTGAATTATCTCGGGAAATTCTGCTCCAGTTTTTTTTTTCTTGAGAAAACTTCGCTATTTATTTGGCCCACTCTTTAGCTTCCTGGGGGCGCGAAACTGCATATTTGTTATAGGGGGCCCCGGGTGCCCGAGGGAATAATAGCATCCATGTATAGAGATCCGCCACTGGTAAGCTATTAACTTTACCGACTCCGTGGTAGAAACGATTCCTTGATAATGAAAGTACAAAGTTCAAAAATAAACATTCAATTGCGTAGTTAGAGATTCATTCTTTGCATCCTCGTGATGACGACGACCCGTCCTATCTTGTTCGATTAGCATATCGAGGTTATTTTGGTGTTCTTTGTGAGGACTTGTACATGTCACACTGTTTCGCAAACGTTTATTTACACGTGCCCAGTAAATAATGCGCACGGACTTCCTGATGTATATTTTTTAAATCGACCTCGGTTTAGCCTTTCGAGAGAACAGCTGATTTCGTGGTGCGATAAATTCCGCGTTAAAACGTTTATAAACGCTACACGTGCGTAGTGGGTACGCAACCAAGGTCTGATAGATAAAAAAAATTAACAAGCAATCGATGTGTCGATTATTATTATCATTATCGATTTGATTTTTGCGACTTATCAAAAAATACTTCCTTTTTGGCTACCGTTCAAAGACCTTACGCATATATTTAGCTCGCGATTCTTCGTTTGCAAACACTCTTTTATTTGCTTTGTTAATTTGCGCTTTTTGTCCGTTTATTTTCTAAGAAAACAAGTTTCACCTTTATGGTGGCATTTACAATAAAATTCCTTTGTCAATATTTGTGCGCTAAAACCATTTTTCGTTAATTTCTTAAACGTAATTGGAAAAATGCTGCGAAATTTTTGAAACAATTGAACTAGCGTTCAGTCCGCCATATTTACGTCACACCGAGAAGTATATTTCTTTCTCACTTCACCTCGCACGCGAGCGCCTCGGACTGCCTCTGTCGGTGGGGCAAGCGCACACTTTTAGCCGAGTCACTATGCACTTCGTGGGGGCCTCGTGGCTACGCTAGCGTTTCGTCGCCATGGTTTAGTTTGCGAGAGATCATCGAAGGGTCGGAACGAGAGCTGTGCAGCTATTCGTACAACCTTTGTGTTAATTAAATTTGGTAGCATAATTTTCTAAATAATATTATGACCGAGTGATTTTTGAAAATTGTTAACGTAGTACCGTTTGCGAAACAGCTGTTAGAGGTCGATAATTTCGTGATAGTTGAAACGTCAGTGTCAAAAGTAGTAGTGAAGTTGTGTGATGTGTTTAGTGACTTGTGATAATTAACACGTGAATGGTGCCTGGTTTAATGATAGAGAGGAATAATTAAATGTTTCAAAAAGGCACGCAATACTTTTAAGCCTCATTGTGGATTTTAAAAACGTAAGTTTTAAATGTAATTCATTTTACCGTGCAAAATTCTTTGCGTACGTCGTTGACGATTATTTTGACTTCTTTCAAAAATAATCTGTCAGTTTGCGACCCTTTTTTTTTGGGTAACAAAGGTAACATTTTTACCATGACGCGCGGTTAATTAATATCATTAACACCAAAATGGCGGGTGGATGGCAGGAAATGCCTATGCTTAGTCATTTAACTTTTTATGATTGCAGTTTTGTTTCAAAAAGTGCGTTATGACGTGATTCATATCCACGCGTGTCACGTTGACTGATCTACCCACCACCTGGGGGTTTATTTCCCGAACTAGCGGGAAAACATCGCGCGGCTACGCTTTTGTTTTCAAACGAAAATTTTGATTAAATTCGATGATTCATACACGGGAAAAAGTTGTTGTTCGTCGAAAATCAAATTATCGATAATGAATCATGTGTATTTTGCCAAGAAAATTTAAGCCAAGTTTCTTACAGGAAATTGTTTATTTCTTGTTATTATTTTCATTCCGCTAACCGAGAGTTATTTTTATATAACCGAATACCACTACCCCATGTTTTTTTCTTGTATGCGATAAACACAACAAAGGGCCGACGGAAGAAGGTAATCCACGACAAGGTCATCAGGCCCTAGACTTGTGACGCAATGACCTCGTTTATCCCGCCCACCGCTAGTACAGACATACGTCACGATTTCTGAGGTCACGATCTTTAATGGAATTCCGAGTATTTTCACATTTCACCATTTCCCCTTATTTTGCAAACGAACGAAGCGCACTTTGTTCTTTCCCGAACATCAAGTCACCCCGGCCGGCGAATCGCATTTCCAGAACATGGATAACATGATATTGTTGCTAAACTAAAGAAAGTGCTCCATAATTTATTGCAATTTAATGTAAATAAATCGTGTAATATCGTTTGGAAAACCAAGATTTTCTTTTTTTTTTCGATCTGAAGGGAAAGTATCGATTATATTAGGTGTGTCCACTTTCTAAATACGGGAAAACAATGTTGCTAATATAAATATTTGCATACATATGCACGATGTTAACTAATTTGTTAAAGTTGAGATCGTTCAAATGTACGAAAAGTTCAACATGGTACACACAATGCGTTTTTATACGCCGCCGACTACCTGTTGATGCAAAATTAAACAGTCGTCTTGCAAGAAAAATTGGTTAGTTTTCGTAATAAATCCCCATGCGAGTACAACATCTGTCAACTACGGATTATTATTTTGGGACCGGTTAAGAATCCGAATCGATTTTACCATTTTGAAGTGGATTATGAAAGATAAGGGTCTAATTAGCGTATAAAAATAAAATTTGCGGAATATTCACACAATTTTGAAAAAACGGCTTTAAAGTTAATTCGTAATGCAATTTTATCATTGGCTCTTTTGAGCTGTAACCCCGCCCCAAAATTGAAAGAGGATGTGGCGACTGTAAATATACCAGAATCTCGTTTTTTACAACGAATTATGAAAGATAATGGTGTAATTAGCTAATAAAAAGAATTAAATTTGTGATCGGACAACAAATTTCCGAAAAAAAATCACTTTTGTGTGAATTTGTTTCGGAGGTGGTTGCTGTCAAAACCTACTCCGCACCCTGCGCGACCCTCCGGGTCGCTCCGGGGGCTCCGAGCGGTTTTGACACGCGCTAAACTCATTAAAAACATCCCTTAAGCGGCTCCAACTCGAAAAGTTTGAAAGTTGACGCGGCAGATCTCTGAGAGCGACTGGTATCTCCCCACCACTAGTCACTGTCGACCCAGGCACAGCACACGTACCGCCAACAGAATGAATGATACCTTTTCATTTTAATACACTTACATGTATTTCTTATGGGAAAATTGCAATTTTCAAAATTAAATTGTGGCCTTATTACAACTCCGACAAGATTGATCCTCACCTTAAAGAGCTTGTATTTTGTGTTCTTTCGTTTGGTATAGCCATTTCTATAGGAAAAGTGTATTTTCGAGTTCGGATTCTTAACTCTAGCCTTATTTTTATTGACCAACTTGAAATACCGGGGATCTCGTCATAAATAAATCTTAGCACCTCTCAGAATGAACAAATCTAAATTTATTCATAACAACTTTTTGACATGACGATTGCCTTATTTGACATTCTAGCATTGTTGTATATACAGGATGATTGAAATAGAACGAGATGCGCTCGTTAACTTTTAGTTTATTAATCACCTACACGAAGTGCCAGTTTATAGAAAATTAACAATACTACATAGCAACCAGACCTATTTATTCCTTTCATACGTAAGCCACCTGAGTTTATTGGGTTTTGCGTACCTGCCCCATGAGAATTTCAATAGAATCTCCTCGCCCTCCATCCAAGAGGAGTTCACAATACAAAAGTAGGGTATCAAGGACACGTTTTTGCATTTTAAATTCACCTTGTCTACATGTTCTGCTTTGTTTACGAACAAAATCGTATCTGGAGGATTATTTTTTAAATCGTTAACTATATGGGGGGTAACTTGGGGATAACATTCTAGGGGTAAATGTGCGCACTGGAAAAACTCGATTGTATTTTTGAGAATTGCCAAACGGATCAGCAAAGATGGCAATGGGGCATTTTATGCATTGGATCTCTCTTGGACAATAGTAGTCGTCCTCTTTAAAATTTCAATTGCACCAAGTGTTTACATTGCGCTGTAATATAAAATCTCTGTGGTAACTAGAACCGCTGGTATCTGGTAACGGAATTGGATACTTTTAACCAGCGTTAAAGTATCACGATTAAATAGATAATTGCCAAACCGTCTTCCATTAAATTTTGCAAGCGAAATCGATGTCTTTCTATTAATAACAACTCTACGCTGGGAGTGTCGCATTTGCGTTCGTGCATACCATCGTCGTTGTCACGGTTATATTATTTTATCGTGATATTGTAATCGTCGATTAAGCGAAGATCTTTTTATCCAATCAGAATGACTGCAGACTAAACAAATTTCCGTGGAGAAAGGCAGTTCAAATTTCCCAAAACTATTCATCGAATTGCGTTCTTGGTTCATTCATTTATTACCTACCCAAACGAATATACTGATTTACATGCTAAGAAAGTTATGACATCGGACAACATGGGACAATGACATAACAGCATTAATTATTTTAATGCAGTGATGGAACGAATTGACTAAAAGAAGTACCGATTACAATATGACAGAACAGTGGCGGAACAGCCGAATTAATTATTTTAAACAATGATGAAAAACAGTATATATTATGACAACAATGTCAAAGTGGCATCTAGCAAGACAACTGGGCAGTGTCAAAAGAGCGTTAATGAATTTTATTATATAGATGAGGGACGGTGCGGCCTGCGGGCCGCAACCTTTTTATTTTAATTATTAATGGTTACAATAGTCACTATTATAGAAATTAGTACTTGACCAATCGAAACGTCCACTTGTTGAGTTGCACAGCTATCGGGTTACTTAGCAATCAAGTTCCAATCCATCACGTACTACTAGGTCAGCCGCAATGTCCAATTCAAAACAAAATAGACGAATCTTTAATAGTCACGATTCCTTCAAATGCACCCGAAGCACGCTAGCAAAAAATACCTGAAACTGAAGTTTGCCACAAAGATAAGCGACACTTAACGATTTAAGCAACGCTTGATGTGTTAGCGGCTTCCTATGTGTGCTAAGTGTGACAATTTGTTGAAATGTAAAGCGGAAAAAATTGGAAATATTTAAAAATGAAAATTAAAATAATTCAGTAAGTAAATTTAAGTGATTAATAGTTTCATGAACTGGGGGGCTGAGGTATGAACAGCCACACTCAAACTATAATTAGATATATTTGCGAACATAGCATTCAGTATAAAGTGATTAATAGAGAAATTTCTTAAAACAACATGAAATGCAATTTAGTGATCGGGGGTTTTACGGGGGAATTTATCTTCAATATATGCCCTGGATCCTGGTATCATAAGGCATAAAGCTTCGGTATAATTTTAAAATTATATGCTTTCCGGTACTGATACAGTGATGAGTAGAGACAAATTGAATGGCTTAGCCTTTTCTCTCCGATGATAGTCGGGAACAGTCTTCGGGGAATAGTTTAGTTATTTTGTCGGGACTATTAGGTACATAATTATAATAATAACTCGGCGGTGTAACCCAAGCTACAATCAGTTTTTGAACATACCTTGCGTCTGAGCTAGCTGGCCTTAGGTGTGCCTGTAAGTCTGTTTTTTTATTGTCAATAATCACAATTCATCAACACGGGTGAATCACCGGCTTTACGTGTCTTTGGAAGCACGGAGACGCTCATAAAAGAGTTAGGCTGCCTGTGCAGTGGATCCGTTTCCGGACGAATTGTGACGAACAGAAAGTCTGACGGAGACTCATAGATGCGAGTGATCGTCAGAATTCGTTCGAAAACGGATCCACTGCACAGGCAGCCTAACTCTTTATGAGCGTCTCCGTGCTTCCAAAGCTTCCGTGCTGTGTTTTTATATTTCATAAACATTTAATAACGAACCCCTTCAGATATCACTATGAAATTTAGAGGTAATATTTTTGAAGTTATTTAGAAAAGCATCTGCTATTTTTCAAAAGTTGTTTTTTTTTTAATTTCTGGATTGAATATCAATTTGAAAGAGAGATTTGAGGGAGACCCATCAAGCCTACCCTTAAAACAGCGATTCTTAACCTTGTGGTCCATGAACCCCGGGAGTTCGCGGTGTTATTTCAGTTGGTCCGCGATGGCATAAGAAAGAACTTGAAGTTTTTTAAATATTTTCTTTAAAATTTTCTAATGGTTATAATGTAAATAACTAGTAATAATCGTGATTTTGTTTTTCATTATTAAGGCCAGGTGCCCGCTGCGATATTATTATGTTATATTTTGAGGTTAAGAACCGCTGGTTTCAAAAATATCACACCCTGTATTTAATAATCAGAATCTTAATAATAAGAAAAGGAAAAAAATAATAGTTGCCTTGAATTGCAAGCATTTCGTAAGATCAATAAATTCCCTTCGGCTCCTTATGTTCTTCTAAGACCTAACACATTACATCTATTGTCTCTATTAACCCTTAACCAACGTCGTGCGGTCTCCATAATTTTTGTGTTTTTTTTATCACCAAAATTAAGTATCGAGCTTCTTAACACTTTTAAGCTATTCACACTATGCGATGATGCGGTTACGGTGACCGCACACAGATGTTTAAGGGTTAACTTCAAATTTGACCCATTGAGGTCTGTGCAAGTGTTTCTCTATCTTTTATTCGGAATAATATTCGAGTTTCCTTAATTGAATTACGCACTGTCGTAATCAATCTTGTTCTAGGTTCACACTATCCTGATTAGTTTGGGGTCAACGGTCGGCTATGAATGTCGGTTTGTTTACACCGCGGTGAAAATTTTTGAATTTTTCTTGCTCGCGAAGTTTACCGTAAAAAACATACAAGCGGAATCGCCATAAATATTTTCGAACCGTCAGAAACCGTATACGATTAAAATTTGCACGCAAATGGAATGCGTGCTTTAAAAAAATTAATCCTAGAAAATTTATTTAATATTTTATTATCGTCTCAATAGAGCAATTTATTTACGACCGGAATTTCTACTATACGTGAAAATACGTAGGAGTCGAAATACTTGATATTGTTACACCTGATCAAGTTTTATATTATTATTATATTAATTTATTTATGAGTGTCAACGTAATAAATGTGAAATTCGATGCTTTAGGTAACGGCGATGAAACCAACAAGGACGCAATCCTTTTACTTTTGTTTGCCTGTCCATCTATCATCCACCCACATGGTTTTTGTTTTGTTTCACGAATTTTTAATCTAGTAAATATGGGAGCCATTATTTTAACAATATTTTTTTGTGCTCCGCTATTTTGAAAACTGAATAATTTTTACGGTATAAAACAGTACTTTCCATTTTTTGCGTCGTTGAATTTCAAATTTATTTGCAATTCCGCTTGGTTAATACGATTCGATAGCATCATTCATTCGACACGTTTTGTATAGGCAAGGATGAAAGTTCGATTTGCAATTTATAATTTTCTATTTACACATTTTTCGACAATGATAATTATGTTGCTCAAGCTTGGTTTTTACATGTCAATTTATCTTTTATTATTTGTGTGTCAACGTTGCCATGATGTAGTAATCTAGTCGTGCTATATGTTTTGTCCCAAATAAGTTAGTACCGCTTAGTTTCGTCCATTCCAATTTTAAGGTTTCCCTTGTCTAGGAACATTCGCCAAGATTAAACGTGTTAAGTAGCATTCACATCGAGATTAGTTGTAAGAGCTTGCAAAGAACCAATCAAATTAAACTACCAAGATCTGTGTACACTTTAATTGGATATCTTCAATACAACAACTAATCTTGATGCGAGTACTAACTACTTTCCATTGGTTTGTTCCAACTTTAGTGACTTTAAAATTAACATTAAGAAATTAATCGATTTGCATAAATTAATCTAGTAAAAAAACAAGTAGTGAAATTTTCAATATGGAAGGATCGGGTCGAGAGACGGCCACGCATAATTTTGAATAGCTTTGTTTATAATTGGCGGAACGTATAGGTACGATAAGGTCGTTTGGGAAGTCTTTGTTGTGACCACCGTTTCGTTAAGTTTTGTCTCGCCAACCAAATGTTTTGTCTTGAGAATTTTAACTCTTACTTCACCATTGCTTAATCGGGCCAATTCAGGTCAAGTGCTTGCAAAATAAAGAAAATCGATTTACATGATTTTTTGTGCAATCATGGATAATTATTATTGCAACGAAGTAGGACTCTTGGGAAAATGTCACTTCGAAACCAGGATAATCAAGGAATCAATTTCTGTTCATGATTTCTTCGGATACAAATAATAATCGGATTTGCGTGAGTAATTTATTGTTGATTATGCAGAATTATACATCGTTTTGATGATTGAACCTTCTGACCCACTTCTGGCATAGACAGCGTAACTGTTTAATACTATCTGTATCCACGATCAGTTCGATTTTATTGGGAATCAATTTATTGTGGTTATGAAAAACTCCTGTTGTATACAACTCCCATACATGGGTTTAAATCCATCACTAATATTGCATTATTTGACGTTTGCACTATCCAAAACATATTTGCGATTAAATTTGATTTGTATTATTTACGAATTATATTTGTTTCATTTCCTTGATCTTGTCTTTCTTATGTAATTTGTTTTCGTAGAAGCGACGTTTATATTTGCCAAATATGTGAATGTCATTGTCACATTCCGTCTTATATTTAGGGCTTTATTGTGTATCGTTCGTTTTGTTATTGCATGGCACCCATACCTATTGTAGGTAGTATATATTTTTCAATTATGGAAGATTAACATAGCGTGATTCTTTCAATGCCGTTTAATAAACTTTACATAAATTTGACCTCATGTGTATTCCGTAAAGGACATTTATTGTTGTAACCCACAATTTACACTTTGAAAATAAACGCCCTTGCAGCGAGCGAAAATTTTTAAATGCTAAAGGTAGGTTTATGTATTCTGTTCTGTTTTATAGTAGAAGCTCAAGGTCAATGTGTTGGCACATTACGCTCGTCTAGGAACGGTGCTATACGCAACTGCAATCGTGTATTTTGGCAGTACGGCGTAAAAATGCAGCGTAAGAGTCGCCTGCGTTCTGATACATAAACAGATCGTTATATCATTTTCTTTTGTTCTGTAATTCTTCGCGGGACATGCTGTATACACGATACCGAGTAATTTTAAATATAAATGTGGTAATTCTAGAGCAAATGGGCGAAACCTTGATTAATAATGAATTATTTAGTTGATATAATTATACCCCTACTTAAATCAAAGCGTTAATTGTTAATGCGCTTTCTAATGACTTAATGGTTAATTGTTCCTTTATTACTTTGTTATTTTTAACGGCGTAAAGTGTTATTAAACATCGTGTTAATTTTATTATGGATGCTGGAATCGCAATTATCAAACAATATCGACTCGACCCTAATTAAATCTTGGCAAACATCTATGTTATTATTATTATTATAGTGTAGTCCTAGTTTTAGTATGGTTGAAGCGTCGTTTACTTCTTTCTCTTATTTAACCAGGCAATTTAATAATCTCGTTAGGACTCCTCTCTCGCAGCTTCGCATAAGTGGAGATGAACCATTTTTACTGGAAAATTTTAAGGCTTAGAATATAAACAATTCAATTTTTCAACTTTATTAATCCAGAAACCTTGATAAATCGTGAAAAATTCAAGCCTGGAAGTTGCGTAAAGCAGATAAAGCAATAAAAGTTTGTTTGATCAAATTTTTGAGATAAGAAGTAAAATTATAAGTTTTCACTCGAGGATATTTTAACTTTTTATTTGTTCAATACGAGGTTTGAAAATTTTAGTTTTTTTTAGTTGCGACTAATTTAATTGAAATCCGTTGGTTGGGAAGTCAACTACCGAGCAAATTGAAACTTTTATGGGATGATCAGGAAATGAATCGGGGAAGGGATAAAAGTTCCGATATAAATAATTAAATGTCGGTGACCTAGTTGGGTTTAACAGCTGGTGTAACTGCATTGGTACATTATAAAAGTCATTTCACCCACGTAAATTGCGGTGGAGAAACAACAGTCGCTCGAAATCTGGATCGGGGTGATCCGGTTCTCAAAGCATTCTCCATTCTCGACGTTTCGATTTATTGTCGTTTGGTATTTTCGTTACTTTCAAACTAATTGACGTACCTATAATTCCATTACTGTCTTGATTGATCTAATTACTCAATAATTCATGTGCTTGGATCGTTTTTATCAATATACCAAGCGAGACAAGTTTGTTGTCGTGTCACGTGAGATAATACTCTCTGGGTTGGGTTCTCTTCTATTTCTAACAATACGGTCATCGAAAACTCGATTAATATTAAACTTTTGACAATTTTGACCATGGCTTTATTGGAAACAGGTGCCAAATTAAAATAAATTATAATATTTTGACCGTCTCGTAGCTTAAACCTTGAGTTTCTACACCAGGTTTGATTTTTACTGTCATTAGTTTCATTTAAGAATGGATGCACCAGCTGTCCTTAAGCAGAAACCACTAAAATCCTTAATTTATCGAAACTTGTTGTTCACCTGCTCTCCATTATTGTAGTGCTCAGGGGTATAAAAAATTGTTACTCCACTAAATAAACTGATTTTCACTTGACCGTCGTAATACACACGAATGCGAATTGGCCCCTTTTTCTATTGCAATTTGGAAATTAATAAATCCGGCGCCGTTGTTAATCAGAAAATTGGTGATAGCGCTTCAATCGGTCGGATATTCCAATCCAAAGCTTACAAATATTCGGACAGTGATTGTGCACCTTACAATGAGCAACATTGCGGAAGTGACCACATAACGAGTTTTCGATTGCTAAAAATCTGAACCTGTTTATATTTATTGGCTTACGAACGCAGTGGGTGGCAATCGTTTTGTTGATGAAAGAAAGTACCGTGTAGCCTAGAAAACCACGAAAAACACAAATTCATTCATTGCTTCTTCCTGCAGCCCCACTCCAAAAATCAACTTCCACAACACCCAGTCATGAACCCGGACCTGAAAAGAAGCAACAACGATTTCCGTAAAATTTTGAAAAACGAAATAATAATAATAATAATTAATATAGGGGTGGTTAATTCGATAGCCGATCAATTCGTCTATTTTGAATCGAATAATCCAGCAAAGGTCTAAGATAAACAATATTAGAGCGTGTTTAATTATGCGTTAATTAATTTACTTAATCCATTAAGTACTAATCGTTGTAGATCAAATTATATTACCTTGACGAGGTTGTTTGGCTAACTCAACCTGCCAAATTAAATTGCTAATTAAAGGTAGCGAAATGAAATGTCTATCTCGCCCGGCTTTCTCCTCTTGAATGTAATCGCCGAAAGTGGGACACCGCTATTCGTTTGGTTACAGACACGTGTACATAGTTGGATTCTTCATCTATAGGCAAGAGGATATTACATCGCCGCCTCTGTTGGGAATTCGCGCGACCGTTATATAACTCGTCGAATGTAGGACATCAAGTGCATTTACGTTCTACTTCTTTTAACGAGAGCTATTTACTTGTATTTTTGTTTTTGAAACGCTCGCCTCTCTACCTTGATGGTCGAATTTGTTGTATTAGAAAGTGTGCATTGGGTATACTACGCAATTATTGAAATTTTAAAATTCGTAGCCGCAAATTAAGGACAATGATTATGTCTTATTAATGAAATTTGTTGGTGGACGAGGTACTCACTTTAGTAATGGAATGACCTACATATCATAATTACTTTAAATTATGCTACATTGGAGATGCTTGATGTAATTATGGGCAATTCGAAAAACCTCGTGTGTGTATTGAATACAATAAATTTTGTATCTGTTACCTAACACGAGAATGGATTTTGATTGTGTGAAATGTGCAATATTGGGAAAGAAAAGTGTTGACCAAGCAGAAGTGTTCAAGTTGCCTTAAGCCTGTATGACACTATCACACTTTCGTTGAAAATTTTCGTTCAACTAGTTGTCAAATGTTTGCTGAAAAATTTAAGCTGTATTACACTATCACATTTTCGTGTTGTTTTTGCGTCAAACAAAATAGAGCCGGTCACATTTTCGTTACACTTTCCGGTCAACTTTTAAATAAATCATGCGCATTGCTGCAAAAGTAGGCAACGCCCATCAACGCCAACTTGATGAAAATATTATAAGTTACCATAAGTTACCAGTATTTTCTGCCAGTAACGAAATTGTTGTTTGTGAGTGTTTATTTAACAAATTTTAAGTTTATTATTTAAACAAACGTTTGTTGTTGTTTTTTGTAGTAAATTGAAGTTTTTAAAGGTAAATAGTACGTTATATTTTTATGATGACTTTGATTATTTTAATCGATTTATAGGTTATAGTAATGGAAGTAGAAAAAAAATGGCAAGTTGAAACAGTAAAGCATTTAATCGAACTTTACGAACTACAGCCGCTATTGTATAATGTGAATTCGCCGGCTTATCACAATAAAATGTCTAGACATGTGGCAGTTGAAACCATTGCAAACGAATTGCAATTAAAAACGAAAGTAAAGTTTACCACCGACGAGGTTTTGAAAAAGCTCAACAGTTTAAGGACGCAATTTTTGAATGTTGAACGAAACCTGAAGAAAGGAGATCCGAGTGGTTCTGGACGGTCGTCAACTTCCAAACCAAGTTGGTGGTTGTACGATACCTTACAATTTTTACGACCGTTTACTAAAAAGGATCGCGGGGACACTAATTTAGTGCACAAGAAATCTTGTGGAAATGCTTACTTGGAAGAGAATTTTGAACTTGATGTTACTATGGTTAGTTCTGAAATTACTTATAATATGAACACTAACTTATGTAATTAAATTAAAATTTTATAGACTGAAGTGGAAGAACCGATTAGTGAAATTTACACGATATCGCCAAGTGGAGTTTTGTCACCTGAATCTGGACATTCAAGAGCAAATTCTCCTAGTCCAAGTAGACCACTTAAAGAAAGAAATACGAAAGAAACACCTGAAGGTATCCTGCGAGCTACTTTGGACAAAATAGTGGAGGACAAAGACGACCCCATCGATTTATTTACCGCTTGGATAGGAAGCGAGTTAAAAGGAATTAAATGTAATCGAATATTAAAAATGGCAAAGCGGAAAATAGTAAGCCTTATACAAGATGCACAAGACGAAGATGAATTAGTTTAATAATTCATCCGCTTCGCCATTTTAATATTCGATTACATTTAATTATTAAACTAATTAGATAATTAGTTCAATTATTTTTATTTTTGTTTATAATTGTAGATAATTAGTTTAATTTATTAATTTTATTATTTATTTATTTTTTGTTTGTAATTGTAGATGTAGATAATTAGTTTAATTATTTAATTATTTTTTTATTAAGATAGGTAATTATATATTACGAAAAATTATTAAATAATAACTGACGAAAAAATATTGCAAAGTTTTTATTATTTTTTGAATTATTCAGAAATATATTATGCACTTGGCCGGATTTGCAACAAAACACTGGTACTTATCTAAATATTGAAAAAAATTACTTAGATATTATAAAATAAAGAACTAATAATATTATGATAAAGTAAAAAATTATTAAAAAACCTTAAAAAATTAAATTAATATCTAGTAAGCACATTAAAGATACAAAGTTAAAAAAAATTAAAAATGTAAATCTTCGGCAAAGATGACCATTTTTGTAAAATGTGACTTGTCCGGTTGTTATATCATGTTTTCTTGCCACTCTACCCTACCATGAGTGTTAAAATATGTCATAAATGTTTCACGGATCTTGATAGCTTCAGTACTTGGACGTCCTCGATGATAAGTTACATCATGTAGCCCCGAACCATTTTGTCTCCACAATCCTTCGACTACCTTTCCATTTTCAAGTTCGGTATCAACTTCCTTCATAATTACCTGCGGACGTTGTGCTTTTAAAAATTTAATTTCCATTACTTTAAGCGCCTTTGCAATTTTTTTTAATTTGCTTTTTGAACTGCTCATAATTAAGTTACTATTTTTAACAAAAAATATACAAACAAAACTTTTAGGTTAAACACATTAAACGGTTAATTTCGACACTAGTAACTTTGGTAGTTGGCAACGCTAATTATGTAAAGCAGTGTGAAGTATGTTCCGAATGTTTTGTTGCCAGCTTCACTACAAACACATCCCCACTTAAAAATTTTCGTTCAACTTTCGAACAAATGTTTGACAAAAAGTTTAACGAAAAGTTCAACGAAAGTGTGATAGTGTCATACAGGCTTTATTATAATGCTGATGGTGTCACAAGTGAGAGGAGAGGAAAATTATTAAATTCTCCCTGGATGATTGTACGACTAAATTTTTCTTGCAAAACAATTTAACTATGAATGCAGTCACCGTCCATTGGAAACACTGAAAAGACATATTTTTCCAAAAAAAGTCCATGGCACTATATACTTTGACGTAGGAGTAACTTAAAAGTGCCGATTTTGCTCCAATAAAATGGCTCGAAGTTGTATTAATCAGTTTCATTGTTGATTTGACGTTTTGACTTTTCAGGTTATGTCTAATAGATTACATTAATGTTGTTACAATGGGTTTGTTCGTTGGACGTGTTCTGAACTGCTCTGGGCAGTTTCTGATTACGTCACACTGACAGTTTTTCAGAGTAACATCCGAAGAACACTTTTGGAATAACTTCTTGTTCGTGTAAATAACCTAACCACAAAATATTTTGTAAATAAGTTTCTATTGTGGTGTCTAATATGAATAATTTAGGCTACAAAATATTTCAATTCCAGTAGTAATATTTTGTAGTTTAAATTATTCATATTTGACAATACAATTTTTGCTGACATCTTCAATTCATTTCTGATAAAAAATAAATTGCACAAACCGGGGGGTCTTGGGGGTGTGGAACACCCTCCAGTGCCTCACTGTTGATAGGCTAAACATTCAATGTTTACAGATTATGAATATTAAGCAGGTCCATAGCCAAATAAAAAATTCTTTTTGAAAGTAAAAATTTGAGTTTTGAAAATAAACAGGTGTAGTTATTTTCAAGTTGGAAAATTTTTACAAGTGCCCCTCCCCCCAAATGAAATCCTGGCGACGGGTCTGTGAGTAAAGTTTATTATAGCGCTTTGGTTTTCTTGAGAATGATGATATATTATACTGGGGGGAATTCATAATCCTCTCTCTCTCCCTCCAGATTCTCGGTCCCTGCTTTATATTCCTTATGCTAAAAACTTCCAGTATTAATCGCTTAATACTGATTACAAATTTATTTATCACAGTTTAAGTGTTCCTGGGGTGCTCCAGACCCCCCGGTCTCTAACACTTTGGTTTATAATTTGGGGTAATTGGGATATTAGTTACTTGAGTGTGACTTTTTAAAGTTAAGATTAATTAGTTTTTTTTAGAGATTTTTTCTAGATCGGTTATGCTGATATCTGCAATTCATTTCTAATAAAAATAAGCTGCACAAACGGGGGTCTGGGGGGTGTGGAACACCCTCCAGTGCCTCACTGTTGAAAGGCAAAACATTCAATGTTTACAGATTATGAGTAGGGTTTATTACAGCGCTTTGGTTTTCTTGAGAACGATGACATATTAAGTATACTGGGTTGGAATTCATAATCCTCTCTCCCTCCAGATTTTCGGTCACTGTTTTATATTTTTGTGCTAAAAATTTTCACTATTAATCGCTTAATACTGATGACCATAAGTTTGAAAATTTGTCTATCACAGTTTAAGTGTTCTTGGGGGGTGCTCCACATAATTCCGTACTATGCAATAATCGTCTCTGATTATTGCACAGTGTGCAATATTCACTAAATTATGTTGTGATTGGTTACATTTTACACGATTAGCTGACGCCATTGGTCCATTTGAGTTCAATGACATGTGAGTGCTATAATCAAAAATATTAAATACAATAATATTGATATTAATTGTTTACATAATTCGAGTTTTAAAATGTTAGACATTCAATATTATAATCTCCCAAATCGAGTTTCACATCAATCGAGTTCCAGACCATCTGTCTGTAACGCACACATTCAGAATTTCTTCTTCCTTTCAAGGTATAGGCAGTGTTTGCCTGTTCTGACTGTCAGATTTTAAATTATACTATCAGTTTTCTTGAAATTTTATGAAAAAAAATTTTTTTTAGGTAAGCGCTTTTGCTTGTATGTTTATTTTTATTAAGTAATTGGTTTCGCTTTAAAGCATCTTCAGAGCAAAGCGGAACCGGTTACCTAATAAAAATAAAAGCAGAAAGGTTTTTTTTTTCATTTTTCGAAGAATTTCAAGAAAGTTTTGATTTATTCTCTTTCGGAATTATTATTATGTCAATCTAAGTATATATTTATTAAATTACAGCGCTGCAAACCGTTCCCGAAGAACGGTGGAATTGTATTCCCTTGGTGTATAATATAATATCTTATTATTTTTTTCTATATCATTAAAGCTTGTTGTCAAGACCAATCGGTAAATTTGTTCAATCATCCTTCGATAAACCATATTTCTAAATTCCTTATTACAATTTAAATGCTAATTTGGTGAAATTCTGATGCGAGTTACGAATTTCCGTTATTTCATAAATTATTCAGATTCTCTATCGGCTTGCCATGTGGGCTAGATATTGAAATTTTTCATCAACATTTATCAAGATAAAATTGAAACTTGGATCAAGTATATCAATATTACCCTGTCGAGCATGTAAATAATATCATTGAGATAATATGCAGTCAATATTGTAATTATTCAGATCCAACTAAATTTGCTTCATTAGATTTGTCCAATCTCATTTTCACATTTCCTCCATCTACATTTGGTTGTACTTTCGTTTTATCGCGAACGTTTAGATGAGTCCTTGTATCCTCGTACATTGACCAATTACGAGCGAAACCTTAAGGTTGACACTTGCCTTGACTAAAAATTATTATTTCCTGTTATTATTTACGTCGATGGTTTCCAATAAATATTGGTAAAACTTACTATTGTTGTTTTTGTTATCAACTTATTTCCATGCCGTTTCATTGCCAAAAGATATGCGTTTATCGATGGAGGACTTTAGAACGTAGCGAAATAGCAAACAAGTTTTGGTTTTCTTCGCTTTTGTGTTTTCAATTAGGAATTGGAACACACGATGGATTTGCTTTCTACAGACGTGCAATTTAAATTGCTCGGTTTTAGCGAAACCTCCGTTGCTCAAATCGATTTTATTTGTGCCACATTTTTAACCAACAAGTGTTACGGTGACCAACTTTTCATTTCATTGTATTTAAAATGGAATTCTTACCTAACCTTGCTAATCATTTTTTATTAAGCCACAACGTATATCGATTTGAGTCACGTAGAAAAATTGAAACTTTTCATTATTCGGTATGTGAAACTGAATAATGTTGATCTCGTTAGCTTCAGTTGCTTTGAAACTTTTTTTATCTAATGACGTTCTTTTATTGATTGGATGGCGCCAGCGATGGGAAAGAGCCTACTGATTATGAAAATTATACAGATTTCCATTCCATTTGCAAGCTTATCACGTGAAAATTTTAGTGCGATGAAGTTGTAACGTGACGTTATTTTCGGATTTGCATCAAAGCTGTTTTCTGGGCACTGGTATATCGATGTGCCAAAAACTATTAAAAAAAATTGTCGCACGTACTTTTAAGTTATGCGATTCTAATTATTTCGATTGGATAAAGTGTCTTGGATGACCACCCAGCTTCATCGTAGGTATATGTGCTAAAAATAAACAAGTTATCGAATGCAATAATATAATTGGAATGTCACTTCGATTATGACATAAAAATAACCGAACTCGACATATTATATATGACGTCATCTAATAACAAACAAATTTTCGTAGGTGTGCGGAAAACACATGGGGAACTCCTAGAAATAGCAGAAATTATCTGACACAACTGTCCTCGTTTCTATATTTAAGCTATGTAATTATTATTATTACAGATTATTTTATAACTCTGCTGACCCTGCAGAGATGCAGTGTAGATGTTTAATAATAAGGAAGTGCACAATTTTGATAATATGTAAAACCAAACATATGAACATATTAAATTTTTAGAATACCAAGATTAATATTGAAACACGACTTATTCGCAATCGAATTTATCTTGCTCTGTGCAATTTCTGCATTATTCGTTGCACGTACTTTCTTTTAGTTGGCATGAGCGGAAGATGAGAGATACGAAATAACGGTACATACGAGGTCTGCGTGAGAACTACAGCTTAACGACCTTCGGAATCGAAACTTCATTGAAATACAAATTCGTAAACCAAACCTGTCTACGTATAAAAGCAATAAACTGAATTATTTATTCCAATTTGCATCTTTTGTGGCCGCACTTTACCCTAGCGGTCTTTCGGACGGCCAATGCGTGCGATTATCTTGGATAAATATGGAATGGTCGAGTTCCCAGACCGTCGCCGATAAGAAGAAAACTTATCTGCATTTCTCGAACCTTGAACCGTCTCTTGCTCTCGTGTTCAAATTAGATTAGATAATTATCACTGTAACTCGGACCATTTCAGGAAGTTTATTGCATCACGCACGTTCTACTACTTCCATTATGACCAAGAATTTGTAGCATAAGCGACACCAATAATAGGCATGAAAGAACTTTTAAAGGTACTACGTGTATGTGAGTAAACAAACGGATAATTAATTTTCTGACGTCATTAGTTACGGTTTTTGTGAAAAAATTGTGCGTAGTGAGAAATCGTGAGAATACTCTCAAACAATGCTTGCCAAGGTGTTTAAACTTGGAGAGGATATCCGCCTTGCAAAGTTAATTGCCCGAAAAATTAGTTCAAATTTTTAATTTTAGCTCCCCGCATTTGTTTACAATTTTTTGAACTAATAATTTGTGAACGCTCCTTTATTTTATTTTTTTATACAATCTTGGAAAAACGTGACGTTTTCTTTATTTGTGTTAATTTGGTAATGGAAGTTACCGCGCGCTGTTGGTGCGTGAAAGAAAAGTGGAGAGGCGCCATGTGTAATTGCCAAGACGCGTCGTTATAACGGATTCACGCACTCGCCTACCGACGATTCGTTATGCGAAACTCTCACACTGATTATTTAATTTTTTTATCATTTTAATTGATTGGATATCGTTCGTAAAGCCGAGACAGTCGCCAAATTGATTGGCCAATATTTTTTCTTGCAAAAATTTTGTCGTCTCGTTAACGACCACACATTTAAACCGTTTTAACATAAGAGCGTTAATTTGATTATCTTCTCGTCGCAACTTTTGTATTGGCTTAAAAGTTTAAACTCGATAATGCGATCCCCGTGTTGCTCGAGTTGTTTTCTTTTCATTTGTGCCAATTTCTTTGAGAACCTTCGGAATATTTTCGTTTAATATAAAAATGTTATTTCATTTCGAACCTGTCGCCCCGCTTCGTACCATAATAATATTTAAATGAACCGTGTGCTGTGTTTGTACCGGAAATTCCTAGCCACCTGATGAACGTTTTGGTAACAACCACGTGAACCGTAGGGAGCTTGGCGAAACATTAATCGTGGGCAAGCTTTTAAAAACTATTGACCGATGGACGTTCTTGAGTCGTTAACCCTTTTCAAGTGCAATGTCCGCATTTGTTGAGTAGCCTAGCGAACGTTACAGGACATTGTCGGTATTTTCTTTTCTACGCATGTCGATGATAATAATGATGATGAATCTCCCCTAAAGCAATTCTCGTGTCAGGTTTTCTTTATTGTTGCTCGAATTAATGAATAATAATTGGACGCTTTATTTGTGCTTTAAATTTTATTGAATTGGACATCGTACTGTCTTCATTATCCCCGAACGTATAGAAGATTTGTGGATAAGACATTTTGGGTAGAGTTAATATTCCCGGGTTCGAGAGCTCACTTTTCCCCATAGAAATGGCTATACCAAACGAAAGAACACAAAAATACAAGCTCTTTAAGGTGAGGATCAATCTTGTCGGAGTTGTAATAAGGCCACAATTTCATTTTGAAAATTGCAAATTTCCCATAAGAAATACATGTAAGTGTATTAAAATGAAAAGGTATCATTTATTCTGTTGGCGGTACGTGTGCTGTGCCTGGGTCGACAGTGACTAGTGGTGGGGTGATACCAGTCGCTCTCAGAGATCCGTCGCGTCAACTTTCAAAATTTTCGAGTTGGAGCCGCTTAAGGGATGTTTTTAATGAGTTTAGCACGTGTCAAAACCGTTCGGAGCCCCCGGAGCGACCCGGAGGGTCGCGTAGGGGTGCGGAGAATGGGTTTTGACAGTGCAACCACCTCCGAAACGAATTCACACAAAAAGTGATTTTTTTTCGAAAATTTGTTGTCCGATCACAACTTTAATTTTTTTATTAGCTAATTACACCATTATCTATCATAATTCGTCGTGAAAACCGAGATTCTGGTATATTTACTGTCGCCACAGCCTCTTTCAATTTTGGGGGCGGGGTTATAGTTGAAAAGAGCCAATGATAAAATTGCATTCCAAATTAACTTTAAAGCCGTTTTTTTCAAAATTGTGTGAATATTCCGCAAATTTTATTTTTTTTATATGCTATTGGGACCCTCATCTTTCATAATCCACTTCAAAATGGTAAAATCGCGATCCGGGAATCTTAACCGCTCCCGACATTTTGATCACGCCAATATTTACATGCATGAATAACAAACGACTCTGGCAATAAGGTGCGGTTGACCATAATAACAACAATAATCATAGGCACGGATTTATTATTTAAATTCATAACCGAAATACCTAGATGAATATGGTCGATTGAACAACCAATTTATGCGAGAAACGATAATATTTATGTGTAGGCTTCAGGGAATCAACGTTCGTTTGAAAGTATCGGTTCGAATCCTAATCAAGCGAAAATATTACTACATCAGATCTGTTATCTATTATTATTTGCCTCCACGACTTTCTCAAAACCCATTTTTGATTGTATAATTCATTCCGTATGAAAACATTTGATTAGTCCATTAAGTAAAGCCTCTGGATAGTATTCGTTTCGTTATATAACGACAAGAATGAATTTGTTTTTGACGAAAAAAATTTACATTTGAAAATTTATTTGTCAAAATTATGCGTGATTTGTTTTTGAAGGTGTCTTAACGAGCCCATTATTCCACGCCATTTTCAGAACAAAAATGTTATGCTAAGG
This sequence comes from Lycocerus yunnanus, assembly GCA_036346125.1. Classification (NCBI taxonomy): domain Eukaryota; kingdom Metazoa; phylum Arthropoda; class Insecta; order Coleoptera; family Cantharidae; genus Lycocerus; species Lycocerus yunnanus. The sequence continues at coordinate 541,083 of JARFIX010000085.1, forward strand.
TGTTATTATGTTATTACCTTGTCCACATTGATGTGATCCGTTTTATATTTTTTTGACGTCATGTTTTTCTGTTTCAGCTGAATCAATCTTCGAGCGGGCAATCGTGACAGAAACTCATCGGATTTTCGTTGGGATCGTGCAATAATCCATTTACCAATTCCGTGTTTAAATAATTCCCCTGGTACAATGGAACGTGAATCAAACCCCATGCAAGCATTATGCCGGTCCGGTTGTGGATTTTACGGCAATCCAGCAACCGATGGTTTATGCTCGTTATGTTATAAGGTGAGTGCGCTTTATATTTATCGATTTGCAATCACGTAGCTTTTAATATTCATTGCAAACTAGAGTTATCGTGTTTTAAAGTTGACTAAAGGGCTAATTCAAGTTGTACCAATCATACCGGACCAAGTAATCAAAGGAAACGTTATTATCGAATTATGTCGTCTTATTACCATGCGTAATTTTAATATTAAAGGAAATGGCAAATGTATTCTAAAATTACTGCCACGGGGGTATTTTCGGTAAATGCCGTTTGTTATTGAACTAAAAGCCGCAGGCGACTTTTTCAAATACTAAACAAGTTGAGAGATAATTTTGTTGAGGTTGCGGTCCTGTCGTGGATGCTTTAGTATTTGTTTATTTGAAGGGCCAATATCCTAATTTTTTTATTGATTGTTGATCGTTTAAGTAGTTTATTTATTACTTTAACGGGCAATAATTTCGCTAATTACGACATGCACTATAGTGATCGTTCCGAAAGTTAGTAGCATGTCGTGACCAACGTTTACGTTGGCAAACAAGCACAGGAGTTTGCTATTATCGCTTTGTTTAATCCTTCTTGCAAGCATTCGATAAAAGAGTTTCGAAAGATTTTCATCGGCAATTTTTTTTTAAATTGCAACCCTTGTTTTTCTTTGCACATTTGGATATCTCACATTTTTCTGATTACGGTAATATCAAAAACAAATTACCTGGACGTTTGAAGCTCTTACTACTTGGTCTCTGATTTATTTATTTTTGTCGTGCAAAGAAGGTTGGCGTGATTAAGAAAGCAGTTGTCGTTACTGTATCCTATTATGTCGTTGATTTCCTGTCCGTTTGTAATCCTATAAATATGTTAAATTTTCTTGGTTTATTGCATTCTCTCTCTTTTGTGTATAGTTAAGGGGTATTCCATCCCTTCCCGGTCTCTAAAACTATTTTTTTTTATTCTACAAAACTTATTATTTTAAAAAGATTTTCTGTGTTATTTGAAAACTTTTGAACGCCAACATTTTCGAGTAATGACGGTTATCACCATGCAAATCTTCATCTAGGCTTTTGTGATCAAAATTTTCCCCAAGTCTCTATGACTAACCCCTTGTTTAAAAAAATGCCTGATACGGGTGGTCTACCTCACTCGGTACAGATGGAGAGATATGGAGTATACTGCCGTAGGCAGATTTTTCGTCGAAGGGGCGGCCTTTACGGTTTCAAAAACAGTTAATTTGGGGTAGGGCAGTTCTGCCATCTGATATTATAATCCATAATGAAAGTGTCCACATATGAAAAGTGCAACCGCCAGTTTGTACAGGGTTGAGTGAAGTTCAATCCTCAATATTATCGAAACGATAGTCCTTCGTGCGCCTGAGTGCAGCGGTGCATGCATGAATCGGTTTAAATTTATTTTCACCAAGGAATAGTTTCCTGTGTGACGTCAAAACATACATGTCCTTAATGGAGATCTCTGACTTGCCAACTGGTGAAAAATAAATTTAAATCGCAACCACAGATAAAATGATTGCTGTAAGTGTGAACTTGTTGCTAACAATAGTTACCAAGTTGACAATAAGCCAAAATATCTTGCAAGATTAAATATGTCCCAAAGTAACTCCCGGGGGTTAAGATAAATATTATTCGAATAGCCAACAACTGCGATTTTCCAAACGATTTTTGGGCCTCCTGTCGCATTGGAGGCCCGAAGCTTTTACGCCGTTAGCTGCACCTAATTATAATGTTTTATGTTTTCACCATATCTTACCTGGCACGCATAATAACATCTGCTTCATTTGCAACTTACCATAAAAAATATATTATCCACAATTCAAGCTTCTTGTATAAGCTGACTTGGACCCATCAAAATTTATAATTTTGGCAATTCGGAATATCGAAAGCGTTTTTTTCTCCTATTAAAAATTTGTTTTCGTTTTCAGGAGGCTTTAAAAAAGAAACAACAACCACCGGCTCCAAGTCCATCAGCCCCTGTCAGCAATGCACACTCCCTAGCTAATCTAATGGATGTCACAAATACAGCACAACCTACGATACCTCAATGCCTGCCTAATTTATCCGCTTCACCAGATGCTGATGTGAGTAATATCTAAAATAACAGTTACTTGAATTTTAAAACGGTGGTTATTTCTTTTTATTCAATATGGCGTGTGCTTGTTGCTGGATAAGTGCCAAATGCACCTGTTATAATAATTTGTTGCTATGCACAAACGCTTGACCAAATCGATTATACTTAATAATGAGATTTATTGTTTTTTCTTTGTGCAGTGATGCTTTTAAAAAAATTGTATTAGTGTAGACCAGCGGGTGTAAGTATGCCGAAGAGATGGTAACATGGATGTCGATAATATAAATTGTTTAACTGTGCCCAATAGTCGGTAAAAATCTACATCCATATCTACCTTTTTTGGCATGCTCATACCCTTGATCTGTCGCACACGGCCATATCAAGTTTCATGCCCCGGGTCGTTAGTCAGACTACTCATGCTAAAACTGATCGTTTGTAGGGCATGGATCAAGCTGTTTGATCAAGTCAAAACTGATCGTGCGTCCGGTACGGCTGGCGCACACACAGTAAGCCCATTGAACCCACGAATTGGTTTTGGCTTGGTTCACGAAGCTGGACATTACCCATAAGTCTCGGGTACGACTATGTCTTTGGGGAGCATAAATCTTCGTTTCCACTGTTACTCACGCCAGTTACACTGCTGCTATGCAAAATTGAAGACCAAAACGTGCACTAGAACAAAAACATCCTCCCAATAAATTCACTTCTTACAAAAACCAGTGAAGATCTTTGCATTCATTAATTCAATCATCATCAAAGTGTTTTGTATGTAATCAAGGTATTATTTATATTTTTTCTTGGACGAAACGAAATACTTTTGGTGAGCCAATTTGGGTAGTTCCAACGGACTATCGAAAACTCGAAATCGTTGTAGGGTTGTTATTTGTTTTGAAAAGCAGGCCCTTGAAAATTACTTCCGAGCAAGGCAGAATTTTTTTCCAACCTTTATGACATTTTTATTCAAACGAACGTAGTTGTCGTCTAAATGGGACGAATAAAAATTTAAATTGCAGGATAAAAATTTATCGTCATTCTGCATAAATTTGTTTGCGCTCTATAAACGAACTGTATAATAAAATTTGAGCTATTATTTATGTATATCAAATGCATAATGCCCAAGTGGGTGCAGCGGTGCAGCCCAAGTTGCAGTTACACTAAACTCAGATGCATTTACGTATTTAATTGCATGCAAATAATTAACCCACGAACACGGATTTATATGCATACATTTTAAACTACTTGCTGCGCACTTACAAGGAAACGAAACTATAGTCGCTTTCAATGAAGTCGAATCAAGAATTATTATGGTGGGTGTGTTGTCACCATCATCATGGCATTTATGCAACTAACTGTTTACCCATCTTTTATGTTCCAAATAGAACCGTAAAAATCACACATTTCCAAATTGAATTATTCACCCCCCCTCTCTTCCAACCCTCCGACCTGTTGGTAAATAGGCCCACTAGCAGCATGGTGACTTTGCGTCGAACATTTTTCCTTTGTACCGCATGTTGTCAAATGAAAATATTGTTAAAAATTTCCTTTGTTTTTTCAATACCAATATAGGTTATCGCCGCAACGACATCACAGTTCAATGATCTAGCATTTCTTCTGCTTTTGAACGTACATTTTCAAATCCGTATTTTTTTTTATCAAATTGAAGTTATTTTCTAAAACATTATGTTATCTTACGTCTTGCATATCTCCGGTAACGGTGACACAAAATGTCAAGTTCGACAATTTTCATAAAAATTTTTAAAAGTTATGTCAAATAGCTCCATAAATAATAAAAAATGTGATAACGATAAAAGTAACATAACTAAAAATAGTAAAAGCCGCTTATCGCATATTGAAAATGAAGAAGGACTTTCTGCCAGCAATGGAATAGCCTCGGAAGCTGATCTTGAAAAATGTGGTGATAACTCAAACTTTTCTCATATTTCTAATTGTGTCGATGAAATTGTTGATAAAGCAACTACTTATAATGTAAATTTGGGTTTTGTTTTACATTTTGAATGTATAAATGAATTTACGCCCTTTGTTTTGTATTTTAGGCATTAGAAGATGGTGCGAGTGCTCTTAGTAGTACTGCAGAGTCCGCCGGTTCGACCGATCTCGACAATAGCAACGACAAAGATGGTGATAAAGATGCCAAAAAGAAAAAAAATCGTTGTGCCGTTTGCCGTAAGAAGGTTGGACTAACAGGTTTGTACAATTTTCTTTTACCTAGTATGAGTTGTAACGCATGGCGTGGTCGCGTTCTGGTGTCTTAAGCTACGGAGGAATTCGTCGTTTTGTGGGTGTGGATTTTATTGCTGTTCCATCAAGTTGAATGCATAATTTTTACTAGGCTGTTACTTTTAATGTTCACATTTTACTGTTATTATCCGCGCGCCAAGTTGTAAGGATAGGCAAAATTTATTGGGCACCCTGTAGAAAATTTATTGTTATGTGTGTAAGAATGCAACCATTGTACTCCAATGAGTTCAAATGTTGTGTCTGCTACCAACAAGAACTTGAATGCACTTTTATACGATAAGGCAATATCGGAAGACCGATGAGTCCTGTGTTGTTGGCTTTACGAATACTTTTTGTAATTTGCGATAGCGATTAGCTTCGTCAATACTTTGACGCCTTGCTATTTTTAACGATGCTAAAGTTTTTTGTATCGACGAATCAATGGACGTTACAAATTAGCAAAAAATGATTATCGAGTGTGATGTAAGCTTGCTTACGTTTTTGATTACCACTAACACAGACTATGACGTAGTTGATGGTGCTAATCACGAATGAGGTAATATTAATTTATATAGAATAATTTCCCAAATGTTAATCATAGCGGTAATTCTTTTGTGTGTACAATAATAGGAAAACGTAATTAATATCACAAGATTTTGATAATAATTGGAATCCAATATGGTGTTCTTTATAAAGAGACCTAGATTATCCCACTCTAAAACAGTGTTAGTCAACCAGGGGTACACTTACGCTATTGATTTGTACGAATTATCATAATATAACGCTAATGCAAAATTATTCCCTTAAGCGCGGCCTTCAGGCCGCATATCATTACTAACTTGGCATTGGTTATGCTGATTATACCGTGGCATATAGAGATTTACACAGTCGACGTTCTCGAATTATTAACCAAACCATCATTTTTTAAAGTTGCTTATTAGTTTTTCATTCAATCTACTTACTAGTAAATTAATCTTTTTTGTAAAATACCCATATTTTCGATTAAGTTTACCCTAAACATAGCTATTTCATCGAAATGGTCGATTCAAGTTACAAAATCATTCAGTGTTAATTTTATTAAATGGAAGAGATATTGAAAATGCAAGGGAATCGCAATCCAAGAAACTTGTTTAAAATCATGGCCGACTGCACGCCATTATTTGTCTCCTGTATATTTGAATTTATTTTAAATACTGCCATTCATTATACACTCCTGGACAAAAGTCTTTACGCACTAGATATAAAGTAATATTTTATATAATATTTCAAGTGTCATCCTGTATACAACAGATTAAAATGTAGGGTAGTCAATATTACCACCCTGCAAACCCCTTATAGAAAATTCTAGAATATTTGCATTGTTATATTACTTAATGGCCCTATAACGGTACTTATTTTGTAATTTCATATACCTGCAAGTAAGGTGCATTATTTGAATTTTTTGAAAGTAAGCGGTTGTTGTGAATTTTGTTTTAAAAATTATTTACGAGTGATATTGTGTGTGTATAGTAAATTTTGGTTATAAAAATGTCAGCAAATGTGGAAAGATCAGCGAAAATTATTGCATTGGTTGAAACGGGTCTTAGTAATCGAGAAGTTGCTCGACGTACTGATGTTAGTGAAGGAACGGTGAGATACATTAAAAAGCGTTATTTGGAGACGGGTAGTGTTCAACATCGGCCCCGTTCTGGTCGTCCTCGAGCAACCACTTCGCGAGAGGATCGAGTAATTGAGAGAATAGCCCTACAAAATCCTCAATTAACGAGTAATTCTATAGCCAGTCAGGTAAATTTAGTGCGCAATCAACCTATTAGTAACAAAACCGTCCGCAGGAGACTTGTAGAAAGTGGACTTAATTCATGCCGTCCAGCAACTGGACCTGTATTAACGCAGAGACATCGGAAAGTGAGGCTCAATTTTGCGAGAGAGCATGAACATTGGACTGAAGAGGACTGGGGCTCCGTTTTATTTACAGATGAGTCTCGTTTCACATTACAGGGTCCAGATGGTCGTCAAAGGGTATGGAGACGAACTGGGGAACGATATTCTCAACGAATGTTTGCTCTCCGGACCAATTTCTTTGGAGGATCAGTTATGGTCTGGGGTGGCATATCGTTAGAGGCTCGTACCGAGCTTCACATTTTTGGAAATGCTTCGGTAAATGCTGAAAGGTATATAACCGATATTTTAGAACAATATGTGGTCCCATTTGCACCTTTTGTAGGAGAGAAATTTGTGCTAATGCAAGATAATGCACGACCGCACGTGGCGACGACAACAAAATCATACCTAGCAGATGTTGGAATTAATTGTTTGAAGTGGCCAGCCTGTAGTCCAGACATCAATCCTATTGAACATGTCTGGGACATAATGGGGAGACAGGTTCGAGCCCGTCCAGTGCAGCCAAAATCACTAGGAGAGCTACAAAACGCTTTGCTAGAAGAATGGGATCGGATTCCACAAGAAAGCATAAAAAGCTTAATTCAAAGTATGCCACGACGCTGTAAAGCTGTCATTAAAGCCCGTGGAGGCAACACAAAATATTAAATTTAACATATAATACTTTCTTTTTTTTTAATTTTTTGCAACAATTAAATATTTAATAAATTTCTGCTTTTTGTTTTTTTTGTTTTTCACCTTTCCAGTGAACTAGATAGGGCCCTATTGCCAACAGGGTGAAACTAGAGTTTAATAACTATATGTAATCAAAAATTTAGCCACTACAACTCACTTTTTTGGGGATATAACTACGATTAATAACAAAATTAAGAGTGCGTAAAGATTTTTGTCCAGGAGTGTATGATTATATCGACAACGTTTTCAATTGCAATCCATTAGTTACTACTACGTCAGCGATTCACATAGTATTTTAATTTTAATTTATTCGAGTTAAGAATTTATGAACCCTTGAAGGCATGAAAGTGGCGTTGATGGTGAACCCTTTCAGTCTTGAAGTGATCATTAAACATTTGACGCCCTCTTATTTTTTCGACGTTTTTACAACGAACGAAACAGAATTATCCAGTCTCTATTTCTTCCTGTTTTGATCTTTCTAATTTTTTTTTCTAGTTATTGCTTTGAATTTGCATCGTTTGTGTTTTTTGGGAAAATCGCAGCACATCGAGGCAGTAATCTTTTCAAGAACAATGTTTGAAAAACCCACCAAGTATTATATCATTCAGAAATTTTATTGATTGTGATAAACGAATAAAAGTTAAATTAGTATTTATGATAGGGCAAACCCACTTATAGCGAATTCTGTGATAGCATCATCAATAACAAAATTAGGAGCAGTGTTACAATGGTAATTTATGTACCAAGGGCGTCAAGTGGTCGTTCCTGAAACATAGTATGTAGTACAATTTTCTCCTGATAGGGACATTATTACGCAAGTAAAATGGGGACGTCTCCGTCTTGTCTTTTAGAAATATTAATGAACTAGTAAATATGAAAACTTCCCAAACAGCATCCGGGGATAACGGGCACGGGATTCTAGCCTTTTAAAAATTAATATCTACCAGGTGAAGACGTTCTCCCATCTCACTTTTATGTGTGTCTAATTAGTTAAGGTGATTTCTTAATGTAAAGAAATAAAGTAAGAAATATGCTTTCTTTCTGTGAGCGAGTGCGTTGGTGAAGTATGAAAGAGTTCTCTCTCACACCGAAGGTGTTGAAAAAGTAAGCGAGAGCCTAGTCTCCCAACTGTTTGCCTATTACTCAGGTGTACATGCCTAATATTGCCAAATTGAACAATGTCTTATAAACGAATACTTCTAGGAAGTTAATTAGACAAAGATCTGTCCAGTTTAACGTGGAGTTTTCAAAATCAGATAATTTTGTAAAATGTTTATGGCTAAATCATCACACATCTGAATAGTGATAGTTTGGAAATAATTAATTCATAATTAAAAATTATTATTCCATCTTAGATCGTCGATATTTCTATTGACATCGTTAGTTGTCAGTATCAAAGCCGTTGCGCTGCTATGACCGGGAGCGAAAACCCGATTGAATACAAAGAAGGATTTTATTCAGCTCAACAGTTGACTGTAATATACAAAACACTTGCATATTTTTGAAAGGACTGCTAAAACACTTATTATTGGCCTAAGACGGGGCTTCCTAAACCTTTTTGTGATGAGGACAACGTTGGGAGTTTTTCTACGCCGGATGGAATATTTTTTAAATACATATTGCGCTGAATTTTTAATTTGAAATATTGAAAATTAATCTTTTCCTTAAATAAAAACGGTACTAGACACGTGTAGAAACTTGTGTGAAATTTTGCACGGAAAGCCAATCCAAAAGGAAAAGATTTATTTCGAAAATAAAACATTTAAATTCGATAAATTTAATAATTTAGTGACAGATTTCTTTAATCAGTTGAAATAGAGATTAAATTTCATTGGTTTATAAACTAATTAATCTTTCCTGAAGAGAAAAATCAATAGAGGGCATGAAAATACACTTATTATTCATGTTTTATAATTTAATTATTATTATAAATTTAAAATAAAAAAGCGATGTAAATAATTAATAAAAAATTACAATACAACTTACCACCAAAAATTTAAGAATATTTATTGGTTACGGAAAGTAAAAGTATGGAGAAAAGTAAATGAACATAGAGAGATGATGGGTCTTTAACGAAAAATGCAGAGAAGTGCTCATGATTTATTGCAATCTATTTAATCAATACCTAAAATCAATCAATAAATAAAGTGAAACAAAGAAAATTAATACTTATACGAATAGTGTCATGAACATTTTGTTATACTTATGACGTTCGTAGATTCTGGTCACCTTTAAAACTTAAATACATTTAACCTCCAATTTTAAATAAAAATACTAATGTAGAAATTTTTGCTTTTAACCTTTTATTATAATATTATGTAGATGAATAATTTTATACTAGCCCGTAGGGGGGTGGCTGCTTTTCTAGTTATCTATGCGAATTTAGCTTGGCTTCGCTCGGCGGCCTGCGGCTGTAAAAAGTTACTAACTTTTTTTCACTGAGTAAAATTTTAGGTTCTAACTGTCTCAAATAGCGCTTTTTAACTCGGGTAGTTTTTGACTCAACGTTTTGATGTGCGAGTGATGAGTGAAGGATTGTAGCTTTACATAAAAGCACAATCAAGTTTAAAGTTTTTTTTTAATTTTATTTTAACGTTTAGTTAGTTCTTTTTAATTTTGCAAATGTACATAATAAAAATTACCACCCAATTGCGGACTTGAAAATTGCTTTTTAAGTGTTTTAATATTAATTTTGGAATTTTATAATTTTAAAAGAGCCGCGCAATATTATTATTAGTTATTTTATCAATTACACATAATTCGACACAATTACTCGGAACTACCGAAACAACATAATTATTGTTTATTCACATTTTTTGCAGTAATTACTAATAGCGGCAATTAGGTTTTTTTAAAACATTACAAGAATATTAAATTGATTGTAAGTGCTCTGCCCCCTAGGGGAGGCATGTATCAAATGGGAGAAAAATGGAAATTATAATTATTAAGAGAAAACATATAGCTCAAACTTGCACAGATCGGGGCACTCACGGTTTACGAAGACATTTTTCTTTACTTCCCGGGAAGTATAAAAATCACAGTAAAAACAGTTTATTTCGGCGGACCCTAGAGCTCTTCTCCTCCTATGGGGCTACTAGAAAACGACCACACATTTCCGTTCATTTATTATTTTATTTTTCAACCCAGGGGATACCTGCCAATTAAAATAGTATTTATCTGTTAAATAGTTATTTGATGTTATATTAACTTTGTTTTTTTGTTTATAGGATTCGAGTGTCGTTGTGGCGGACTTTTCTGTGGTGTTCATCGGTACAGTGATAAGCACAATTGCACCTTTGATTATCGGGAAATGGGAGCGCAAGAAATTCGACGAAATAATCCCGTAGTGGTAGGCGAAAAAATAAAAAAAATATGAACCACATGAACGGAGGTGCCATGATAATTTTGTGCAGTGGACATAGACGCTGCCTAAGGGTTTAGTGTAAAAAATTAAAACAATTGTTCCCTAGTTATCGCCTCGTAAACAGTGATAGCTACACAGTACTTTAAATAAATAATTGCCACTCAAATTTTCTGTAATTTAGTTTAAAATATTAAATTTTTAGGTATATATACTATTAATCCTCTTTTTTTGCGCATTGTATATAATACTTATATACCGTGTGTGTAATATTTGACTCTTGCTTATGTATTTTTGATCAAATTTCATATTTTGCTAAGCAGTTACTTACCACGTACAGTCGAAATGAAATCTTTTCATTTTTGTGTTCCCGTTACCAAATTGATTTGTTTAATTAAAAGAAACGCGTTCAGTTTAGCCCACAAGAGATGGAGATTTCATTTCTACATTTGAAAAATGCTTTGGGTACATGTAGCCTTAGTATAAAAAAGTTGTTTAACAAAACATTAAATTACTTTTTCTTTTAATTCACCTTTTAGAACAATGTACTTTTTTGTTTGGTTTCGCATCTTAATTTAGAGTGCAAATTTAGTGATATATTAAAAAGGAGGAACTTGGTTGAAGTGAATAATTGATGTTTTTGTTTTAAATGTTGCCTAATCTACGAGTGCAGAACACTACTGAATTACTTAGTGTCTCGGATAAAAATATATTGTTGGGTTAAATAGCGTTTGGGAGTGTTCATATTCGTATCGATAGTTTAGTAGTGGGGTCTAAATTCGAACAAATCGTCGAAGTTACGTAACGCAAACGGTACTATTTTTAGTGTAATTTTAGTTGTTAATTGTTTCGTTTGCTTTTTTGACGACGCAAAACTCTGATTGATTATTGAAAACCAACCATCAAACACAACAACAACAGCAAAACAACACAGATTTGTTTTTATCACATGTATCGAGTTATTCTAAGGCTTATCAATGTATCTAGAATTTGAGATTGCTTTTCTGTCCGTACGTTTGTATGTATGCTCTATTCAACTTTATGCAGAACGTTTACAACAATCGATCCAACATTAAATTTAATCAACGAACCACTTGTCCCACTTTTTATTAACGATTTTAGTTTTATTGTTAAAAAATAATTTAATGCCGCGTGTTGATTGTAAATGTTCTGTAGACCACCTAATAGTATGAGAGACGGTAATCTGAATTCGTCATGTTATTTTGTTTTAACATTTGTACACTAGTTAGTTGTTTGCTGTGCCAATTGAGAATGTTATTACAATATTGTTATTAAATTTATAACCGAGTGTTGTTAGTTGAAATGAAATGCAATATAATATGAATAAAGGCGGGCTTTCGAATGCAATGATTTTGTTAACGATTTGTTTGTTTTATTATTTTACTTAACCATTGAAGAATTCAGATGTTCGTCTTTGTATTTTGACAATTTTCTATCACGCGCTTTTTTCAATTTCCTATGATTATTAAAGCGCTGAATATTAATTGTTGGATGTGTAAGGTTTGTATTTTCCTGATCACATGGTTATTTTTTGTTACTAATATTTCCTTGTGAGTATTTTTAAAAAATCTGCGCTAGGTGGACTGTAAATTAATAATAATAAATAAATAATATTAGGCGCTCATTTTTTAAAAATATCCACAAACTTTCGGTTACCAAGCGTTGCACAAAATTTTTTAGATCAATTTTCAATTTGAATCAATAATCGGTTGATCAGATACAAACTTGTTTACATATTATTATATTTACTTCTAAGTAAGCCTTGTGGCAATATTCAATAAATCTTATTATATATTACTGCTGTTTCTTTACATCGTTTGCTGTTCAGAGAATTATCCCAATCATAAATTAAGATTGTGCCAAAACCATAATTAAAAATCATTTCAATGTAATTCGGAAGGACAAAACCTTATCGCGATCACAGCAAGGTACATGTCGAATAACCAGCCCCCTAGGGTAGGTAAGTATACTCAAATCAACCGGACATTCAACAATTTCTATCAAAACAGCATTGCTCGATTCTTAATATCAGGGGATACCACATTATTAAATGTTTAAAAATTATGCGGAAGCTTTATGATATCGCATTTGTTTTCTAAAAATTATATGTGTACTGACGAATACATATCCTGTCTTCCCTCGGTCATTACCTTATAATTTAAGTTGTTGCCGAAAGTCACAAATTTTTCTTTTAGAATTTGAGTGCTGGTTGGTGATATTTCAGTCCCCTGGTTTCTAAAACTACGTTTTCTACTTTCGGCTATTGAAATTTGTTAAATTGAGAATAGCAAATCATTTTTCAATATTTTTCTTTCAATTTTGTAATAATTTTTTGTTTATCATTTCAAAGGTGTGCAATTCTCACAACCAGCACATACCTATAGAAATCCACCAGTGAGTCAGAATCAATAATGTTCAAATTTGTTTATAGTAATTTTTCGCAAAATATTACACGTTATGTCACGTCGGCTAACGTCTCGTCAAATAAAACCAACCTCACATTTGTTTTGCTGATGAATTGCTGTGATGGGAGTGGTGCTGGCTGCCCTGATGGAAAGTGACGTCACTGCTGATTTACATGCTTGTTTTCTTGATGGATTTATGATAGAACGTGTGCTATTTTTCTTGATGGATTTTAAGCACTAACCAATGACCAAGTTGCGTCGTCTTCGTAAACACGAGTACTACAGGTTATCACGATACGGATGCTAACAGCTGACCATCTGTTGTCAAATGACAAGCATGTTTGTGCATTTTATTTGTGCACATTAAAACCACAAACCCCGTGTAAAGCCAATTCACTGAGAAACCATCACGATAACCAGCAGTGAAACAAGCAAGCAATCCATCAGCAAAACAAGCATCGTGTGAAGAGGGGCTGAAAAAACATGACAATATAATTTCTATATCACCAATTGCTCAAAATAGTTTGAGTCTTAGAGCAAGCGCTTTCCTGTGGGTTTTCCCCATGGAACTCCTCAGTTTACAAATTATATAGATTATGGAAGCTTTATAATAAAGCTATAAATTTTTTTTGGATCTATGACTATCTTACATTCATCGATTTTATTAGGTCTTCAGGTATTGGGAATGTTGTTCTCTTCTGTACTAGAGAAGAGAGTGTAGAAAGCAAAGCCAAAGAAGACAAATGCACGAAGGAAAAATACTAAAGACTTGCCGATGTCGATAGAAAAGATAAGGGTAAATTTCTGTAGCTGTTCCCCAATTTTTGAACATGCCGACTTACTTTTAGAAACCCTATGTACAACGACCTCCTTCATCCCTGGCGCATTTTATTTTTTCACAAAGATACTATGCATAGATTACATTCTGAATTTTACTTTTTAAGTCTTAAAAATATACAATCAAAATTTGTATGACACGACAAATCTTGTCGTGACCCACAGTTTTGGAAACGCTGATCTTCAGGTGATACAAAATTAAACGACAAGTTAGTAGTATTGGTTTGGTTTTGAATTATGATGTGAGTTTAATAGGGCTGATATGGTTGAGACGAACCGGATAGGAACAAAAAGGCTTGTGAAGTTTACTATTTGTCTATAAGACATTTCAAGTTTACAAAATTGAATAAATGCATGCGCTGTTATGCTACATGTTTTCTAGAAAGTAAGGTGGGTTGCCTGGCTAAGTTGAGCTTTTCTTTGTTACCGTTAAGTATCGCTATGGGTCACTTGTTTAAATTTTTAATTTGACGTGTGCCAATGAACGTTGTAAGCAATTTATTTATTTTTATACTTCAAATTAGGTAAATTATGAATTTCTTTTGGTTTACCTTCATAGTAAATGGAATGGTACAACAGTACAGAGAATTTGGATGGCAGCAATTGGAAAATTTACCGTGATGTAGAACCGATAAAGCTGTGTTGCATTTAAAATTACAGGTTAGATATATTTAAATAAAATTATTAGGATTCATCCTTGTTCTAGCAAGATTCACTATAATAAGTATAAACTTTATTAATGTAATTTTAGGATTTTGAAAGTTCAAAATGAAACGATGAATCATACATTTGCTGTCAAAATTTTGAGGGATATTGCGAGATCATACTTTCATATTGACTTTTCTTTTTATATCTAATTTTGTCTACATATAGAAACATAGACTCAATACCGTAGACTAAATTTCAGTTAATCGATATTCTTCTCTTGACTGTAGTTGGTGGCAAAGCTAGTTTTAAACTTGGTTTACGAAATATTTGATTTGTGCAAACGACAATTAGCGATCAGTCAACTTGAACTTTAGTTTAACTGAGTAAAAATGTTACCTACCTAATTTAACGTTACTTTGGCATTACTTTCATGATTTACTGTGCTGACAAGATAAAATAAAATCATAGATTTTGTAATATCTAAATTTAGTATTCCAACGGTAGACTAAATTTCTCTAAATTAAAATTTGTCTGTTGATTGTAGTTTTTTATCATAATTTTTATTACTTGGCGCAATTTAAAATTAAGTAGGTATTCTAAAACCTTATTTTAGACCTGTAATTTTTGTTATCGCCTGATAACCCCCCTAATAAAAGATTTTAACTGAAAAACCTAAAAATATCCATTTATTTGTTGCTATTACTGTTAATAACGTTTTAAATTGGAAAGAAAGGCACATACTTTACAATAAATACCGTCTTTTTTGTAAAGAAGTACTTTCAAGACTTCCCTTTTTGATAATCTTGAACAATTAAAGGATATTGAAAGAAATACTAGAAAATAAAAGTTTTGTGTTTGTTATTTACTAAAATTTACTATTATGGTGAATTTAGTGGAAATCCTTATAATTTTTAATTAATTTCAGTGTTCAAATGGCGGGGCTACAAGCAATGTTTTATCGTATGTCTGCCTTAATCACGTAAACTGGAACAGTGCAAAGGTTGGTGCTTGCAGGATTATTACAATAGGAACAAATCGAACAGTTATCGCAGATGAGTGAAATACCTACACTGACTGAACCACTGCAATTGTAAAGAAGAGGTTAGTTGAATTTGAAAAATCTATTTTGTAGAATTGTTCTTTTTTACTTTGCTTTTGTAGTAAAAAAAAATTTATATTTTTAAAGCTTAAATTAGTTTACACGGGACATTTATAAAACATTTAATACCATTCTGTGTTAATACATAATTTGTTTTTAAAACATGTAAAATTCACTTTAAACATTTGTTAAATTTAACTTGAGCTAAACCGTCGTTGAATTTTGTTGGTACAACCTGTCCTATGTAAGTTTTGGATTTTTAACCATGCTTGCTAACTCCGTTATTCTCTAAATCAAAAACGGTAGTTTTTGTTATTCCAAATGTTGCTTTTAAATAACCTCGATTGATTTGGGTGTCTGTTACTTGAAAACAGGTATAGAATTAAAAAGCTGCGAGAGGATTGGAGAGGCTTCAAACTGTGTTACACTGATATAAATTTTTTAATATTAAAAAAAATTACAAAATTTTAGTTTAAGCGAATAAACGACCTTTAATAAAGCTTAAATAATACATGGGTTATTGAATTATGTTCTTTTATATTGCAATTAATAAACTTTTCTTAAAATTAAATCTTCTTCAAATCTTGGACGAGTTAAAAATCGATGTCGATTAGACTTGAGGCTGTAGGCTTATAAATTTGCTCTTGGTAAGGAATCTCTAATTTTTTGTTGGTACTTCTTACTTTATTTCTTTTATTTAAATTCTTTCGAATTTCTTTAAAGAAAAATTTGTAGATTTTTCTTATAATGGAAAACAGTTCGTTAATAAGTTCTCTGTTTCTAAAACTTATTAACTCTGTTATGCTCGATTTCTTCACTCATAGTTATCTTCAAGTTAGCGAACTTCAGGTTAAATTCACGAAATAACCAATCAGATGATTGATCTAGTTGTTTTGTTGTTGTCTGAAGATAACTATGAGTGAAAAAATCGGGCATTAATAACATTTTAACCAGGTTATCGGTAGGTGATACTACAAACAATTTTATTATCTAAACTTCTATCTTTAAGCGGCAATCACATGACGATAGTGACTTGTACAAGTTACTAAAACCTAGTACTGAATTTTAGTGCTTTTTATTTATGAAAATCCTTACTGCAGTGCTGAATTTTGAACAGGGGATTTATTCTGACTAACTGACCATTGAAAATCCACAGTTTTATTTTGGCAACGTCTTTCAAATAAAACTAGAAATTTTTATTGATTTTAATTAAAGTTTAAAGGCATTAAGTTTTAAAAGATGTCAACAGAATCAACAAATTTAAACGTTTAAAGTTTGAACGTCTTTAAAAATTAAAGCGAGCAATGAAAATTTATAGTTTTATTTTAAACAATAAAATTCTTGATTTTTATTGTTTAAAATAAACTACTTAAATCTTCAAGATTTAAAGAATGACTAGAATCGCCCCACAATCACACAAATAGAATCGTCGGTAACATTTTAAGGGGCGATTCCAGTCATTCCTTTAATTTTTGTAGGTTGAAGTAGTACTGACTAATAAAAGTCTGCAGCCTTATGATCACCTTTTAAAATAAATCTTGAGGATTGATTACTGTAATTAAAAGATTTAAGTGATGACCAATAATACTAATTAGGGGAATTTAAAAACTACATTTATAAAATAGTTTAATAATATTAGTTTGAAATCAAATGTTCTGCCCATTTTATGGTATATGTTATGTTTAATGAGACGGTCTTGGCCTAGTAGTAGAACGATCAACTACTGATGGAAAGACATCCGGTTCGATCCCGGGAGGAGTGTAGAAAGGAAAATTTTCTTTCTGATTCTCTTTTTATCTATGACCGTCTCCTGTGCTTCGGATGGCACGTAAAGCTGGTGGTCTCCTGAGTTGATGACTACCAGCATCAACAATAAAATGGATTACAGACACATTTTACAACCCGGACTAAGCAGCCGTGGGGTCTTAATGCTTAAACCTTTCTCTTATTATTAGAGAAAGAGGCTGATGCCCAGAAATGGGCGGAAAAGGCTGATTAAGAAGAAGAAGATTATGTTTAATGATTAAAACAAGACACACGTGATCTCCCTCCTTAATAGTTATCTATTTTTTAGCTGTATAAATAATAAGAATTGTAAATTTTTAACATCTCAGTTATTATTCAGCTTGAAATTTACTGTTTTCTCAAAATGATAATATTAATCGTAAATTGAACATCCTGTATCTATGAAGACATCTGTAAAATCAAGTAATTGTTAATAAAAGAAGAAAAAGCAGCTTTAATATTTTTAATTTAAATGAAAAACTAAATGTTTCTATTAATTCTCATAATTTTTTATTTTTCATAGTTTAAATGACCAACTAAACGAAACTAGCTACTTCAAGCGAGCGAAGAACAACATATAAATATAAAAACGTTGGATTTCATATTCTAAATGATTAATCGTGTCGAAAATTTTATGGACACCGTTAAATTGGATTTGATATGTGGTGCCGCTTCGATAAGGAATGGCTGGAATGCTGAAAATGAATGACTGAAAGAATGGAATGGCTTAAGAATTACAAGGTGTGTTAAGTACGTTATTTAATTATTCATTATTAATGTGTAACATTCGAAAATTTTTGTATTGTATTTAAATTGTTTAATTAAGTGCCGTCATCTAACGACAAAACTAAAAAATTAAAGTAGATTTCTGTTTGTGGTCGGTAAATAGATTTCTACTTTACGTCGGTATAAAAGGAAAACTTATGTCTATGAATTCTGATTATAATATCGGTATTTGTCGTAAGATGTCGCGACTGTTTTTTTAATTCCTAAATTAACCGCACGAACTGTCAAATAATATGAATAATATTCACCAACACAGAAAGTAAGCAATTTGTGTTTGTTTTTATTTAATTTAATTCAGTAGTGTAGACTTGATGAAAATTATTATAATTTTTTATTTTTACAGTAATCAAAAAGCAAGGTTACATGCGAAGTTATATAGTGTTTCTTGCTTGAACAACTGAAATGGAAAAGTTGCAGCGTAACAACAATTCGTACAATTATCCAGATGAAGGAATGTCTGAATACACTTGCCACATTTTGTAATGAAACGTAAGTTGAATTTGAAAATTTTCCTAGTAGAACTACGTTTTATTTTTGTTTATAGTAAATAAAGATAAAGTTTTTAAATACTATCAGAGGAACATTTATTTTTTATTGGACAGCTCTTTCTCTCCATGATACCCTGCCGAAAACGTTTGGTTGAACCAACTAAATTCAATGGGGGTTCAATTGAACTCAACTTCAAAGACATTGCAAAACAAATTTTAAAAGTTTAAACAACTAATAAGGTATACCACGAGACATGTATAGCATATTTATGTGTTAAATATACTTGATTTGTTATTAAAACTTTTAAAATTCCTTTAAGAATTTGTTAAACTTGACTTTGGTCGAAAGGCTGAACCTTCATTAAAATTATTCATTGGTACAACCGACCTTATTTGGCAATTTTTAAATTCAAGTGGTTACATGTAGCTAAACACCAATCTGTGGAGAAGGTAATAACCACAATTGCAACATTTTAGTTAGAACGAAATTTGTTAAATTTTTTCGCAGTAGTATGTAATTGAAATCTAATTCAATTTTGGTTATTGCCCTCGCCAAGAGTTTATGTGTAGGTACATACAGTCATTTATATCTATGAATTGAATTACGAATAAGGCCAAGAATTTAATTTGTTATGTACCGTTCTATAAGTAAGCACAGATTTCTTCTGAATTTTCTGAATAATTTTTTAAACCGGAAGAAAAGGATTATACAGTTTCATTTTTAATGACATGGGGCACATGCAATACAATAGATCTAAGGAGTGTAACTCTCACACAACAGTTGATGTCATTTGCATTGCAATAAAATTGTTAGTGACTTTGGTGAACTATTCATGCATCGATTAACTATTGCATGCGCCTGACGTTTTTCATTTTAAATCTTACAAGTAATATTTTCATAGCTATTAAAAATTTACATTTACAAATTTTCAGGGCAATCTGTATGGGGTTATAAATTTGTATGAGGCTAGAAGAAATTATTTTATACTTTTAGTCTGTTTTAAAAACGTGGTATTCATATAAAAAACGTTTTATTTAAATTAAATTCTCTGTATGTTCAATTTTAGATATCTTTACTTTACAATTTAAAAAAAATTAAACAAATACATTTTAAAATTGTATAAAAAGACGTTTCTTATCTACTTCCTGCCAAATCTGATTTAAAATTTTGTAAATAATGATTAGTAATCTTTAATTTTATGTGTATCATGTATGAACTTGTTCAACATGTGAACAGGTGATTGATTAATGCACAAAAAAATTTATTCAATTTGTCATTTAGATTATTCCTTGCAACGACTCATAAAAATCCAATTTTATTTTAGCAACGCATTTCAAATAAAATTAGAAATTTTTATTTGTACTAATTAAAGTTTAAAGGCACTTATGTTTTTAAATATGGCGAGCAGAATAAACACATTAACAATTACTCGTAATATACTACCTCGACAGGATAACTGTGCCACAGCGGAATCTTTTAACGAATGTATATTCGTAGGGGAAAGATTTCTATTTTATATTTGATCTGGAACAAATAACTAAAAGTTTTTGAGTTCTGTATAAGTAGCTTGGGAAGTCCGTTCGGAAATTAAAACGTATTGCTTTTTATAAAATCGGTGCGCGTTTAAACTACAAGAAAAGAAATTTTTTAGTTGAAACTAGCATCATTTTCACAAAAACTGATATTTTTAATTTCTGTATAGTATACTTCCATAGCTCTTATCCATAACTTAAAGAAATTGTTTTGTAATTTGTAAATTGAAAACCCCATTTCAAACGTTATTTTAAATTTACCTGAATCTGACCCTGTAGAAATTCTGATTTAATACATATTTAAAAAAAATCTTTAAAACAGGGCATTATTTTTATAATTACTTTTTATATGTTATTTTTTCAAAAGTGTCAGCAAAGCTGCTAAATATTTTAAAATGTGAAATGTTAGCTTTGTCGATACTTTTGAAAAACTTTATCGTAACTTTCATAAAGTTAAATTATTTCGGTTGCGTATAAAAGGATGTAAACTAATTACTATAAAAATAATGACCTGTTTTATAGATTTCATTTTAAGAAAGAGAAGTAAAATTTTCGAATTTTCTTTAGAAGAGATTTCTATGCTGAGCTTTGGCGCCGTCAATGAGCAAGAAAAAGTTGTGTATTCCATTAATTAAAATACCATAATATTTATTTAAAATTGAACTGGTTTATCAGGCCTAATAGTGGCATTATCCTTTAATTTTATTTGAAGTAACCTCGGAAAACCTTCAGTTAGGGCGTATACGCACTAGGCGGCTAGCCGTAAAGCGGCCAGCCGTGCGGTTGCCCGCAACCGCTGAAGTTAATGTAAAATGAATTGCGGGCAACCGCAATTTAGTGCGTTTACAAATTTTTATATATGCGGTTGCGGCTAACCGCGCAGCTAGCCGCCTAGTGCGTATAAGACCTTAGATTTGACAAGCGAGGTCAAAATAGAATTCTGGATTTTCACTAGTTCATAATATTTTCTTCTTAGTTTAGGACTAGGTCTTGTAATATACAACAGTAACTTGGGTGGTGTTTCAAGCCACTGTTGGTACTCTGAGCATATTACCTGTTTTACATCTGAAATAGCTTGTTAGGCTGGGTTCAAATTTGCTTCTTACTTTATTTTCTGTTCATGATAGCATTTAGTTCATTAACATGGGAGGACCATCGCACTTTGTGCCTTCTGAAGCACAAAGACGGCAACAACAAAATTGGCCTTTGAATTGGGCTCTTTAGCGTTAGCAGTTTATCGCGCTATCAACCACGCCAATTACCGTCTCTTGTTAATAATATGAACTACTTAAATATTTAAAAGAATTATCTTATTCTAATCGTCCCACTAGTCCTTAATTCGATTATTTCTCATAATTTTTAATTTTTTTCAGGGTTTAGTAGACGAATCAAACAAGTCGAGTTACTTCAGGCGAACGAAATCGATATGGGAATTTAAAAATGTAGGATTTCATATCGTGATGCAAATGAAACGGCTGAATAACAATTGTTAGGTATGTTAAATACGTTATTTAGTCATCGTTAATTAATAAATAAATGTAAAATCGCTATTCGTAAATGTTTGACATTGAATTTAAATTGTTTATACAACTTCTGCCATCTAACGACAAATCTCAAAAATAAAGGTAGATTCCTACTTGCAATCGGTATGTAGATCCCTATCTATGTCGGTAAAAAGGGAATCTACTTACGGTGTGAACTTCAGTTTCTATATTTGTCGCTAGATGGCGCGTCGGGGTTTGTTTTTGTTAATGACCAGAACTGTCGAATAATAAATGAAAATATTTGAACATTGAAGTTACCTTTATAATTTTGTATTAATTTCTTACAGTGTTCATAAAGCGCATTTACGTGCTTATTCAAATGAAATCACCGAGGAAAAGTTGGTGCGTAACAACAATTTGATCTTATCAGGGAGATGAAAGGAATGCCTGCATGAACTCACCACAAATGAAAGGTAGGTTAAATTTGAATTTTTCTTAGTAGAACTGCTCGTTTTACTGTTTGTTGATGCTGAATAAAGATATATTTTAGTTTCTTTTAAATAATAGAAGAACATTTGTTTAAGAGTTTGCTTTTTTCCTCCATGATACCGTACAACGCAGCTGAACGGGAATTCAGTTCAACTCAAGTTCAACAATATTTTAAAACAAATTTTAGAAGTTTGAACAACGAATAAGGTGTACCACAAGACATTTTTAACGATGTTTAGTGCCATTTATATGTGATGGTATATTCCATTATTTATTAAAATTTGTAAAATTATTTTTAAGAATTTATTAAACTTGACTTGAACCGAAGGGCTGAACTGTCACTAAACTATTCTTTAGTAATATTTTAGTGGGAACAAAATTTTTTAATATTTATTCACTAAAGTAAATAATTGAAATCTAATTCAACTTCGGTTTTTGCCCTCACCAAGGTGTATATTTAGCTTGTATCTATGAATTGAAAATAAGACTAATAATTGAATTCGTCCATCCAGCACAGATTTTTTCTGAATTCTCTTAATAACTTTTTAAATTAGAAAAAAGGGATTATATAATCCCATTTTTAATGATGACGACTTGGGAAATTAGAAATTTCCAATGACAAAGATTGTCACGCATTTAAGTTTGGTAGGTAATTAGGTTTATTGTGATTATGTGAAGAAAATGTTAATTTTCATACATCTTTTGAATGAACAATTGAAAACCAGCTAAAAATTGCCAACATTAGCGCCGCGTGCACTTTCAACTCTTCTCGTAGGAAAACTTTAAAAACGATAAAGTTGCAATCAAAAAGTGACGTGTTGCACATTATTAACAATTTGATAATTACAATATGATAGCATTGTATTGAACAGGGGAAAAAAATAACCGGTTTATATTGAGATTCATAGCATTTCTATTTGGAATTGGATTTTTGATAAACGTAAATACTTTATTTTTAAAAAACTCCTTAACTATTTGTAGGATAATATTCAGTTTTCTTGTATTGTTTATAATTCTGTGCTGTAAAAATTTGATCTTCTTCACTTCTCGCAGTAGAGGCTACCGTTTTCTAATAAAAAAACCATACAGCACCGTTCCGCCCTAACAACCTACCAAAAACGGTATTTTGAATCAAGAAATATCCGAACTTCAAAAAATTACTTGAAAAAACAATCCAATAGAATATAGTTTTTTCCCATAAAACTGAATTTAAAAAAGTGTTTAGCATAGATAACGACAGATCAAATCGAAGCGCAGATTGTATAGGCAACCTAATTCATTGGGTACTGATGATGTTTTATTGTAGGATGGTAATCTTGACGGTGAGAAGTAGAAAGATTACATTTTTTTATGATAGAATAATAAAAATGCATACAAAGGCCGAATGTTGTTGAACTAGTAGTTAATGAGTTGTCAGAAATAAAAAAAGGTTTTTAAACGTCAGTTTCAGTTTTCCAAAAAAATATATTTTCAAAATTTGAAGTCTTTTTAACCGACTTCAAAAAAAGAGGTTTTCATAGTATAAACCATTGATTTATGAAATTAATGCTGTCATATTGTAATTAAATTGTTGCTTTTCCTTTCTTTCTATGCATATGTATAATAAAAATAAATAATTGTTACTAAAACATAAAATAAATAATGGCATATTTTTAAACATATTTTCACTAAGCATATTTTCACTTTGTAATGCCGTCTCCGTGCTTCGGAAGGCACGTAAAGACGGTGGTCCTCTCACAAGATGCTTGCAACATCTTTGAGATATTAATTGCTAAAGTACCCTCTTGAGGGACGGTAAACGACCTAATTGTATCCTTACATAAGGAAGCCCGAAATATATAAATATATATATTTTTAAACATTTACCTTTCTCCCCTTTGGAAGGCAGAACCTCGAAATTGTAATCTGTAAACCTTCAGAAAAATGTATTACATTTCCGTGGTTTGGAGTCCACGTTAAGCAATAGGTCCATAATGTGTGTGAATATGCTTGGTATACATGAGAGAAGGATCCAACATCATCCAGATATGGATAGGCATCCGAAGAAGAAGATTGTATATTTGCAGTTTTTGCTCCTTGAATAATTTTTCAAAGAAAACTTGCAAAGAGCACGCGGCACAAATGTTTTCAATTGTTTATTAAAAAATGTATGAAGGTTTTTCATATAAAACTGAAATTTTCTCAATATTACCACTTTCAATAGAATAATTATTACCTATGCATTTTTTTGATAGTTTGTTAAATATTACGGGTACAGATTTTAAAGGAATAAAATTTTATTAAGTCGTTAAATTCGTCATGATTTGATGGCTTGAGCCCTTCTTACTGAAGAATTTCGATACAAAAATTCCCGGAAAGGTTAGGCCAAGTGACAGAAAAACTGTAGGTCCCCGCATTGGTTTAATCAGTTTAGGAAACTCGTTTATTACAACTCACAAACGCGATTTCGATCCGGTAACTTTTCGAAAAGTTAAACACAAGACCGTCTTGATGTGCTGATCGGGTTTGGGGAGCCCACGGGACAACTTGGTTAAATCCACAAACGCGACTTCAATCCAGAAATTACCCGAAAAGTTAACCCGCGTAACAGAAAAATTCGAGAGTGCCCCTAGATGTACGTGCGCGTCGGTTTGGGGAGCTCACCAGATACTTGGTCAAGTCCCGCAAAACGTGATTTTGATTCAGTAATTCTCGGAAAAGTTACCTCTGTAACGGAAAAATGGTAGGTCCGCACTTCGGAAAACTTACTGGGCACTTGTATATCTCGCAAACGCAATTTCGATTTGAAAATTACCCGAAAAGTTAGTTGGGATTATAGAAAACCACAAGTCCCATTTTTTGCTTGAGCAGACCACCAGAGGATATTAGTTATAATATAATATTCCTATAATGATTGTAAATGTTTATTATTACTTGTTGAAAATATATGTTAAATAAAATATATTCCTATAATGTAGGGTATTTCATAAAAATGGAAATTAATTTGTTAGTCCACTTGTATGATTTTATGTTGTGTGAATGAGTTTTGCAATTGCCGAAGAAATTAAGTTAAAATTGAGTACATTAATTTGTAATTTTTGTTATTGATAAAAATTTAGAATGATAATTTAAAAATTGTAACAGATGTATTTTCTAATTTACAGATGACGTGAAACGTTGCGCCGTCCAAGAAGTGCAGAGGTACCGACCGCCGAGATCCAGTCATATAAAATATTGTAATATATTTTGTATTTGTTGATTAAATTTGTCTAGTCCAATGATACATATAGCATTAATAAAAGTAAAAGATTACTAATACTGATTTTTATTATGAGTGTTCGACTTGACTCATAGCACTTATCTATTATACAAGTGACACATGCAGTGCAACAACTTTGGACTTAGAATAATTTCAATTATAAATAAAGTAATTTTGAGGTTAGCAATTTAGGAGCTCTTGATGTTCACTCGCCGGTGGTTTATTCCCCACCATCCCACCCAATTTAGACACTTACCTAAGTACTTAGTTTCCCACCACTTATTTCCCCACTACTTACTCGCTTCGCTCGTAAGTACTTAGGTAAGTGTCTTATATGGGGTGGGTGGTCGGGTTGCAACCGTCGTAGAGTGAGGATGTGTCCTCTTGAATTGTTAACCTCAAAATTACTTTATTTATTACTAAAATTATTCTAAGTCCTAAAATGACACCTTACTGCACTTGACATTTAATTTTCAACCTATCGATAGATGAGTAAGCATATCACCAAGGTTAGTATGTAGTCATTTCAATGATTCAAAAATATACAATCATAACATTTTTATTTTGCAACCACAAAATACAAGTCAGTATGAAGTCACTAAACATATTTATAAAACAGAACATTCAAAATTTTCTTGTTTCTTCTAACCAAAACTTCTGAGTCCTCTGCGAGTTGTATGGGCCCCTCGAATATAATGTGGAATCCGCATCTGAAATTTTAAATACAAATTAATCATACACATCAAATAATATAGACAAATTAGAAATCGCATTTGAAAAATTTAAGCAAGTATTAGTCGACTCCCCTACCCAACGCGCGCTTAACCCAGTGGACTCAACAAAAGTGACGCGCTCATCTAAAGGTGCGTATAAATCTAGCGCGACGCGCCCGCGACGCGCGCGCGACGCGCCTGCGACTACAACGCGCCTGCCTCGCGCCTGTGGCGCGCCGCGCCTGCGACTACAAAAGGTACGTATAAATCTAGCGCGACGCGCGCGCGACTTTAACTTGTAAAGATTCAAATACTTTTAATTTAAATATCAAATTTTGAATTAAAATGAAGTCATGTTTTCTAATAGTAATACTATTTTTCATTTTAATAAAATATTATCGAAAGATATGACTTTTTAATCGATTTATTAAACATTCAACCCTATTTCCAGCAAAAACAACATAAGTCCAGAAAGAAAATTTGTTAATTTTTATATGTTACATTTTTTATGGACATTAATATTATGTAGTAACTAATAAGTTAGAACTTTCAAAAAGCAAATTAGCAAAAAATATTTTTAATCTTGTACGGGGTTAGCGACCCCATTAGTTGTCCACTAGAGACGCGTTGGAAACCCGTTCGTTGTCGGTGTTTCGACGCGCCATCAAAGTAAATGTTTTGTTGTGATACATTTTTTGTGCACAATCTTTTATTTTCGCTTAGGGTAAGTTGGAGAAATATGGTAAATAAAACTTTAAATCGCTGTATTTGTTTGGGAAAATTTATTTTAGCAAATGTTAATACAAAAAGGGATTATATGTATATAAACTAACACTAAAATAATATAAACTAAACTTTATTTGTTTTAACAACGTAATATTAAATTTTCAAAATAGCAGTGATTTACCATCTCACCCATATCACTATGGGTTAGTTGATGAATGACATATGGGTGAGATATAATTAAAATTTAGGCCTTATTTCCGTCATTCGCATCTTGCGATGTTTTTAAGTGTTTCTTTGATATGCATTTATATCACTATAATTAGCAACAGGTTTGTACAACGTATCGATAGCGAACGATGTCGTTTTTTGCGTATGTTTACTTACTTTTTTTTGTTTTGAAAATTAACTTTAGATTGTGCCTTTATTATTATTAATTATTACATTATTATTATTATTATTATTATTATTGGATTAATTAACGTTACGCTTAATGAACATAGTAAAGCAGCAGTCAATAATTGTGCAGCTTAGTGACACACAAATTATGAAACGAAATCCTTCCTATCGAATTTTTTGATTGCTGAACAATTTTTTTTTCATTTTCTTTGGGTAACAGCGACGATGGACCCAGAGGGGGGTCTAATGGGTCTAAACTAATGGGGTCGCTAACCCCGTACAAGATTAAAAAAATATTTTTTTTGCTAATTTGCTTTTTGAAAGTTCTAACTTATTAGTTACTACATAATATTAATGTCCATAAAAAATGTAACATATAAAAATTAACAAATTTTCTTTCTGGACTTATGTTGTTTTTGCTGGAAATAGGGTTGAATGTTTAATAAATCGATTAAAAGTCATATCTTTCGATAATATTTTATTAAAATGAAAATAGTATTACTATTAGAAAACATGACTTCATTTTAATTCAAAATTTGATATTTAAATTAAAAGTATTTGAACTTTACGTTAAAGTTACAATGTAATGACGCGGGGTTGGCGCGCCAGAGTCGCGGACCAGGCGCGCTCAAGCGCGCCATAGTCGCGCCCAGGCGCGTCGCAGGCGCGTCGCGGGCGCGTCGCGCTAGATTTATACGCACCTTAAGCGGGCACTAGCGGATTTTCGTTACATGGCTAACTTTTCGAGTAATTGTCGGATCGAAATCGCGTTTGCGGTAATCTAGCAAGCTATCTCCATCGGTTCCGATAAGATACTAAAACCGACGCGCGTATGATATTTTTTCAATAATTCACTGATGAATCCAGTTACCATTAGTTTAACAACAAAGCCATCCATGCATGGGTACCAAACCGATCAGTTCGTTCACATATTTAATGATTTCACGTTTATGATGTTTTATACAATAGAACCCATTGAGTATCAAAACAAACGATAATTATTTAACAATTTGCAATAAGGTCATCGTATTTCAATCTTTACTTCAGTTCGGTGTTCATGTTCATAAATAATTATATGAGATGTTCTTTATGATAATTTTATAAATAAAATTAATGAGGGATCAAATACAAACTTACAGTACTATTATTTAAAAATCTTGAATTAATCTTACGTATCGGTGATTTCAGTTTGCGTACCAAGTATTCCGAAGTTCTGATTAGTTCATAAATGAATTACAGTGTGAGATTTATTCTGGTTTTTCAAAAATAAAATACTTTCGAAGGAAAATCAAGAACAAACATTTAATATTTTTACTTTAATACTAAATGCAATCTTATTAATTGCGGTTGAAAATTTATCGAAACGTTATTCGTCTCAGTCGTAATTCTACAAAGTTTTGCATTATGTACAAAATAACTGCGCAAGTAAAATGTGAAAGGATATTTCTTTTGAAAAATAATTTTTTTCAAAAGGGAAAAATTATGTGGCAAACTAATATTTTTTTACATAATACAAAGTGCAACAAAAATAAATTGGGAAGAAAAAATCGAAAATCGACCGTAAAATAAAGCGAGGATTGCCAAAGTGATGCAGTACAAAATATTGCCAAGCTACAAAGTGAAAAGTAGTTGGTGAAATAGCGCCCAGATTGTTAACAGGTGCAAATTTGTAGTTTTTTTTCAAATAATAAAATAAACACAACAAAGAAAACAAAATTTGCAAAATGTTAACTAGTCATCACTTAAACGGAACACCTCAAGACTCATAAAATATAAAAGCGTTATTGCAAATTTATCATAAATGAAACACCCTTGATTCTCTCCAGTACTAATTTTCAACTCATCAAAAATCAGAAGACAATTTCAATTTACAAAAGTTCTTTAACTGCGATATAAAATAACAATTTGATATTATACGATGTACTGCTTACTTTTCAAAATATTATAATCCTTGTTATAAAGGCCGTTTATTCCTAGGAACTTAAAACTCAGCTTTTTTCAACAGATTGTACATTTTAAATAAATTAATGGATAATTAATTACATTAAAATTGTACACTTGCCTCAATTTTTAGTTATTGGATAACCTTTATTGAAGTTTGGAATAAAGAAATCACAGAAGACCGTCTTTAATAATCAGAATTCATATTCCAAAAATTATTTCAAAACCAATTCAACGGGAGTTCAGCTGAAGTTCGATAATTTTACAAAGAATCTAGTATACCAAATCCGGAGCTGTCAAAAGCACTTGGTGAAAGTGGTGAAAGTAATTCAATTACCAAGTACTTTGTTAATGTCGTAAGTTTATCAATTACTTAAGCATTCTTCTAAGAGAAAGTATTTCAATTATCAAATACTAATTAGAAGTACAGTAGAACCTCGATTATCCGGACCGACTGGGACCGTGCTCTGCACGGATAATAATAATTGACGTTTTTGTTAAATTATTACAAAAAAATACACTAAACAGCTTTGTATGTAATCCAAGTGCAGCTCTGAAGTAAGCATGAATTCTATACATTTGATTTCAGATAGTATACTACTAAAGTTGCGAATGTCCACGGATAAACCGCTGGCGCCGCACAGATAAGCCGCCGCACGCATAATAATCTGACGGTAATCGATGTATAATGCGCCCACGGATAAACCGCTTCACGGATAATCGGGGTTCTACTGTATTTAAAAATTACCCAAAAAATAATTCAATTAACCCCAAATTACTGAAAAGTACTTCAATTACCCAAAACATTTCAAGTATTATTCAAATTTTTTAAAACAATTTATCAAGTACTTTAAAATTAGTCGTCTAATACTCAGGTGTATTATGTATCACAAAATGTTTATTTTACAAGTTTTACGTCAAACTGGTGACACTGTAAAGGTCACATGTTAAGCTCACCTCACACGCGGTTTGATTTGCTTGCTGGGTTTTCTGCTGGCTTTCAAGCGGCTGGATATTCGGGATGGTTTTTCAGTGCGTTGGCTTCACACGGTAGTTTTAATGCAAGGTAGTTTTAACGCGCACGCGGTTTAGTGATATCATTGACAGAGTGACAGTTTGTAAAAATGGACGCGGTTATAATGGAAATTCACTTGACAGCAAACAAACAACAGGTTAGCCTTGTCGTAACCTAGTAGCGCCCGTATTTACGATGACGACGCGACTTTGTCATTGGTTAGCGCTTAAAACCAACAAGAAAAATAGCACCCGTTCTATCACAAAAATAAGCACGAAAACCCAGCACGTGACGTCACTTTCCAGCACGGCTGGCCATCACAGCGGCCAGCAAGCAACCCATCAGCAAATCAAGCCTCGTGTGAGGCGAGCTTTCAAGTGTTACCAGTTTGACGTAAACCTTGATGTTATTTCATAATAGTCACCTCTAAAGTAACGATTTGTGACACATAATACACCTGACTGTCGTATTGTAATTATTAAATTGTGCAAAAAATATTACAATGCTTGAAAAAAGTTAGCATTTTTTAAAGACACTTTAGAATTTTAAAACAAGTACTGATTAATTCAACTTGCACTCTTTCTGCAGTTTTTTAATAATTTATGAAACAAAGCAATCCTGATATCCAAAAGGGTGTTTTTTTAAAACAGTTTTGACAACATCTGCAATAAAGAAAGCTAGCATTGCGGTTCAAAAAATAACTGCTTAACAAGCCTGGGTTATAATAAAAATTATTAAACGACAGTTCAGCTCTTCGGATCAAGTCAAGTATATCAAATTCTTAAAAAAAGAGTTCAATTGAATTCCCATTGTGCTAAGTTGTATATGGGGAAAAAGGGTAAACTAATAAAAAACAAATGTTCTTCTATTATTTAAAAGTAACAAAAAAACGTATCTTGATTTACTATAAACAAATAGTAAAAGGAGCAGTTCTACTAAGATAATGTTCAGATTCAACTAACCTTTCATTTATGGCGAGTTCATGCAGGTATTCCTTTCATCTCTGTGGTAGTCAAATTGTTGGTACGCACCAACTTTTGCACTAGTCGATTTCATTTAAACAAGCAAGCAAAACCATAACACATATTGTTTGTAACCTCGCTTTTTAAATGCTGTAAGAAATTCAAAAAAAAATTATAAGTATTTTCACCAAGTCTATTAATTAATTATTAAAATTAACTTCAATGTTCGCATATTTACACTTATTATTTGACAAATCTGTGATTAATGTCGTCAAAAAAACAACAAACCCCGCCGCGCCATCTAGCGACTAACATAGTATCTAAATTTCTTTATATAGGTAGATTTCTTTTTTACCGACATAGATAGGAATCTACATACCGACCGCAAATAGAAATCTACCTTTATTTCCGAGATTTGTCGTTGGATGACAGTATATAAATAAACAATTTAAGTTTTGAATTTGTTCAATTGAATTGAACTTAATTCTACATTTATTTATTAATTTACTATAATTAAATAACGTATATAACATACCTTATAATTGTTATTCAGCCGTTTCATTTGCATCACGATATGAAATTTCTACATTTTTAAATTTCCGTATCGATTTCGTTCGCCTGAAGTAACTTGACTTGTTTGATTGGTCTTCTAAAACCTGAAAAATAAAAAATTATGAGAAATAATCGAAACATTTAGTTTTTCATTCAAATTCGCTTAAAATAAAAATACTGAAAAGCGTAAAAATGTTAATTTAAGTGTTAATTTAAAGATGTGACCAAAATAAGCCTTGATGATTTTTACTAAATCTATAAAAATTAAAGGAATAACCAGAATAACCCCTTTAAACTGTTAAGGACTAGTGGGACCATTAGGATAAGATAGTTCTTTTAAATAATGAAGTAGTTCATATTATTAACAAGAGACGGTAATTGGCCTGGTTGATAAACTGCTAACGCTAAAGCGCCCAATTCAAAGGCGATTTTGTTGTTGCCGTCTTTGTGCTTCAGAAGGCACAAAGTGCAATGGTCCTCCCATGTTAATGAAGTAAATGCTATCATGAACAGAAAATAAAGTAAGAGGCAAATTTGAACCCAGCCTAGCAAGCTATTTCAGATGTAAAACAGGTAATATGCTCAGAATACCAACAGTGGCTTCAAAACACCGCCCAAGTTACTGTTGTATATTTCAGGACCTAGTTCTAAACTAAGAAGAAGATATTATGAACTAGTGATTCTATTTTGACCTCGCTTTTCAAATCTAACTGAAGGTTTTCTGTGGTTACTTCAATAAAATTAAAGGATAATGCAACTATAGGGCCTGATAAACCAGTTAAATTTTAAATAAATTTTATGGGATATTAATTAATAGAATACACAACTTTTTCTTGCCCAATAACGGCGCCAGAGTACAGCATACAAACCTCTTCTAAAGACACCTATTCGGAAATTTAACTTCTCTGTCTTAAAATGAAATCTATAAAACAGGTCATTATTTTCCATAGTAATTACTTTACCTCCTTTTATACACAACCGAAATAATTTAAATTTAGGAAGGTTACGATAAAGTTTTTCAAAAGTATCGAAAAAGCTAACATTTCACATTTTAAAATATTTAGCAGCTTTGCCGACACTTTTGAAAAACTTAAAACTAAGATAAAAAGTAATTATGAAAATAATGCCCTGCTTTACAGATTTTTTTTAAATATGTATTAAATCAGATTTTCTACAGGGTCGGATTCAGTTAAAATAACGTTTGAAATTGGGTTTTTAATTTAGAAACCAAAACTGAATGTTACAATTTCTTTGAGTTATATAGATAAGAGCTATGGAAATATACTATACAAAAATTAAAAGTATCAGTTTTTGTGAAAATAGTGCTAGTTTCAACTAAAAATTTCATTTTCTTGTAGTTTAAACACGCACCAATTTTATAAAAAGCAAAACGCTTTAGTTTACGTACGTAGTACGTACTTCGGAAGCTAATTTTATACAGAACTTAAAAACTTTTAGTTGTTTGTTCTAGGTCAAATATTGGAAGAAAAATGTTTCCCGCTATGGAATATACATTCGTTAGAAGATTCCGCTGTGGCACAGTTATCCTGTGAACACGGTATATTACGAATAATTGTTAATGAGTTGATTCTGCTCATCATATTTAAAAACATAAGTGCCTTTAAACTTTAATTAGAACAAATAAAAATTTCTAAAATAAAATTGGATTTTTATGAGTCGTTGACAGGAATGATCTAAATGATAAATTGAATAAATTTTTTTGTGCATTAATCCCCTGTACACATGTTCAATAAGTTCACACATAAAATTAAAGATTACTAATGCATTATTTACAAAATTTCAAATCAGATTTGACAGGAAGTAGATAAGAATCGCCTTTTTATAAAATTTTAAAATGTATTTATTTAATTTTTTTTTAATTTTAAAGTAAAAATATCTAAAATTAAATGTAATATGTTTATAGAGAATTTAATTTAAATAAAAAGGTTTTTTATATCGATACCACGTTTTTAAACAGACTAAAAAGTATAAAATAATTTTTCTAGCCTCATACAAATTTATAACCCATACAGATTGTAAATTTTTCTATAGCTATGAATATATTTGTAAAATTTAAAAGGAAAAACGTGGGGCGCATGCAATAGATAATTGATGCACAAATACTTCAGCTAAGTCACTAACAATTTTAATGCAATGCTAAGAATGTGAACTGTTCTGTGAGTTTTCTCAACGACAACTAGTCCCTACACTCCTTACATCTATTGTATTGCATGCGCCCCATCTCATTAAAAATGGAACTGCATAATCTTTTCTTCTGGTTTAAAAAGTTATTAAGAGAATTCAAAAGTAATCTGTGCTGTATAGAACGATACATAACAAATTAAATGATTAGCCTTATTAGTAATTCAAATCATAGATACAAATAACTTCAAGTAGCTACACATAAACTCTTGGTGAGGGCAATAACCACAATTGAATTAAATTTCAATTACTTACTTCTGTGAAAAAAATTAACAAATTTCGTTCTAACTAAAATGTTGCGATTGTGGTTATTATCCTCTCCACAGATTGGTGTTTAGCTATATGTAACCACTTGAATTTAAAAGTTGCTAAATAGGGTCGGTTGTACCAACTAAATTTAATGAGAGTTCACCCTTCGACTAAAGTCAAGCTTAACAAATTCTTAAAGAGAAATTTAAAAGTTTTAATAACAAATCAACTATATTTGATGACAAATAAATGTGTTATACATGTCTCGTGGTATACCTTATTCGTTGTTCAAACTTTTAAAATTTGTTTTGCAACGTCGTTGAATTTGAGTTCAATTGAACCCCCATTGAACTCAGTTGGTTCAAACAACCGTTTTCTAGCAGGGTATCATGGAGAAAAAGAGCTGCCCAATAAAAAATAAATGTTCCTCTAGTTCTATTCAAAAACTCTATCTTTATTCACTATAAACAAAAATAAAACGCGGTCTAACTAGGAATATTTTCAAATACAACTTACCTTTCATTACAAAATGTAGCAAGTTTATGCAGACATTCCTCCATCACGATAATTGTTCGAATTGTTGTTATGCTGTAACTTTTCCATTTCAGTTGATCAAACAAGAAACATCATATAACTTCGCATGTCACCTTGCTTTTTGATCACTGTAAGAAATAAAAAAAATTA
This sequence comes from Lycocerus yunnanus, assembly GCA_036346125.1. Lineage (NCBI taxonomy): Eukaryota > Metazoa > Arthropoda > Insecta > Coleoptera > Cantharidae > Lycocerus > Lycocerus yunnanus. Next base: position 575,850 of record JARFIX010000085.1, read on the forward strand.
TAAGAATTTTCACCAAGTTTATACTAATTAATTTGAATTAAAAACAAATATAAATTGCTTACTTTTTGTGTTGCAATATTATTTGACAGTGCCAACGAATAATTAAATAAACTGAATCATACAAAAATTATAAAAACAACCGCGACATCTCACGACAAATATCGAAATTAAAAACATAATTAACACGCACAAGTAGATACCTTCTTTACCGACATTAAGTAGAAATCTACTTATCGACCCAAACAGGAATCTACTATTAATTCCTAGATGTGTCGTTAGATGACGGCACTTAATTAAACAATTTAAATACATTAGGAAAACTTTTGAATGTTAAAAATATTACATTTTATTTGTTAATAAATGAATAATTAAATAACAAACTTAACACACCTGTTAATTCTTATCCAGCCATTCCTTATCGAAGCGCCACCGCTAATCAAATCCAATTTAACAGTCTTAATAAAATTTGCAATTTAGAATATGAAATCCAACATATTTATATTTCTATGTCGATCTTCGCTCGCCTGAAGTAGATATATTCGTTTAGTTGGTCATTTAAACCCTGATATCACCCACTGACCTGTAAGCATAAAAACAAATGTAGGTTCATGTAAGCAACAATTTGGGTTCTGATCGATAGCTGAAATTCAATATTCAAAGAGTTAAATCCAAAATTGCTACTCGGTAGCAGAAAAATTAAATAGAAATATGAGAAAAGCTTACTTTTACAGTTTTCTTTTTCCACATGACACTGTTGAAAAAGCCACTGTGGGCCTTGTTTAGTTCTGTTAACAACAATTGAGGTAATCTATAGAAAATTATTGGAGTGGTTAAAAATCAAACTTTAATTTGTTAAGGGGGAGAGGGGAAAAAACTGTATTAGGTAAAATTGCAGACCTTCAGTTATCTTTATTTATGGTACTTTAAATTAAGAACTAGAAAAGAAATAAACCGCCTCCAAATCGGGAACCTACAGTTTTACCGGGATGCAAACTTACTATTCAAGATTTTACCTGATCGAAATGGCTTTTGCGGGATTTTACCAAGTACAGCAAGTATTCCTAAACCGAGTTAGAAATCAAATCGGAGACCTACAGTTTTACGGGACGCGAACTAACTTTTTAAAGTTTTTTCTGATTGAAATAATGTTTGCAGCATTTATCCAAGGCCCTGGGAGCTCCCCAAAGCCCCTAGTAAACTAAATCAAACACCTACAGTTTTTCTGGAACGAGAAATAGCTTTTTGAGGATATGCCTGAAGATTAAACTGGTAGTTGCTAAGTATCTTCCAGTAAGTGGCAAGGTAGAAATTTGATATCATCTGGTTGCAATTTTATTTTTCACCCAGATGACGTTAAATCCACCGTTAGGCTCAAAAATAATTACCAATTGGCGATAAATTTAATTTTAAATCGCAAATTGCTAAAAATTCCAATGAGGCAAATCAAAACTCTTAATGAACTCCAAATCTAAATCGCATTTATTTTATAACCCCGAGTCGGAATTCTATGTAACATACTTGCTGTTTCCTATATAATACATTTTATTATTTTGAGAAAAATCTACAAATTTTTTTTTAAGACTAAAAAAAATTAAAATTTATGTACCACCTATAAATTTTTTATTGCAGAAATATAATGTGAAATGAAATGTGAATTGGTTGAATTCACATTGAAAATCGGTTGGTGAAATAGGGCCTAGAAATTTACAATTTTTAAAAACAAAACAACAAAATTTGTCAACATCTCGGCACTTCAATGAAACACCTCAGGTAAGATAATGCAAGTTGTACACTCTCAAATCACCGAGATTTTAACAATCATTGAGATAAACTTATGTCTTACGTAAATAATAATTATTGCTAGTGTGATTTGATTAAAATTTTTATTGTAAACTTTCAAATTATTTGCGTGAAACATTGCCTTTTGAAAAACATCAATGGTAAACCTGAAATAATTGTTTAAAAAATGATAAATTGTGTTAACGATCATTATACTGTCAGTGTGAGGAGGGCATCGCCTTAATCAATGCTCATAAAATGTAAAACGTTTATTGCAAATTTTTCGTAAATGAACTCCCTAAAGTTTACTCCGCATCGATTTTTAACTTGTTAAAGATTTACTTTAAGAAAAGTTTATTAATTGCAATATAAAACAACATAATTCAATAACCAGCGTACTATTTAGGGAAGCTTTACTAAAGGTTGTTTATTCACTGGAACTAAAATTCCGGAATTTTTTTTAATATTGACTGACTAAGAAAGACGAAAAATGCTTTAAAAAATATAAATCTTTTTTTACCACAAAAGCAAAGAGTAAAAAATGCAGTTCTACTGAAATAAATTTTTTCTATTCAACTAACCTTTCATTTAAAATTGCAGAGGTTGAAATCATTCAATCCATGTAAGCATTTCATTCGTCCACGATAATTGTTCGATTTGTTGCTATTCTAATAATTCCGCAAGCACCAACCTTTGCACGGTTCCAGTTTACTTGATCAAGGAAGCTGTATCATAAACTATTGCTTGTAACCCCGCCATTTGAACACTGAAATTAATTATAAATTATAAGGATTTCCATCAAGTTCACATTAACAATAAATTTTAGTTAATAACAAACACGAAGCTTTTCTTTCTAGTTTTTCTTTTTTTTAAGGAAGAAATTAGTTTCTTATTATGTTAGGTTTTTTTCAAGATTCAATTGAACTTGAGTTCAACAAATTTTCAAAATGAATATTAGAAGTTGGAACAACAGATCAGGCATACCACGAGACATTTATAAAACATTTGATACAAATTATGTCTTGCGGTATAACCAATTTGTTGTTACCCAACTTGTAACAATTTGTTGAACTTAACTTCAGCTGAACTCTGCTTGAATTTAATTGGTATGACCAGCCCTATATAACTTTTAGAGTATGAACCGTACTTGCTAAAACTACTTCATGAAAAGTTTAGATTAACTGTTTTAATTTTAAAAATAAAATATAAATATTTGTTTGCGATTAAAACTAACATTTGATTTAATAATTTTCTAAAAAGGATCGTTCAAATTATCATTATTATAATGGAGTTGGAATTGAATACTTTGACACATCTAAGGCCGTTCATAAAATACGTCACGCTACCACCAACTTTTTGACCCTCCCCATTGTCACACTTTCTGTGACCCCTGTAAATATTTCGTCACAAAACTAAGACCCCCACCCTGAATATAATAAATTTCAATGAACAGTACACAAATTTTGAGAATTAAAATATTTATTTAGTTTTATAATAAAATTTAAATAAATTAATAAAAATCTTTTATAAAGAACAAATAAAGAATAATTCTATTTATCAGAAGTCCAAGGATTCTGTAAATGCGCCAAAATATCTATAATTGGTATTGCAACGGCGAACGTCACATTGCCGTAGATCCCCCGGCCCTCTTGTCACATCTTGTCACACTCAGCAAGACCCCTTGTATGCAAACGTATTTTATGAACGGCCCCTAAAAGTAAAATGTTGAATTGTTTATTATTACCTGTTATTGCAGCAATATATTATCAAATATTTCTTCCTCTTTTAGATCTAAAGGTATTTTTCAAAAATCAATCTCTTAAAATATATCTTTGTCGCACCATTCTTTGATCTGTTAGCTATTATCACAAAACACTCTTTCAGATCTCTGGTACGTAACGTCACGTACAATGTAGAGAAAATCTTCCAGATCTACGATTTTATTTTACATAACAATAAAGTCAGACGTGACGTTAAATTGGGTAGATAATATTTTTACTTGGTTAAACTAAAGTTCGAGTTGATCGATAGTTAACGGTTGGTTATACAAGTCTAATATTTCTTAAACCAAGTTCAATTTTAAACTGGCTTTGTACACCACCTACAGTCAAGAGAATATCAATTAATTGAAATTTAGTCCACGGTTCTCTAGACTAAATTACATATAAAAAGGTAAAGTCAATATGAAATTGTGTATCTCGAAATATACCACAAAATTTTGACAGCAAATGTACGATTCATCGTCTCATTTTGAACTTTCAAAATCCTAAAATTACATTGATAATGTTTAAACTTAGTGATTCCTACTAGAACAAGGATCAAATTAATAATATTATTTGAATGAATCTAACCTGTAATTTTCAAATGCAGCCCAGATTTGTCGATTCTACATCAGCCAATTTTCCAATTGCTACAATCCAAATTCTCTGCATTGTTATACCATTCCATTTAATATGAAGGTAAACCAGAAGAAATTCATAATATGGCTAATTTAAACACAAAAATAAATAAATTGCTTGCAACTTTCATTAAAACACACCATGTCAAATTAAAATTCAAACAAGTGACAACTGACGCAGTGACGCTAGCAAGAAAACGCATAGCACCACCTAATGATAAAAACAAAGCTCAGCTTAGGCAGGCAACCTACCTGACTTGGCAGAAAAATTGTTACATAAAGCGCATGCATTTATTTGAATTTTCTTGTACACTAAAAGTAAACTTCACAAGCCTTTTTATTTTCATCCAGCTGACCTCAGCCCTATTAAACTCATCAAAATTCGAAATCAAACCATTTGCTGTCGTTTAATTTTGTGTCACCTTAGATCGGCGTTTCCAAAACTGTGGGCCGCGACAAGATCGTGAATGTTTATTGTTAAGATTTAAAAGGTAAAATTCTTAAGATAATCGATAAATCTCGTACCTCTTCTATAAGGCTTTAATCTATTTTTTTTCATGCAGCAGTTTGGTTTCCTAAACTCTTTTCTCTAGTACAGTACATTGCCAATTCGTGAAGACCTAATAAAATCGAGGAATGGAATAAACATCGAGTAAATTTCTTAAATTTTATTAAAAAATAAATATAATTGTACACATCTAGGCTTCACTTAAAACTATAAACTAAAAATAAACCTTAAATTTTGTTTCAATATGGCTACCGGTAGGAAATTTTTTCATCGGGTGGATACGCAACGTAATATGGCTGACCGTTATTTTGATAATACGGAGTTCTTCCCATGGTGGAATACGACGCTCGATTTGGAGTTTGCCCAGACATGCTCATCTTGTGTGGTAACGTAGAAGCATAACCAGGCATGTAAGGTGGTACCGCGTACATCGGAGTTCCGCTTTTGATACTGCAGTTACAATTATTGCTTGGTACCATTCCGCCGGGTCCCATGACAGAGGCTCCGGGAGCCATGGGTCCACCACGATATTGACTTTGAGTCATACGTAGCCGTATTATACAAATTATTATTATCAAAATAACTATGAAAGCCACCACGCCTCCTACAATCCCAATAATTAACGTATCGTCGTTTGCTATCGTCGCCTGTCCAACATTGAGAATCTTTGGAGGAACTTTAGGTTTTAGTTTTTCAGTGGGCGTGGGATTCCAAATAATGTCGGGTTCTGTGATTCGCGGAATCAAGCGGGTACTTCTCGATTGCTGAGGAGTTGTCGACGTTACAGTGGTTTGTTTTCTCGGATCACAAGTTAACTCGTCATCTCCAATTTCTACCAATAATTGACCCTGAAGCAGTTCCGGTCCTGAACATTTAATAGAAGTCATGTGCGACGGTAACCATCTCCTGAGAGCTCGAGCATTACAATCACACAGAATTGGATTTGTTTCCAAGCCTACAATTTTTAAATCTCCTCTTCGGTCATCCAGAGCTGTGAGCATTTGTGGACTAATTGTCGTTAGTTTACTTCCGGTTACGTCAAGCGTGATGTGGGAAGAACGAGGTGCTGGGAAAAATAACGTTGGCGGAAGGGACGTTAACGATGTGTTTCGCAAACTTATAAGAACGTTCGCCCCCTTAACTCCCGATAAAAATCCGGACGATATGCTGTGGAGTCGAGATCCCCGAATACCAAGTTCGAGTAATCGTGGATGCAAAACAGATTTCAATTGATCTTGACCAACTGCAGGATCTTTAGCCTCGATGTTAATCTTTTCTAAAGAAGGCAAACTTTGTATGATGCCCTGGATGTCGAGATAGCCCAGTTTCGGAAAATTAAACGCATTAAGAACTGATAAGTTGGGGATCGATTTGAACGAATGTTTTTCGATTCGAGTGCATTCGTTCAAATCGTGGATGTTTAAGGATGTTAGAGAATCTAACCCTTCGAAGTCGTCTCTTGAAATGGACGTTATTGGGTTGGCACTTATGTCTAAATCTTGGATGTTTTTCAAAACTAACCATAGTTTGGGGAAATATGTGGTCAAATCCGAAAGGTTATTGTGAGATAAGTCCAAAGATTCGAGCAAGGTAGTTCTTTCGAATATTTTGTCCGTGATACTGCTTATATTGTTATCTGATAAATTGAGGTGGTGCAAAAATGGAGTTTCCAGACGGGAAATTTCATTTATTCCTGTTCCGGCCAAATTTAATTCGCGGACAGTTTTTGGTTCGCTTAAAATGTTTGTAATTGCTTGTTCCGATAGGGGATTATAAGACAAATCCAATTTTTTTATGTTGACCATGGTGTTATCGTCGGCAGGTATTTCTTTCAAACGATTGTGTGATAAATCGACGGAAGAGACAAAGAAGTACTGCCTCTGCAAGGCAGTGAGAGGTGCGGTTTCGAATAAATTATTTGCCAAGTTAATATTTTCTAGCATTTGGAGTCGGGATCGATCAAAAATGGTTTCGGGGAGATCGACCAACAGATTTCCTTCCATATTTAAGTTTTCCAATCTTATCAAACCTTCGAAGGTTCTTTCGCCAAGTCTTTCCAATTTATTTCTGCTTAAATCCAAAATTTGCAGTTGGGTCGAGTTGTGGAAAGACATTTCGCTAATGGAATCCAAACTGTTGTTGGCCAAAAGTAACGTTCTTAGTCGGGGCAATCGTGCGAAATCTAATTCGTCGACTGTTTTAAGATCGTTGTTTGATAGATCGACGAATTCTAAGAACTGGAGTGTTGCTATGAGCTCTGCCGGGAAAAAATTAAATTTATTTTTTGACGCGTAGATTTCCCGTAAACGGGGGTGGATTCTGAAGGAGGATGGAAACAAATAACTCAGTTGGTTTTCGGAGATGTCCAAAATTTCCAAACTTGTTCCAGTGTTGAAAAATTCTCCCTTGAAAGAGTTGAGTTGGTTTCCCTTCAGAGAGAGTTTTTGTAAGTTCATTACATTAACAAATGCACTTTGTTTTATGTTGTTGATTTTGTTGAAAGACAAATCGACAACTGTTAAGTTTAACATATTGGCAAAAACGCTGTCAGAAATTTCGGATAAGTCGTTGTTGTGCAAGTGAATTTGTTTCAAGTTAGATGATTTTATGAAAAAGTTACTGGAGAGCACTCTCAGGTTGGTGTAACTCAAGTCGATTGTTGACAGCTCCGGACATTTATAGAGCAAGGTAAGTGGAGGAGTGGAAATGTGAGGGTTTCGGCTTAAATTTAAGTGCTTTAAATTTGGTACCAACGTTAAGGCGTTTCTGGAGATTTCCGTTAGTTGATTGTCGCTTAAATCGAAATGTTCCAATTTTGTCAGCTGGAGAGGTGAGCCGGTCAAACTGCTTATTTTATTTTGACCCAAAAACAAATACTTTAGATTGCTTTCCAAGCCAATGAAAGCATCTGAATTTAAAACTGTCAATAAATTGCGAGTCAAATCCAATTCTTCCAGTTTGGCGAAATTTTGAAACGTCGCCGGTGGTAGTTCTCGTACTACATTTTTTGATATTACCAATTTGGTTACTTGGTCGGCTATCGATCGTAAAATATCACTTGATAAAGCAGCTACCCGATTATAATCCAATTGCAATGTCTTGAGACGCGGAAGTCTTCCAATTGCAGAAGCTGGGATAAGCAGAATGTTGTTATCTTTTAATGTTAATTCTTCCAAACTGTCCAATCCTTCAAACGCATCGTCTTCGATCTTAGGACAATAGAGAAATAGGATCAAATAATGCAAAACATTTTTATTACTACACTTACAGTTCTCAACGAATTCACACTGATGTCTAACTTTCTGAGTTGTTTCAATCCCAAAAACGTTCCAGGTGCAATGTTTGCTATGCTATTGCGACTCAAATCCAATTCGTTGAGGTTGGAGAACGATAATAAATTACTGTTGTCCAAATTCTGCAAATGAAAGATCATTCCAAAATATTTACCAAAACGTCGTTTTGCCAAACTCACCTGGATCAAATTGGAAGATAAGTTGAGGTATTTTAGTTCTGTAAAACTTTTCAAAGCTACGGCAGGAAACTCGGTGATAAAATTTTCCGATACGTCCAATAACTGTAAATTGCTGGCGCCTTGAAAGACGTCGCTGTTGAATTTGGTCAATTTGTTGTGCGCAATCCTCAGAGACCTGAGTTGTTGTAAGCTGTCAAATGCACCGGCCTCGATGTTTGATATAAAATTGTTATTGAAATCGATGTGTTGCAATGTTCTCTGACTAAGAAAAGCTCCCTGCTTTAAAGTTTCTAAAAATTTGGGTTAGCGATGGTTTGGGAAAAACTACATTTTGCTTACCTATTTTATTGTTTCTCATAGCTAGGACTTTCAACGACTTGGGTCCGTTTAGGGATGTACTTGGTACCACGTCAAAATTGTTGCCGTTCAGGTACAGTTCCTAAATCAAATCGTAAATTGGATGTTTAAAATTTGCTATTTAGAATTTTTACCATCAAATTTTCGCACCCTTCAAATATTCCTTCTTCTATAGCTCTGATTTTGTTGCCGCTGAGATCGAGCAACTGAAGATTTCGAAGCCCATGGAATTCGTTGCTCGAAAATATGGGATTGAGATTATCACCCAGTAAGTTGTCGGCCAAACGCAATTCAACGAGACTGGCTTGAAGGCCATGAAGAAGTCGTTCGGTTAGTCTTCTCAAGGAGTTTCCGGATAAATCCACGCTACGTAGTGGTAAACCCAACGTTCCAAATAGCTGTCCAAAATTAGTAGGTCAAAAAGGAAGAGCGAATGAGTGGAAGACTTACCTGTGGTGGTAAAGCTTGATGTCCAACCCATCGCTGTCTGAACGAAACTATTGGAGCTCCATAAGGAATGGATGGAAAATCGCCGGAAAAAACAATCCTGTCGCAATTTACACTAACGGCGGGATCTCCATCCAAGACCTTTTCTGGTGGTCCTAACGAACATCTACACGGAAATCTTAAGTCTCTTGATAATTCGATACATGGCACGAAATTTTGTTGCGAATATGTTGACCATATCACATTTAGAAGTACGAATATACACAGCCGAAAATGCATCTGAAATTAAAGAAAAGTGAAAATTTTTGAAGAACCAAAACTGACTGCTCTTAGTGCCAAAATTATGATTTAAATTTTCGTAATATTTGCGAAATTATGCCGTTAGGTGTGGTCGAATTTTAAAAACTTGCATGAGCACCATGATGAGAAACGAATTTATTGTAATGATAAAGCGGTAGTAGAAATAATTAAATCAAATAGTGCATTTTGTAAGACGTAAAATGTCAAGGAATTTAACAAACCCACTTTTAAAATGCCATCAACATGGCTTCATGTTTTTGTATTCGAATTACGGTTATCATTTGCATCGTATGATGGTTGCTTCAAGAATAAGGGAATTGCCAAATACGGCAAAATTTCACAATTTTAATCCTTTCGGCTCGACGATGGGTTTCTCCAAAAGAAAAGACTTCCTCGTCCTCAACGAGTTTATGTCATGGAGAAATTTTGCCCTTTTCCCTTCAGAGTTTTTTTACCAAATTACAAACTCTTGACCATGTCCTCGGCACCTTTGTAACGGTGACTGTCCTATCTGAAATACAATTTCTTCCAAATGACCTCCTCATCGGACAGCCGGCTTTCTACGGGCTCCTCTTGAAATTTATGATCATTAAATATTTTGCTACAGCACCTTAAACTTTTCTTATTAATATTTTTTATCTGGTAACTGTTTTGTTAGAAGAATTATTAGGTAACAGTAAATAATCGATAAATTCACACACACTTTCGTCCAATCAATGAAAGCGTTCCGCTAGTTAGGCAAGTAATTGGATCTCAAGTTCTTTTTTAAGAAATGACTTCTGCAGACGAAAATGTGTCGAGGTTATTCACGCATCTTGGAGATAGCCATCCTCATCGTGATATGTCAAAAAAATTAATGTTTTTGACATCTGATTGGGCGGTTTTTTTGAGAGAATTGAAAAATGTGCCAAACATAATTTGATGATGAACAGTAATTTAAGACGAGTTTTTGTTAGGGCGATTAATACGGAAGGACGTGAACTGGTTTGACCAGAATTGATCTAAGTATCGATAAACATAAAACGGGATTTTTCTTCTACAGGAAGGTCTCAACATAATGGACAATGGTTCGCAATGAGAATTTTTAGTTGATTACATTCGATGATTGGAAGAAACCTCTTTATGTTGCGTGAAATGTAAACAAACAACCCTCGTTGGATAACAATTCAACTTCTTCTTGTTGGCAAAACTGGGTCATCTTGATGTGTGGGATTTAAGAGTTGAAACTGTAAAATTGGAATGTTGTAATCAATCAACATGTTATTGCAGAAATGAATAATGATGGACTCGAAAACGACTATGAAAGTTTGATACTGAAAAGAATCGATGCTCTAGTTGTTGCTCTGTTATAACCTTGAAGACTTGCCCATAATACTCGACGTTTCGCAAAAACTGAGTTGGGCATATTTGAGCGCAGTATTTCGCCGCACAAAGGCGGCACCTCACCAGGAGCGACGCTACTAATCAATATGCGGTTTAATAGAAGAAAAAAATTGCTAGCCAAGCAATTAATTATTGCATAACGGTTCAATCCAATCAAATTATCCACTTATATAAAAATAATTTTATAAGTCAAGGAGGAGTCTTCGCGCATTCATTATTTTGAAATCCTTGACACATCACGCATCGAAGGTACTAACAACATACAATTAGATAATTTATGCTTACACGTACGTACGTTTTGCATAAAAAAGTGTTAAATTGGATTCCATCATGTCAAATCAAAAATTTTACATTTCGATTTGATTCTCTTGCAGGTTTCGGAAAAACGTCACCCGAAGATACGAAAATGTCTTAACCCATTAAGGAAGAAGTGCGACACGTTACAAATTAAATGACCTTGTAATTATTTAAAAAAAATTAATTTTTGATTTTATGGGCAATCAAATTAATTACCGGTCCAGAAATTTTATGGTAATTTTTTTAATTGGGCTCTCCGGTTGGTCGGCAAATATTCCAAATTTTTAATTGTTCCTTGTATTTATAACCGGCTTACGGTATTTAAATTGCGAGATTGGACTTTTTCGATCTTTGGATTGCCCATGAGATCCCGACGATCTCACAAAACAGTAATGTTATTATTTTATTCACACATTTTTTTGATGCAAAAATTATAATTTCATAAATAAATTGGAAAGCATGGGAATATATTCAATGCGTTTAGAAAGTTACAACTTGTAATATTCAATAATATAAAAAATTAATTGCGCTTTTTTACAAAAAGCAGATTATTTTGAGTGTAGTAAATGCTGCAATGTATTACATAAGAGGCAGCTAGTAAAGTGCTGTTGTATACCTTCGGGCGCTTTAAACCGCTAATCGAAATTCATACAACTGGAGACTATGAGTTCATCAATACAACAATTTTTTTAAATGTTGTAACACATTTTTTATTAAGTGCATCGCCAATACAAAAGCTACACGCCCACATCATATTTTACATTCGAAACGGATTGAGATCTGAGCTAACTCTTAGATGGAACTTGAGGTAGATCCATGAGAAAAAAATTAAACATATGCAAAAAAAAAGAATTTTTTTTTCGTAGCTTCCTCAATTTTGCCCAGGCATCTCATTGGTCGGCGTCGCAGTTAATTGAAACAGTTTTACTTTTGCCTTGATTATATTTATAGAAAATTTATAAAGAACTAATTTAATTTATTAAAAAAATTGCTTGAATTTACCTTGACTATCTTTTAAACATTTTCGCAGTGGTTAAAAATGAGGTCATTTTAGATTATTAGGTGAAATCTCCAGATGCTAAGGAATCCAGCAGCGTATTTAAAAATGGAAGAGACAAATCAGATTATTTTTTGGAATCTCGTTAATTCATTCATGCGCGTCCGTGGTAAAAAGAAATTCCAAAAATAAAAAACTAAAGAAACTCAAACTTATCTTAAACCAAACAGTATATTCTCTTTGCTTAAACTCAAACTTTTTCAATTTAAGAACTACGTAATAAACATCCTTGGGAAGGCAACTGCCCTTTACCCACTCCTAAATACGCCACTGTCACAAACACACTCCTCCGCTCTTGACAGTTTTGTATATTTCAAAAAATAAATTTTGACCTAATTCTCCGCATTCGAAAGAGAAAACATTTGGTGCACAGTTCTTGCAGTATACAGCGTAAACATCCTAAGCATCTTGTCATGTCACTAAAATGAGTTTCAACTCGATTGCTAAGGTTGTGCGGCCTAAAGGCCGCACTCAAGGAAATAATTTTAAATTTACTTCAATTGTAAATGTTTATTAACTTGTGAAATTATATGTTGAATAAAATGTTAGTTCAATAAAATTTGAAAATTTTCCAACTTACATTTTAGTATAGAACCCCGTTGCGCATAAGTGGTTTCGTCTTGAATCGAATCAATCAACCTAATTGAATGAAAATGGATAAAAATCCATTTTTCTAGACTAAAACGTAAGTTGAAAAAATTTTTAATTTCATTCAACTTGTAATTTTTAAAATATTTTATTCAACATAAATTTAATCTATACAAAATCAGAGAGATAAGAGATCATATCAAGCTGATTGCTTAAAATTACAAAAATCATAAAACAAAGTTACAAAAATTAAAAATCAAAAATAATTTAACATTTTGAAATGTACAGAATTTTGTGTATATTTTTTTAAATAATGACTATTACAAACTGAATTTTGTAAATAATTAGGTTTGTAAGGATTGCTCGCCCCGAAGAAGAATTGTTATTTTGTTTTGGTTTTTGGGAAAATATAATCGCAAAAATTTAACCGGGAAATTTAAAAACATCGAAATAAATAAAAACTAAATCAAACTGTAAACAAAATTTTGAAATCAAAAACCAGACAAAAAGTTTAGTTACTTTCGTTAGAAATTTTTGGAGCCAAGGAGCCATAAGCAACGCCGTAGAGGTCGGACGCAAAATGGGTTTGGTAAATACGTTTCTTTATATAAAATTCAAAAGTTGAAATTTTACGCCAAATAAAGTTAACTGAGCGAAAAGAATAAAAAAATAAGTTTAAAAAGTTACAATAAAATGTTCAAAATAAAAATTGTTGAAATTAACGGTTAATGGAGGCCTCAAAGATGGCGATTTTAAAAAGAAATTATGACAGAGTTCACTAAGTGCCACTCGTAAATACAAGTTTTGCTATGGAAATAAAAGCAAATTATGCAAAATCACTAAATTATAAGAATTATAGGCTGAGGATAAATCGAAAATTTTGGCGTTTAGGCGGTAAAAATCAAAAATTGTAATACGTTTCTATGATAGGTTAAATTCGAACCTCAAACCCCGCCCATTTTACTTAAAATCATGTATTTTATCAGTTTTTTGAGAGTCGTGTTGATGAGAGCTTCCCATCGCGTCCTTTGAAGGTGAAGACTTGCAGAGATGTTAGTTGGTAGAGTTGGTAGTTACCAAGCTCTTGGATTAGTGGTTTTTCAAAGAATTCAAAGACTTCTTAGAATTTTTCCGTCAAGTGACGGATAAACTCTACGATGGACTCCACGCTGGAGTCCGCTTGCAGCCACTTGTTTGTGGTGAACCACGGGGCCTTCATGGCGCGACGTAGGGCGATGTTGTTGGTGGAGATGAGGAAGTCTAAATGGAATTTTGCTGCTTAGCCCCAGACGGGGACGAGTTGGCTCCGCCTACTGGTTGATTCGCCTATATCGGGAGGCACGCACCGCTAACACAATGCATTTTTAGCTCATTTTCATAACTTTTAAAATCGATTTTTAGCGTTATTATTGGAATTATCGAGTTCATCCTCACCCCAATAGACACATTTTTATGCCCTCTAACTAACCGTAAAATAATTGTGCAAAATCTCCACAAACAAAAAGTTTTAAGTGTGCACAAGGAAGCGTAAAACAAAAACGGAAAAACTGAATTGAAAGAAATTTAAACAAAAATCTCAAGAAACTTTAACAAAAACAACAAACAAAAATTAAAATTTTGTTTGTATACAAAATTTTAAACATTTTGAGGGTAGTTTTTTTAGTTTAGTTATATTTTGATTAAGCAATGTAAGATTCTCGAGTAGTAAAAGACGATAATTAATTTTTCATAATTGAACAGAACCTATATACGAATCACAAATTAAATTGTTATATAATCGTTCACACAAACGAGAATTTTAATTTTTCCCAGCAACGAAAACTGTTTTATAAAGAGCTCATGCCATCGGAAAAACAAAAATCCGAGAAAAGTTTGGTTAACAAAAACAACAGTTCAATGATAAGTCTATTGGTTCTGGCACCCAAATTAATATTATTTAAAGATTTAAACAGTAGCAACATCATTTGAACCATAGCCATATATTACACTACAAAACAAACTGTTAAAAGTAACAGCTGATTTTTATTGAGTTGTCAGTACTAATAAAAATTTTGCCTTTGGTAAATTAAATTTAAAGCCACGTTAACAGTTTTATGAAACCAAGCAGTGCCGTAGTCTTTACTTTAAAGCCGTTTTTTCCAAAATTAGTGGACCGACTGCAAATTTTATTTTTTTTTATTTGTTAATTAAATCCTCTCTTTTATAATCTCATTCTTCCTGTCTTTCGATCTTTGATAATTCGATTTGCAATCCAGATTCGGGAATCTTAACTGTCACTCAATATTCTATGTGTATATGTCAAAAACAGTTAATGCTGGGAGGAGAGGACCTCGTGTGCCACGTGACCCTCATTCCTGGCTGGCGGAGTGAAACTGGGCATATCTGTAGTATTCGTGAAGCTGTTTCTAACGGTCTTGTAATTGGTTAATCTTGATCCTACTGATACGATGTGCTCAATCAAATTAATTCGTTCAGAATATTGAACGAATGCAACGCAAAACCACTGCTCGAATGGCATAAAGACGAATGCAAGAAACTATGGAATAAACTGTGACCAAGATAATATACTTAACGTTTTCAGGTAAAAACGTACTGAATTTATATATTTATCTGTGTAACAGACAGTAATGTACATATTATGTAATAAATTTTAAATTATTTCTTGAAAGTGCGGCCTTTAGGCCGCACAACCATACCAATTTAGTTAAAATATATCAATTACAATTTAAATGTGGATGGGGGTATCCTCTAGATCCTGGGCCTTTCTAAAACTGTTTTCTATTTAGGCAATTCTGATTAGTTACTTCAATCTGATTTATTAAATTTAGGATAACAAATCATTGAGCATAACACTTGGTCATAAATTTTTTTAAATTTTCCATAATTTTATCTTGAATTTATAAATCAACCCTCCCCCTTTTCAAATACGGTCCATTTGCATTTTGAAGTTATAAATTCCAAATTAAAAACTTCAGATCTTTAAATTGTTAACTTCAAACTTATATTTAATTAATAATTTGAAGTTAATGAATTCTAAATTGAGAACTTCAGATTTTCAAATTCAGATTTGCAATGTTTATTACGTAAAAATTTATTTTGTAGACGCAAAATTTTGGTTTTCTGCTAAAAGAAATTTATTAGTGCTAATCACAAATCGACTTTATAGTAATTTAACTAAAGTAAGTAATTTTAAATTAATATTTGCACGAAAAATTAAAAATAAACAGTAAACCGAACGGTAAGTGAAATCTTCAAAGAAGATGAACCCCTTTAAAGTATAGGGGGTCAAAATAATGAGAAAAATCAAAATTACGTCGACCAGCAGCAAAATTACGTAGAGTGGAAGTAAAAGTATTTTTACTGCCCTCTAACGCGCGTTGTCGTACTACAAAATTTGTTTGAAACATCACATTCTCATTATTTTTCAAAAACATAAGGAGCAAACAATACAAGATCGAAAATATCTCGCAAAATAAAGGAGCCAAGTTTAGAGTAATTAGCATTTACGTTCACTTAGAAAAATTGTTACCCACCCCCCTCCTGCTTTAGGATTTTATTATTCTTAATAAATTACTTTTTTTTACATCTTTAAATTGAATATATTTATTTTGTGCCATTTTCTATTAAATGCATTTCCATTATATTTGATTCTTCTAAATATCCATTGTTCTAAATATATTATAATTAATTTGGCCTAATTCTAATAAACCGGAAAGTTGAATATAATTTTTTTCAGTGTAACTACCTCAAATGGATATATATGATTTTTCTAAATTATTTATTAAGTGTACCGTTACAGAGTTAAAGGATTGTAATATGAAAAAAATTACCATGGCGTGTCATCATAAAACCATTGAGTATTATTGCAGTAATGCACACGACTTTTTATTATAAACAAACGCAAACGTGTTCTAAATAATTGATTTGAAAAACAAAATAATGTACTACGTCCATTATAAGCTTTCGCCATTTCATTTTTAATATTGATGAATATTTTATGCATTTTACAAGAAGTGTTGCTGTGACCTAGTACATTGTTCATGTTGTACATATATTTATATTGCAAAACAATTGATTTACGTTCGCGCAAATCTAAAAGCAGCAGCAGCAAAACAAAATTAAAATATTCTCGCTACTTGCTCGGAGATTTCGATTTTCGCGGAAAACCCGTTACGGTACTGTTCAAACCCTAAAATACTTGAGAGTTTTTAAAACTAGAAATGGAAGTGTTGCTGGCCTGGAATGATGTAACTGCTAATTTTATAGCATCAAACGATAAAACATGCGATAACATTTTTAACACTAATTGATTTTATTTGAATTTTATTTTATTGAAGTTTGTTACACGTTGGCGTTGGTAAGCCTCTGCATTCTACATGAACCGTATCATATTAAATTAATTTATTGCTCCATTAAATTAAAATATGCGATTCGTTTAAGAACTACCTAAATTGGTGTCAATTTAAACAGTTTTTTTAACCAATCGGTTACAACAAATACAAATATTAAAATAATCGTTAAAAATGGCCAAGTTTGCAGAAAAGTACCGTATTGGACGTTAATATCATTTAAGTACCATAAAAACTCCTTGCCCATTGTTTCATAGTGATTATGAGAATGGTTAGGTACAATAACAATGTAGCAAGTATTAAAACTATAATTACTATTTTATTAATATTTATTATTCTGCGTGTACCTAAGTACACAGTTAAGTCGATGAATTATAAGACAGTTTTGAAAGTTTCTATGGCAGCTATTCAAATTTCGTAGGCAGTCAAAATTGCACACGATTATGCACTAACAATAACAATGCAACCGTCTGCAAGTCAAATATTTAAGAGATAATAAAAATATTTACACTACTTCCGACTTTTTCAACATCCTGTATAGTAGTTTTCTGTTATGTCAACAAAGTAAAATATTACCTACCTAGTTTTTTGCTTTTGTTTTTTTAAGTTCTTTAATGTCATAATAGTAATTCCGAAGTGTTTTTTGCCTGCACAGAAGGAGGAGGTATTTTTGTTTATACTACCCCCCAACAATAGTTTAATCTTATTGCCTTCAGTATCAAATGATCAATAGAGAAAGAACTTTTCAAGACAACA
This sequence comes from Lycocerus yunnanus, assembly GCA_036346125.1. Taxonomy (NCBI): domain Eukaryota; kingdom Metazoa; phylum Arthropoda; class Insecta; order Coleoptera; family Cantharidae; genus Lycocerus; species Lycocerus yunnanus. The sequence continues at coordinate 593,541 of JARFIX010000085.1, forward strand.
TAAAAAATAGTGACAAGGGGGTTTCGCAAGTATGAAATACCCCCCAGTATGTGTTATCATTCCCAAGAAAACTAAAGTGGTATCAAAAGTTTTCTGAATAATTTTTCGAATCTGGGGCACTGGGGGGTATGGAATACACCCAGATCCCCGATTTATATAAATTTTTCTTCAGTAATGAATTAAAGATGTCGTCGATAAATTTCTGTCAAAAAATCTTTCATAATTTTGAAAAACTTCATCAACAAGTGCCAGAAAATGGGAATTGGACCTAAAATAGTTTCATGGCTTGATAAGTAAATTGGGTTTGTCGAAAATACATTTTTTCCAGTGGAAAACAAAAGACAATTTTACAAGTTTTTAAGGTGAGGATGAATTTGTGGGTCCTTTAGTAGGCCCACAATTTAAATTTGAAGATCACGATTTTCCCATAAGAAACATAACATGTAAATGCATTATTTCGTAATATTACGTCATAATTAAACACATTCTGTCACCAGTCCGTGCATTGTACATACGTAAGTTGACACCACAAAGATTTATTATTTTCTAGGTTACCTTGGCTTTGATATATTTATTATTACTATTAATAGTTGCCCTAGGATCTGCCGGGTCGATTTGAAAAATTTTGAGTTCTGCCGGATCCTGGGCTTTAATTTTCGATGGGCGGGGTTACAGTTTCAAAAGAGCCAATGACAAAATTGCATTCCAACTTAATTTTTAAACTAGTTTTTTCTGAAATTTGTGGACTGACTCAAATTTTATTTTTTTATCTGCTAATTAGACGTAATTCTTTCATAATTCGCTTTAAAATCGTCAAAATCCAAATTTGGTTATCTTAACTGCCACGCCTTGTCTACAATTCAAAAACCATCCCGGTGAAGGATATCCAATAAAAATGGCAGTTTGCTGTACTAAAATAAAATTTATAATTTTGCACGCCTGTTTGTGGGGTGAAAATCGCCGTAACTCATCTTATCCGTTACTGTAATCTGTTCTTAGTAATAAAAAATTGATATTGATTACTGTGACTTTGCGTACGCCAGGAATGGCTCAGTTCGGCACAGCCGTTTCACTGCAGTGCGGTGCTGTGCAAACTCGATTCGATTTACCGCAGGCCCTATTCGGCGTCAATCATGGACTTAGAAGGTAAGGACTGGTAATTCCTTTATTCCTTATTCATCTACTTATTCGTCCACTGCTGGACATAAGTCTCTCCATTCCCCAAACCTCTCTCTAAAGGATTGGTTTGGTCCTCCTGAAAGGTTTTGACAGTTACAGGCCGCGCTTGCCGAATGCGTTCGCGCGGAAGACGGTCAGAATATAATTCTCATCCCATCCGAATTCGAACCGAGGTGCTTGGCTTAGTAATTATTGTTAAAATTATACGAACTGATTCAGTCAACTCCAATCGAGTCACCGATTATGACAAAATCGTCACTTCAGTATCATCGCGCCACCTGGTGGTTTACTTTCAGTTGATACGGTTAAGCGCACGCAAATTTTAGGACAGTTACCAGTCCTTACCATGGCACCAATACGGTTCGGCACAGATCGGATTCGGCGCAAGTACGGTTCGGAGTACACCCGATTATATACAAAACATATACAGTAGAACAAAATCGGACAGAACTGAACATGAAAATATATAAATAGAAGACGTTCCACATTTCCACACTTTGCCGAGTAGGACCAGTCTAAAGGAATATCTTTAATTAGTAAATCGTTTGTCAGAACGGCCCGTAGCGGCCGGAGCGGAGATTGTGGAAGATCGGTTTTGACTAACGCAACTACGCCAAATCTCGGTTTTACCTTAAAATATATGCTACATTAGATTTTTTAATAATAGTTCTTAAAACGTCGCTATTCAATAGTTTACACAAATTACAGAATTATCTTGGGCAAGAGTTAATTAAACGTGACTCGAAAGTACACTTTTCCCTATAGAAATGGTTCAACCAAACGAAAGAACAGAAAAATACAAGAACTTTAAAGGCAGGATGAACTTAGTCGGACTTGTAATAAGGCCACAATTTAATTTTGAAAATTGCAATTTTCCCATAAGAAATACATGTAAGTGTATTTTTGTGTATTAAAATGCCAAATATGGAATCATTCTGTTGGCGGTACTTGTAATTTCATATACGTGAATATCCCATAGGGCGGGGCTAACTAGTGCAGCGTTAGAAACGAGGCAGTTGCTCCCTGAGATCCGCCGCGTCAACTTTCAAACTTTTCGAGTTGGAGCCGCTTAAGGGATGTTTTTAATAAGTTTAGCGCGTGTCAAAACCGTTTGTAGTTGGCCGGTCGGTTGCGGAGAATAGGTTTTGACAGCGCAATCACATCCGAAACGAATTCACACAAAAGTGACTTTTTTCGAAAATTTGTTGTCCGATCACAAATTTAATTCTTTTATTAGCTAATTACACCATTATTTATCATAATTCGTTGTAAAACCATGTTTCTGGTATATTTGCCGTCGCCACAGCCTACTTTAATTTTGGTGGGGGGGGTTACAGTACAAAAGAGCCAATGATAAAATTGCATTCTAAATTAATTTTTAAAGTTGTTTTTAACCAAATTTGTGGACCGTCCGCAAATTTTATATTTTTATGTCTATATAGCATCATTATCTATCATAATTTACAAAAATTATGGTAAAATCGCAATCACGGTTGATTAACTCTCGCCTTATCTTGCACATACATACGTGTCGGCTGAATCAAAACATTGTTAAAATACGTTATTTTCGGTGTAATGCCTCCCTTAAAACTCAAAATTAAATAATCAAAACTCATGCGAACAATTGCCAAACTTCACCCCGTTGTCATTTTTCAGTGTTCTCTTTTGTCAATGTTCTGTTACGTCAGTGTTCTCTTTTTTCTTTGTCTGTTTTTTCATTGTTCTGTTTCATCGTTGTTCTGTTTCTTCATTGTTTTGTTTTTTCGTTGTTCTGCTTTTCGGCTGCGCCGAACTGTACCCGACCATACGGCAGCGCCCTAATCTCTTTTTTCCGGGGGGGGGGAGCACTTACGGATGTGCTCTAATTATTAATTATTATTCCCACTTTTAATTCTTTGAACTCAAATTCTAAAATGATTACAGATTTTTTAAGTTTATTGTGTTAAAAGTACAAAATGCAGGGCCTAACAAATGTCCAGGGTCCGGTCAAACCATCCGTTTAAAAAATTGTAAAAAAGTAAAAGTTTTTCTTGCAATTAAATCAATTTTTTTTATTTAGTGATTTCTAATGTTTTTTGAGTTTTTTTTTTGTTTTATTTCCTGTGGGAGGCCCGGCAGGGCAAAATGTCCAGAACCCCAAAATTAGTTAATTCAAGATTGTAAAAATTTAAGCAGAAGAAATTTTTGCAAGGGAGTAAAAAACTATTCTTTATAGAGAGTGTTCAATTTTTGCCTGTATGCATACGAATCATGATATAATAATATACAAGGTATGGTATATCTGAGTTTTATTTTGGTAATTTTTGCGCATGACGTCACATGGCTAGTGATATTCTGCGCAAAAAGTTGTCATGAACCAATGATATGAGAGATGCAAATTCCATTTTGGTAATTGGTGCGCATATACGTCACGTGGTTAGTGCTTATCATGCATACGAATGATATATCCCCAAAAGTCGTTAATAGTTTCTTAATCTACGAGTCGGAGATAAAGGAAAAAACAGAATGGAACACAATTAATTGGTAATATTTCACATACATAATTATTTATATTTATAATATTACACATAGCCAATGTCACTCCGTAGGCAGAGGGAGACCTCGGGGGAAGGGGGGGTCTATGACATTCTTGAGAAATAATTTATTTAATTGTTAATTCAACTTGGTTATTATTATAAATCAATTAGGGGCTGGGAGTATTTTAAAAACAGTTGAAATAAACTTGTGGATTGGCCAAAAACATAAAACCCGGGCGATTTGAATGCTACAAATCCCCCTCTTCAGTGTGTATACCATCAATCTCAAAAACTAAAATTGTATTATAAAGTTTTTGCATCATTTTTAAACATTGAATGTTCTGTTTTTCGATATTGGGGCACCTTGTGGCACTGGGGGGTATGGCCCCCCTACCCCAAACCCCCGTCTAGTCGCCGTCTGTTTTGAATATTATTTCTTAATTAGAAGATGAAGAATAACGCTCGTCTATGATATAATGTAATTATCAAATATAATTTTGATCGACTATTCGCCGACGCGCAGATGTCGATGCCTTTAGTATCCGACAAAAGAAACTCCACATAACTTTCGAATGAATGGGTCATAAAGTTTAATCGTGTTCGCGCAATATTAATAAAGTGGCAAATGCATCTATTATGTCTATATGGTATGAGAAATTTTCATTTGTCATATAGAAGAGCTTTCACTCATCAGTCAAAACAGTAAACACAGTGACAGCTTACATAAAAAATTGTATTCGGTGTTCCGCAGGGAATTGCACTAGGGCCATTACTGTTTTCGATTTTGATAAAGAAATAATTTCCTTGACCAATAATTTAGTATGCAGATAATGTTAATGCACCACGTCGTCGCCGCCCAAAATACCGCGCTATGTAATTGCAATGCAATGCTGCCCTGCGGGTAAAAATTTAAGAAATGTTTGATGTAACTGTCGACCTATCCAAAGGTCAAGCCAGATTAAAAACTCGTGTAGTCAAGATTAATTATACGAAATCACTGATGAACATTCTTCATTTTATTTTTATCCAATTAGTCTCAGACAACTCATTTGCAAGAAGATATTGCAATGTATTACACAATTTGGGTCAAATGCAACATACGTGATTCGTGAAATGTATTCTTTTATTAGCTTATCGCAAATATCATCTCTCGAACCAGATAAAAATCGAAATAAACAAAGGTTTTCTGGATGAAAGTATTGGCCTCAGTGTGCGAAAAAAGTTGTCTCTATTATGCCAATGCATTCCAGTTGTGGGTGTGTAATTTACTTAAAAGCATAACTGCCAATAGTGTTCACTTGGGTAAATTCAAATTAAAATTTCTCGAGAGTAGATTCAAAATCTCGAAGTCTCCGTTTCGTTACGACATCGCGAGTAATTGCAAATTACAGCTTTATGCATACCTTGTAAATAAATTAAAGAGAAAATTGCATTTCCCATATCTTTGTTTCCGTAATCATTAAAAATTCAGTTGACTCTCACATTTTTATTATAATCATTGTTAATTAAATGCTTTTCGTGAAGGAAATGTAAAATATCTTGGGTGAAGGTCGACTACCTATTATTAACATAATGAATACAATATTTAAATTATGCAACAAAAAATTTATGTAAATAAATAATCTGTGTGACGAGTGAGTTACCAGGATAATCTACCGAAATTGGTATTTTGCATACGTAACGCTTTACAAGCAACTGTTCTGCATTGACCTATTTAAAGAAATTGCAATTTCAAGAGAAATGGAGCGCATCAACCAGATGAACAGCACCGGTCCAAGCGCAGGCCCTTGAGGAACGCCGTCCAAAATTAGTAATTTTTTCAAAAAAAAAAAAATAGAGAAAAGAGGTTTGTTAGTACCGATGTTTGTTTTACTAAATCGTCAGTTTCGTTGAGGTTACTTTCTTTACTTACAATTTTAATAAACTCGTTTCCACATAAATGAAATTTTTAAGTCTGTTATCGCAATGCTTTCAGTATCGATAAAACCGTTTTAGAATAAATTTATTAGCGACATACATGGAGACATACCTAACTATAGTTGAAGATAACTGTCGAAGTTTTAAAAGAATGTATTAACGGTTCGTATCAAGATTTTATCGAATTAAGCATTGGCGATAAAAAATAAAACTGCGTAGTAAATTTTCAAATTTTCCAAATCGTGACCGCTACAGCAGCGCGCAATAATTTAAAAAATAAGGTAAAACAAGTTTTGCTATTACAATAATAATATTTGAAAAAGATTAGCATCTCCGGGCAACTGACGAGCATGACTTCTTTGTAAACATAATAATTAAGAGCACAAATTTTATAAAAACTGTTATATTCTCACAATTATTTTTAAAAAAATGTACAAAATGAACAAAATTTTGCACAATAATGTATACAGCGTAATAACTGTAACGATCATGCGATTGTCTAGGAGATTTTGAAAAGAAAACTATCAGAAAAAAATAATTTTAAAATTAATAGCCAATCACAGTTACCTAATTTGCTCTAATAAATTTTTTAAATTTCTTGTTACTGGAACCGTTAACTTCTTATAAATGGAGATGCGATAACTTAAGTTTTTTGAACCGCCTACTGTATAATTCCGAATATTTAATTTTTAAGTAAATAAAATGTCAAGTTTCTAAAAATATTTACACAGCTGAAGACATTTTTGAGAGCACTCGTTTAATTTTTCTACCGGATAAAATAGCGCGGCAATTACGAACGCCCGAGGGGCGACTTAAAACTTTTGTAGAAAAAAATCGTTTGTCCTCAA